>PVJH01000399.1:0-329836 GCA_004026705.1 Nesogale talazaci | reverse complement strand
CTCATCTCCAAGCGACAATAATGAACTTGCAGGGGCCTTGCTTGAATGGTCTCAATCTGTTACTTAATAAATGCCATGAGGTTGTTGAATAATACTGGCCGTAATGAAAGCAAAAGCAATAAACTAACGAGGGGGCCCCACAGTGGCAAGAGGTAAGGCAACAGTCCATTGAGCCCGGTCCACAGTGGATTGGTGGTCACCTCCTTTCTTCTCTTCTCCGAGTCTTCTTGCAGCCGCTTGATTTTGTCTCTTATGATTTCAGATTTGTTGGCATAAAAACAGCATCCACTGCAGTACTGATCCCTAATCTTACAAATATGTCACCTAGTTGCACTGCCCTTTAGCTCTTCCTGCCATGTAATCAATAGCAAGGATAGGGACAGGCTCGTTTCCAGGAATAATAACTATGTCTGGAAGGAGAAAGGATAGCACACATAACTCTGTCCAAATGCTGGATAACTGGGTAAAAGCCCTATTGCTGCCACAAACAAAAACTGAATTATTAAGGGCACATAAGTAGCCCGTATCATTAATAACACTAGAACAAGAAACAAATCCCGCAAATTCTACATAATCTCACAAGTATTGTTCAGCACTCTTCCTCTTCCTCCCTTCTTGTATTTATCCCTGTGGGTGTGGGATGCTGGCCCCTTCCCCAGCCTGTTCTCTGCCATGCCCACTTCTAGAGAAGGAGCCCATCTGACTCTGGTTGCTTCTAGCTCTGTAGCTCTCTCTTTTCTTGCATCCTTCCATGCATCCATGATGTCCTACAGGTTGGGTGTTTTGTGGTAGGAACTGCTTGCCCACTCGGGTTTCTGTGGAGACAAGACCATAACTCTACCCCCCCACCCCGGGTAGATTAGTGCTGCAGTGGCCTTTGGAGCTGCAGCATACCAAGTTATCTAGGCAGCTAATCTCGGATATGCAGGCCTCATCAGGCACTACACAAGATTTGCAAGATCAGGTAGATTCTTTAGCAGAAGTAGTATTACAAAATAGAAGAGGTTTAGATTTACTTGCTACAGAGCAGGGAGGTATTTGTTTGGCTTTACAGAATTCATTCTTGTAGTCTGTATTACTTTCTGCTTTCTTTTGGATTGGGAGTTTTCTGTGCTTTTGTTTTGTGGGTTTTTTTGTAGGATTTTCTTTATAAGAAACCAGGGATAAGTAAATTGATAGAGACAGCATTTTTTTAAAATGATTTTGGCCGTGGAGTTTGTGCAGAGATTGGGAGCTAATAATGAGTTCAAGAACGAAGACAAAATTCTAGAATTGATAGTGTTAATGACTGCACAATCCTTTTAAATATGTTTAAACCTTGGAATTGTATGGCCTATAAAAGATAGGCCAATAATATTGTTAAAATTCAAGAAAACAGGCAGAATATAAGCAACAAGAATGTTGAAGATTTTTGGCCACTCCTTTATATAGTTACTAAAATTTGTCTTATTTAACCAATTGCATTCTGCTAACATATATTATTAGTATAAGCATAGAGTAAGTGTATTTTAAAGAAAAATAATATATGTAATTTATTGCTATTTTTATTATTGTAAGGTAAGTAGTCCTCAGCATTTTGAGGACTTCTGTTTGACAGTCCATAGTACTTTCAGTATACTTTGTCAGCACCATAATTCAAATGCTTTAAATCTTCCTCAGTCGACCTAATTTAATGTCCAACTTTCACATACATGTGGAACAATTAAATATATGATGGTCCGGTTCAGGCACATCTTCTTTGTATTTTTTTAGTAGTTATTTTTTTTTTCGTTTTTTAGGCATCATTGCCCTCTGGTGGTGGTAGTAGGAGGCCCAGCCTTTGCTCCTGTGAGCTGGAATTGAACCTCCATCCCAGTGGACTGCAGTCCCGCGCACAACCACTACGCCACCAGGGCTCAACGAGTAGCTACATATTTTTAACAATTGTATTGGCTCAGGCACATCTTAGTCCTCAAACGGACATCCCTGCTTTTCAACACTTTAAAGAGGTCTTGTGCAGCAGATTTATTACATGCAATCTGTCATTTGATTCCTTGATTGCTGCTTCTGTGAGCATTTATTGTAGGTCCAAGCAAGATGAAATCCTTGACAAATTCAATCTTTTCTCTTTTACAATGTCGATAACTCCTGCTTCAGATGTGACAATCTTGATTTTCTTTACTTTGAATTGTAATATGCATCGAAGGGTGCAATCTGTGCTCTTCATCAGCAAATGTTTCAAGCCCTTCTCAATTTCAGAAATCCAGGTTGTGTGCTCTGTGTATCGCAGCCTGTTAAAAAACTGTCCTCCCGTCGTGACACCACACACTTCTGTGTTTAATTCAGTCTTTCTAATTGCTTTCACAGCATAAAGGTAGAATAATATGGAAAAGAGATGCAATCTTCACAAACTGCTTTCCTGATTTTAAACCAGGCAATACATGCTCATTCTGTTTTTATATATTCTGCATGTGCACGACATTGTATTTTGGGATTCTCTCCTTCATAAGACTATCCATAGCTTGTTATGATCCACCGAGCTAAATGTCTTGACATGGTCAATAAAACACAAGTAAATATATTTTTGGTGTACTTCACTTTCAGGCAAAATGCATCACCAATGGTATTCCAAGTTCCATTCTGATCTGAACTGCTATAAACATTGTTGGATGACCTTCAGCAAAATTTTACTTGCATGAGTTATTAATTATATTATTCTATAATTTGAGTATTCTCTTGGGTCACCTTGCTTTGAAATGAGTAAAAATATGGATTTTTTTCCTGACTTCCAAATTTCTTGGCACAGATTAGTGAGTAGTTCCAGTGCTTTGCCAGCTTGTCGGAACATTTCAACAGTCGTTCCATCGATTCCTAGAGCCTTACTGTTGGTTATTGCTTTATGTCCAGTTTGACTTTCTTTCTTCAGTACCATTGGGTCTTGCTCATATGCTATCTCCTGAAATAGTTGAATGTGCACTAGTTATTTTTGTCACTTTGACTCTGTGTATTTTTTTCATTTTCTTTTTATGCTTCCTGAATCATTCAATACATTATCCATGGAATTGTTCATTAAAAGGAGATGGAAGATAATATAAAAATGAGATGTCATAGATCTATGGTAAAAAAACCAAAATGAAAGAATATGCTCGGCATACATTTAACTAAAAAAACTCAAGAAAAAATTCAAACCCCGAGTCTGCCCTATGCAATTTATTGTCCAGCGCTGACTTTCTCATTTCTTTGATTTGCCTTGGCTACTTCACAATCATGGGCAAGTATCAGCATCTCTTCTGAAATCCACTTCGATCTTTTCTTTCTTTCCTGTTTTTTAAATGATCTTTTGCTTTCTTCATATATGATGTCCTTGATATTTTCTCATAGCTCATCAGCTCTTCTGACATTAGTGTTCAGCATTCAATCTGTTCTTGAGATGCTTTAGAAATTCAGGTGGTACGTAGTCAAGGTCCTTTTGTGGTCTCTCTTTAATTTTCTTCCCCTTTAACCTGAACTTACATATGAGCAATTGACAGTCTGTTCCACAGCCAGTTCCTTGGTTTAGTTTAACTGCTGATATTGAGCTTCTCCACTGTGTCCTCCCACTGATGTAGTCAATTTAATTTTTGTGTATTTCATCCATAGAAGTTCATAGAAGTAGTTTTGTTGTAAAAAGATATTTTATATAAACAATCTATTTGTCTAGAAAAATCTTTAATGTCATCTCTAGTTACATTTCTATCACCAAGATCATATACTGTTCATTCCTATTTGTTCCTAACTTTACCATTCCAATGGCCAACAATTAGTAATAGATCTTCATTGAATGTTTGCTAGATTTCAAATTGATGACTTCAGTATAATTATTCAATTTCTACATCACTAGTTTTAGTGGATGGTGAATACATTGGAATCATAGTTGTATTGGTTGGTTTTCCTTGAAAAAAAAAATAGATATAATCAACTATACTCACTCCTGTTTTTTATGGTTATCTTAGTTTAGTAATCTCATCATCCTTTGATTATTAGTCTATATTTCTATTTTTTAAAATAGTTTTATTGGTATATAGTTCACATGTCATACAATTAAGTAGTTCAATCACATCAAGATTACAATCATTGCCACATCAATTTTGGATTATTTTCTTTATTCTTGTCTTCATCATTATTATCTCCTATTTCCCAAACCTTTACTGCCTCTAGAAATATACCTATCCTGGTTGTCATATATAGAACAAAAAGCTCACTTCAAATGAATAAAAATAACAGTAAAACTGAGAAAAACCTCAATAAAAAAGAAAGTAGAGCGTCATTTCATTGCCGCCACCCTCTGTCCCAACCCCACTGGTTTTTTGCAGCATAACCTGGTCCAGCATAGTTCCCGGGAGCATGAAGTTCAAATAAAAAGAGCAGCAGTCCTTTGAGAAGTGCTGGTCTGAGGACTAGGAATTCTAAAAAATGTATCGGGACTGGATCCCTGCAATAGTAGAGAAGGTGCCCAAAGCTCAGATAGGTAATTTAGACAAAAAGGAAACACATGGTGCTTTCTGATCTCACTGGTGTTCAGTTCTACTTCTTGACCCAGGAGTGCATTCATCTCTAAGCTGAAAATATCTTGGTTTTCTTTGTGAACAATGTATCATTCCACCCATGCTTGCCACAATGGGACAGCGACACAAGGAAGACCATGAAGAAGACTTCTTTCTATACATTGTTTACAGGGATGAACGTGTCTACAGTCTGGGAAGCTGCTTCCTTTATGCTTGAGGGACAGGTCAATTCTGCAAAGAGAAAGGTGGGTACCTTTTCTTGACCCATCCCTTCTTCAGGTTCAAATGCCACCTCCCTTCTTCAGGACCTGCACTCCTTAATAGTGTGACTTTCTTTCCAGCCCTAAGTAGCAGGAGCGTAATGGTGGAAATGGCTCCTAGTACCTGTTCTTGCCTTTTCTCCTTCACTTTTATCTGCAAGCTTTCCCATCCACTTCAGACTTCTTGGCTGTCAGTCTCACAGTCAGTGCTTGTTTTGGTTTCTATCCCAATTCTAACTCCCCAAGGGGTTCAGAATCCCAACAATGACTTCCACTGCCTTCTATTTAGAGGATAGAAGGAAGTGAATAAATAAGAGGTGAGGGAGAGGTATGCAAATCAATGAAGAGGAAATCACCTATAAAGAAAGAAGGACAGATGATCCGTTTGGGACCAGTGGTGGGTGTGGTGATATCAGGAGGGCAGAGGGAGGGTGGAGTGGAAGGGGGCAACCAGTTGCAGGGTTCTACATATGACTTCTCTGTAGTATGGATAGCAGGGAAGTGGGTTAGGGCCAGGGACACAACGGACTGAGTATGAAAAAATAACAACAATAAGTAAATTATTAAGGGTTCATGGGGGATAGGAAATGGAAATATAGGGAGCTGGTACTGGGGCCCTAAGTGGAGGGAAATGTTTTGGGGGTAATGATGGCAACAGATTTGCAAATATGGTATGCATACTACTGATGTGTGTGTTGATTGTGATGGGAGTTTTGTGGGCCCCCAATGGAATGAGTTAAAAAAAAGGAGGGGTAGCTTATACCAACAGCTCAAGTAGAAAATATCTGGAACTGAAGCTGGCAACATGTGTACAAATATGCTTGATACAAATGATAAATTGAATGTTATAAGAGCTGTAAGAATCCCCAATAACTGGGAAAAAAGAGAAAGAATGAAAATAACGTAGAAAATATTTAAAAAAAACTAGAATAATTTTAAAGTGAATCCCGAGGAAGATAAAATGACAAGGTTCTTAATTTTAACCTAACTGCATCTGCTATAATACCTTCCAGCAGCAAGGTTATTCTCATTTCTGGCCTATGAACAGAAGGGAATCACCATATATATTGATCCATGTGTATTTCCCTTCACTTAAAAAAAACTGAAGCAAGTGTAAAATGGATCCAAAGGGAAGTCAAACATTACATTTAACTTAACTATGTCTGTCATAATCAACTTTTCAGTACTTTTGGATATATTTTATAACAAAGCTATTCATGTCTCTCAACCAGAGGGAATTCAGTGGAGGCTTAATTCATGTGTGGATCATGCAAGTGGACTATGGGCTCCTACTGTCTGTCACTCATAGCCCTCTGAAATCCAGGTGTTTACAATTTCAGCTCTGATAGCATTCCCTCTGTTGGACTTGGACGCTATTATTAAATCCTTGAATCATACACTGGTATGCTTCTTTCCAGGTGGAGTTAGTTGATGCTTCACTTAGATGTCTGCTTGTTGGAAAACAAGCCTTTCTGATTCCAGACAGTATTACTTCTAATATCCTAAAGTCCATCTAGTTTCTTCACCATAATTCATTATAGTACCCATATCTTTATGATCTCTTTAGGAGGGTTAGCATTAAGCAGGGCCATGTTAGAGGAAGTAAAATGGTCTTTTGACCCTCAAAGGGGTCTTGACTCATATGTTGAGAGCTTTTGATCTAGATGTAGGAGATGTTAAGAATCAATAGCTGCACATTTTGATATTTTTGCTTAATATAAGTTTATATTTTGTAGTAATATGTCAATTTTTCTTACCTTCATAGTGTGAGCTAGTTATATCATTATACAAACCAATAAATTAAGGCCCTGATAGATTTGTTGCTTTTTCAATTAAATGATAGATAATTTAGATTGTCTGACAGGGCTACCAATTTGCAATGAACAGCTACAAATGTTTTTTAAATGGCTTGCATTTTCTTTCAGGATCCCTGGTGGCACTGTCAGAGTCCTGGTAGAACACTAGGTTAGCAGGAAGGTTCTAACCACAAGGTCAGCAGTTGGAACGTACCAGTTACTCTGAAGGAGAAAGACGAGGCTTTCTTCTCCAATAAGCATTTAGAGTCTTTGAAATCTACAGGGGCAGTTTTATTCTGTCTCACAGGTTTGCTATGAATCCCAGTCAACTCAATGACAGTGGGAGTCTTTTTGCTTTGTTTTGCTATTTTGAGTCAGGTGGTGTGATCAGGGAGGGGTTGAACTGATAACTGAATGATCGGCAGTTCAAACTCATTAGCTTTTCTGTTGGAAAATATGAGACTATATGCTGTCAGAAATAGTTACATCCTCAGATCAAGACAAAATTGGGACAAATCTAAAGTCATTGGCCCAGGGAATTCTCAGGCTCACTGCAATAGGATAAGGGTGCACATATAGATGAACTAGAAATCAAAAAATGGATTTAATAAGAATAAAACACCTGTGCAGCTTGAAAGACTTCACCAAGAGGGTAACAAGGCAACTCACAGACTGGGAGATGATTTTTAGTAATGACATATCAGACAAAGAGCTTATTACTAAAATCTACAACTTTCTCATGATCTGCAAAAAGAGGAAAACAGTTACCCCCTAAGGAAGTGGGCAAAATAAAAGAAAAGAGTTTTCACTAGGGAGGAGACCTGTATGGCTAACAAACACATGAGAAAGTGTTCCGTTCATTATCCATAAGAAGAGTGCAAATCAAAACAATCATGAAATACCGTCTAATATCCCTGAGGTTGGCCCAAATCAGAAAGCCAGAGAGCAACAAATGCTGGAGGGAATGTGGTCAAATAAGAACCCTCCTCCCCTGCTGGTGGTCATGTAGATTGCCAAATCCATCTATGGGCAATGGAACCCCCTCCACCCACACAGAGGGGTTGGAGAGAGGGGATTAGTCAATCATGGTGCAGTAGAGCACTAATGGATCACTCAATATACCTCTGATCCCTGGAGGTCTTCTGACACCCTTCCCCACCCCACCCCCACCCCTCCCCCCGCCAGCTATCATGACCTCAATCTAGACTAGATAGGAGCATGTACAGAGGTATAGGCAAGAGAGAAAACATGTAACACATGGAACCCAAGAACAGGAACAGGACTAGACATACCAAAAGGGGAGGAGGAGGGGGGAAAGGTGAAGAGGGAGGGGGGCACTGATTGCAATGAATGGCACATAACCATACTGCCCTAGCCAGGGGGAAGAACAGAAACCAGAGGGGAAGGGAGACAGCAGTCTGTGTGAGACTTGCAGATAATTAACAGCCTACAATCTATCAAGGGACCAAGGGGGTTGGGGGTGGGGGATAAAAGAGGAGTTGATCTCAAGGGCTCAAATGACAGTAAATGTCTAGAAAAGAATGATGGAATATATGTACAAATATGTCAGATATAATTGATGCATGACTTGTAACAAGAGTTATAAGAGCCCCCAATAAAATGATTTTTAACAATAGTTTCAGTCTTGGGAGATTGTATAGGATCATGATGATGGAAGCCGATTTGTTGGGATTTTTTACATTTTGTTTAACTTCTTTTTAGTTGTTGTTGCTAATTTCATATGCTGGCAGTTTACGTAGAGCAATATCATTAAATAACTTATGGAAAAATGACATGAAATAGTCATCCAGAGAATTCAATATTAATAACACAACCGTAAGCACTTGTTCTATAATTTTGTACTGCAGAAACAATATTTATCAATGAAATGTGGTAATATGGGGGTCAGTTTTATGTTTCCATCAAAGAATATACCCATTGATCATCCTTATTAGCATTGAAACCAAAACATGTACATCCAATGAAATACCAAGCAGCTAAAAGTGGATACTTCTCTAATACTTATACCTCATTCCACTCCTAGTTAATTCAACTGTGGAATAATAAACCAAGAGGAAAAATATCTTCCTGACCTCAACTGGTGATCAGCATATTCCCTAAAGTATAAAATTGAATAGCCCATGTGATTTTACCCTAATCCTTGTGCCTGCTGAATCTAGTATTGCTAAGTTCCAATAATATTTTATAACAATGTTCACCACAGCTCATGGGGAAATTCCCAGCACTACAGATGATTGAGCACTGTTGTTGTTATTTCTTTAATAAAAAAAGAATTAAAATCACTTTTGCATATTTAAAATAATGGGAATAATTAAGAAAACTATGAAGTATTTCCTTGAACACTTAGGGGAAAAATGAGACTTTGCTTTGTAGTTAGAAAGCAGTAAGCTTGGGGTGAGATACTTTTGTAATGCTTCTGATTAGTTTTTATTATTAGTTAAATTGGGATTCATGATTCGAGAAGAGAAGTGAGGAGAGTCCATTCAGATCTTTCCAGGAAACGTGTCTTCTTCCCTTTATTCCCAAGTTCACATCCAGGATATTGGGCAGAGAGTCATCTACACACGTTGATACCGTTGACACAATTAATTGCCTTTTCAAAGTGGTGGAAGTCTGGGTAGTTCTACCAGATGTTCCTGGTTTGGTTCCGGTTTGGAAAATGACGGTCAAAGGGGGAAGTTCTGTATTTCTTTATATTGGTCTTAAGGTCTTCTACCATGGTGTGACTTCTATAGACACTACTGAAAATGCTGGAAGCTAAATGTGATCCTCAGAAAAGATGGCTGACATTTTTTTTAATCAAAAAAGTTCTAATAAAAGAAGCTGTTGTATTAGTTAGATAATCTGTTGTATACTCAAGACTATTAAGAGTAAAGGGGTAGAGTTTAGCTTATCAAATCAGGTTGCAACTTGATGACTTCAATTGGAGGCATTAAAGAAATAAATAGCATGCTGGAGGTGGGACACACACTCATTCTCTGTGAGACGTTTCTGCTGACAAGACATAGGGGACTACGCTGATGGGAGCCCGAGTCTTGGAGCTGGAAGAGCCACAAGGAGCCTTAGTGCTGTGCTGGGTTGCTTCTGCCACATCTGGATCCAGAAGACTTTCCACACACTGGCCTGCATTTGGCGTCTTTCTATGTACTGTGTGAGTCTAAAGCAGAATTTATAGATTGGTGTTGGACATATGAGCTAATAGCAGACTCATGCATTTGATCTGGACTGGGCTGGGATGCTTTCTTAATGTACAATTGCTTTTTGGTATATAGGTCTCTCCTTATGTAAACATCTCTCAATTTTTTTTCTCTAGTCCACAAAAGGTTTCTGTGATAATGTTTAATTGTTCATTAATGTTCAATTTAATGTACAAAGGCTTTTACACACATTCAACATTTTAAATATATAATGTAGAATATTGCCCTTAAATTTGGAAAATATTGTATATTGTATGTTGTATCTTAACCCAAACTGTACTACCACGCCACATGGAATTATCTCTCTCTCGTCCACTTTTAATGAGTATGTTAATTTTTTCTTGGGTCAGAAGTTTTTCGTAAACAATTTTTGGGATGTCTTTTTCAAAGTGATTTATTCATTATAAAATGAAAATTTAATCTTATTTTGTAATTGCTTTTTAAAAATAATTCTATTGGGGACTCATACAACTCCTATCACAATGCATATATGCATCCACTGTATGCCGAGCACTTTGTACATTTATTACCTTCATCATTCTCAAGACATTTGCTTTCCACTTGAGCCCTTGTTTTCAGCTCATTTTTCCCTCCATCTCTGGTCTGCCTTCCCTTAGGTACCCTTGATAATCTAACAATTGTTACTATTTTGTCCTATCTTACACCATCTGATGTCTCCCTTCACCTGTTTTTCTGTTGCCCATCCCTCAGGGAAGAGATTATATGTAGATCCTTGTAATCGCTTCCCCCTTTCTAACCCCTTTCCCTCCAACTTCCCTGTATCCACACTTTCTCCACTGGTCCTGAAGGGATCATCCATTCCTGTTTTATTGACATATCATTCACATATTATACAATTCAGAAGATCAATCATATCAAGAAAAGTTGAGTTATGGACATATTTCCTAACATAAATGGATGCAATGTGTTTTATTCATGATTATTCCTGTGCAAATATAAATTTAACAAATATAATTTTGATTCTCAGTCTCATAGTCAAATCTCTGCCCCCTTGCAGGGCGTCATGTAAATGCTCTTACACTGATAAATCCTACCACTCCACTTCAGTCAAAAGATTCATATTTATGTTGGAAAAATAACCATAAAGCATTATGCTTACCATCTCTTTCATGCAATGATATCCTCTACACTCTTTGAAAACTTCAGTTACACTCTTTGAAAACTTCAGTGACTAACTCTCAGGACAGTTAACTATAATCCTTTCAATCAATCAAGTATTTGCCGAAAATTCTCTCTTAGAAGAGCACATTCCAAGTTAAACTTTGTCCTAATCCAATTAGGGAGACTAATATACAAATCAATTTTATGCAAAGGTGATTGTGATTACTGATATATTTTAAACAAAAAGTACTCCAAGGCAATTTTGGAAGGATAGAATCAATCTGAGCAAGCATTTTGAAGAAATAAAAACTGAATTAGAATATTGCTTTAAAAAAAGAGATTCATATCAAAGAATTGAAGAATAAAGGAATAACAGGTAGAACTGGTGGCACTGTGAGTTAATCTTTGAAATGCTAACCACAAGGTAGTTCAAATCTGCTAGTCACTCTGCAAGATTTATAGTCCCAGAAACACTATATAAGGCTGCTATGCATCAGAACAATAAGCTTAATGGCAGCAGTTTGGTGCGTGTGGACTACAATGGAGATGTCATCAGAACAGAAGGCCCTCTAGAATCTACCAGCTTACTTAATTTCTATAATGGGTCACTTGGTCTTGTTCACTCCTAGCATATCTCCTCTCAGTTTATTAGTAACTGTTACAGTGCTGTTGATATAAAATGATGGTCAACCCATGTGTGTTAGAGTACAGCTGGTCTCTACAGGATTTTCCATGGATACGTTTGGGAAGGAGATCATCAGTCCTTCCTTCCAAGGTGCATTCCCAATGAATTAATGGAAGTTAGCTTTGACAGAAACAAGACTTGGCTAGGAGGAAAGGGCTAGAATTATAGGAAAGGTTATGAGTGGAAGACTGTTTTAATAATTTTGAACAGTAGGATGCAGGGAAAGAAAGCTTGCAGAAAATCAAATCTGTTTTATTGAAGTGTCTGTGGAATAACAGGTGGAAGCTTTGCTTAAAGAAATCTGAAGCTTTGAAAAAGAAGTCACGGGGAAAGAAGATATTTTAAAGACATGCATTGTTACAAAATATAAGTTTCCAGAGTGAGATTAGACAATTTAGTATCAACTTTAAGTATTGGGAAAAGTCACCATAAAAATCAGTAGATAATAGTCTCATGACTCTTTAAGAAAAACTTTAAAGAGCATGCATCCTCACATTCTAATTTTGAGAGAAAAAGGTTTGTGCATGGTAATGGCATAAATTACTGACAGCACTGAGATGAAAGCCTTAGTTTCTTAAAGAAGAACGGCAAAATCTGTGTCACAGATCAGGTAAAAGACGATTGAGTGCAAGAGGAGTGGCTGATGTCTGGCAATATTTGATGAAGGCTCACAAGAGGATTCTGGAATCAATAGTTTACTGTTGGAAATTTTTCATTAAAAATATTCTTCTTTAAACAAAATTAAACTTTTAAATGAAGATCAAAGACTACAATCTTCAGTATGTATGAGAATTGAGCATAAAACACACACAAATACATATTTAAAATTCTCAGAATTTTACCAGTAAGGAAGATCAAGATAATGAATAAAATATTGAATTTGTCAGGGTGCCAATACAGATACAGTATTTTACTGACTCGTGGTAAATTTTCATTTTAACTGAATCCACAATCAACATTTATGGAACCATGGGGCATATTTCATTGGACAAATGTGCTGCAAAAAAACTTCTTGAAATTGTTTTAAAGTGAAAATGTCACTTAGAGAAGTGAATTTGATATAATTCATGGTATTTTGAACAGCCTTATATGCATATAAAAGAATAAGGGAGGATATGCAGGATAAATAAGGAAGTAAAAAGAGCTTAGGAATTTGAAGTATGGTGTTGGTAAACAATGGCTGCTTTGGTAGCCTCATGAGTTAAGGTTTGGGCTGCTAACTACAAGGTCAGCAATTTGCAATCACCATCCACTCTGCAGAAGAAAAATGAGGCTTTCTATTCCCATAAAGAGTAAATCTGAGAAAACACAGAGGTACTTCTACACTATCCTAGAGAATCGCTGTGACTTAGGATCAACTTAATGGCAGTAAGTTTGTGTTGCTGATGTTGTTTATGGTTGGCATAGAATATAGAATATGCTGCTGAGCCCCGGTGGCGTACGTGGTTGAGTGCGGGACTGCGGTTCAAATCCAGCACTGAGTAGCTCCCAAGACCACCAGAGGGCAGTGATGCCCACAAAAAATAAACAGAAATGAATAAATAAATAAATAATAAGAAAACATCAACAACAAAAAAAAGAATATGGAATATGCCATGGATTGCCAGAAGAATGAATAAATCTGCCATGGATGATATATAGCCAGAATACTGCTTAAAAGCACAAATGAGATGGTCTCACATATTTAAGATAGACATGTTATCAGCAGGCACTAGTTCCAAGAATAGTTGGTAAAGTAGAGGAAAGGAAAACAATCTTCAACAAAATGAATTGACTGGGTGGCTGCAAAAATAGGCTCAATTTTGGCAAACAAATAGTGTCTTATTCTATTGTATACTGGGTGTCTATGTCTGTATTGATTCAAAGGTTCTTAGCAATACCAAAGACACCAAGTAGTTCTTCTTTTAACTGACATTTCTTTACCAATTACAGCTAGGCTATGTGCAATATGGAGCAAATCTCTCTCAGACCCTTCTCCATGTCACCCAGCCTAAATTTTGATCCTATAGTATGTTTTGTCAAATGCTTTCAGAAATATGACATGGTCTCCATGGTGTATTATTCCTACCTACAAAATAGCTAATCCAATTTGTTCAAGTAAAAGTATATCCAAGATGGTTTTTCAATGGAGGTCACATTGTTCATACTTTTGGGACTCCAGAATATAAAGCATTATGCCAAGATTTAAAAAATCCAATTTCTTATAGAAAATATTGGTATTATTTTTAAGTTGCAAATTTTGTCTGTAAAATTTTGAATGACATTGCCAAAATATGTTTTATTAGTCCTTTAGTCCAGTTCTCCTTGTAGCTGTGACGATCCTATACAAAGATTCCTCTAAACTATTTTTATATCTCCTGTATGCTCTTTGAAAATGGGCATGAAAATACTGACCAACTGATTTTAATGAGATATAGACTCCTAATTATGAAAACATGACTCATCAATTTATCTTTTACTTCCCCCAAATCTGTAGTGATTAAGACCTTGTCAACGACCTTTTTTCTTCTTCAATGAATTTATAATAAAAATCCCTTTCTCCCTCTTCTCCTACATTCATTTTCTAACTGAAAATAATTCTTTCATAAACATTAAAGTGTGTTTTTAGTGTACTTAACTAGATAGATAATAATAGATAACTAATGTTCCAAAGGAAATTATTTTGTTAAAACCTCCCATGATTTATTTGTTTAACTAGTAGAAATAAACCCTATGATTTATAAATTAGATCAGAGAACATTTAGTAGGGTTCATTTTCAAATCATAGTTCATTCTGAATATGGCAGCCATTTAGGTATTTGAATACAGTTATCACAATCTCTTCTGTGACATAGGCTTAGATTTTTACCAACTACTATGGATTGAATTGTGTCCCTTCAAAATATGTGTTGTAAATACTAACCACTTTACTTATGGGAATTTGAGAATGAGCATTCTTTATGTTAATGTGACCTTATTTGAGTAGAGTGCATCTCAAATCAGTCTCTTTTTATAGATAAGAGATTAAATAAGCAATCAAGTAAGCAGAAAAAGATGAAAAAAAGAAACAGGTATGCCTGATTGAAGGTGTTTTCGAATTATGAAGAACCTCTCAATAGTCTGTTTTATTCTTCTGTACACCTTATTGCTAGTCCATAGTCTTAGGATTAAGTTAGGGGAAGATGGATACAAAGGAAATGAAGTAAATTCCTTAGTCATTGAAACACACTCTAAGCTTCTCATCAGTATAATATGGTTGAAGAGAATGGTGGATAAATAGTCCATATGACAAGTATGCTAAATTTAGAACTTGTGACAGATCAAAAATGAACAGATGTTAAAGAGATAAATATTTTATGCAATTTTTTGAAACCATGTAATTCACTTGAGCATTAGTTTTGTATGCTTGCTTTACATTTATATGTTTGTGTGTGTTATTTACATTGGTGTCCTATATTTTGAAAATGCAGGAGAAAAGAAGAGGAAGGAGACTTGCTGTCAGACTTTAAAGTGAAAGGATTTGCTGAATTTATTTTTCTAAAATAAGCTTTAAACTAAATCTGAGAATTTGCTTACTTGAAAACATGGGCCTAAACATTGACAGCTTTGCTAAAAGCAGATGTAGTAAAATAATGTGATGTATAGTAAATTAAATGAAGAAAAAGAAAAAGACTATACAAACAACTCTCACAAATATTGCGGCTAGAGATACCATCCCCAATCCCAGGGTTAAGTCAGATGACCCAGAGCACTCCCCAAGAGGAGATTGCCACAAATAATTAAGTACTAATTTTGTACAACTCTTCTTTAATTTCAAGTACATTTTATTCTTTGTGTGACTTTTAGGTATGTGTATGCATTAAAGTATATTTCCAAATTTTTATTTAGTGCTTCCAGATTCCAAAGACAAATATTTATAATGATTGGACCTACATTGATAATTCTATTCAAATTCAATAATTAAAAAACACATAAAACATGGGGATTTGGGTTCCATTAAAACCACTGGCAGGTAGTCATTGGACAGAATCATGTCTTCACTCAGAGATAACTTATAGATGTCAAGTCACATGATAATCACCAAGGAATCGATGAAAAGAATTTCCCCCAGAACTGACAGAGACAGAAAGCCTTCCCCTAAAGACAGTGCCCTGAATTTGTACTTCTAGCCTCTTAGTTATAAGAAAATGCATTTATTTGTTGAAGCAAACCATTTGTGGCATTTATATTCCAGCAGCACACGATAACTACCAATCACCAAAGTTACCGGTGCTTGGTTTTCTCAGCTTATTAGCACCCTTTTTAAAGTGTGATACAACATTTCAGATGTCAACTGAACACTCAATTTATGTAGCCCTGAGAAGCATGAGCTTTGTGGGAGTCCAAGACACATTGTTTAGTTTATATTTATCATGTTTTCAATTAGATTCTCAGTGTTTTTATTTCCTCAATTGTCTTGAGAAAATAATTCCTAATCTAAATGCAGGGTTTCCATTAAATTTTGCTTCTAGTGTTATTTCAGTATTTTTAATAAATAACATGAATCCCCCAAAATAGAGCTCAGCAAATTTTTCTGTAAAGGGTCATTTTTTTCATTTTATTTTTCTGACTTTAGAAGCTCCACTGAAATCACTCAGCTTTGCTATTGCGGTACAAAAGTAACTATTAACAATTTGGAAGTGATGATAAATCCAGGGTGCAGTGTAACACTGACAAACCACATAACTGTCCTCTAGGTTTTTAATATTTCCTTCTCTTATGATTATAATTTTTGTTTTGCCTCATTAGACATGTTAAATTTAGGTATGGTCATTTGTATAATTAAATTCATTCGGTGCATCAAAGTCAAGGTAGATAACCCTTCAGAAACAGTAACAGGCATAATGGTCCCCTGAAGGAAAGGGAGGTGAGATGGGGAGAGTGGATAGGGAGCAGTTGATAACACTGACAATTGTATAATCCCATTCAAGAGGAGTGAGCAACAGAATTGTATGTAAATAACTATGGTGGATATTGTGGGATGTGACAACAAAAATAAATAAATAACTCCCAGGGCCCCCATATACTGGCCTTCTGGGGTGTGTTTCTGTTGGGTCTGAGCCCCAGTGGTATAGTGGTTGTGCGCAGGACTGCGGTCCACTGGGACGGAGGTTCAATTCCAGCTCCACCGGAGCAAAGGCTGGGCCACCTACTCCCACCATCAGGGGGCAGTGATGCCCCACAAAAAAATAAATAGGGGTTCCTGGGGGGGAAGGGGTAGATGGAAGTTGATATCAAGGAGTTCAAGAGGGAAGAATGTTTTGGAACTAACAGTCGTAGCAATTATACAATACTGCTTGATGTGATCAATTCTAGGATGTTATGATATTTGAAAGAACTACCAAGAAAATTATTTTTAAAGAATGGGAATGATTGGGGTTGTATTCCTATGAAAAGTTATTTAGCAAAATGGATTAGAAGTCTGAGTGGATCATGGGCTTTAATTTGCTTACTTGTGTTCGAAAATGCTATATATGAAGTCTATCTGCATTTTTCTGGAAAGAATATCAACATATTTCATAAAATTTTTGAGAAGTTTCAGGACCACAAATAAAGTGATAAGTCAATACTCAAAGAACTTGGCATAAATGTGTTCTGGCAGAGCTTCATATTAATTCATCTGTAAAGTGCTAATTTTCGATAATGCTTATGATCTCATTATCTTGTGTGGTTAGTATCTTCTTTGTTGTTTTGTTTTTTGTTTGGGCATCACTGCCCTCAGGTGGTGGGGGTAGGAGGCCCAGCCTTTGCTCCGTGGAGCTGGAATCGAACCTCCATCCCAGTGGGCTGCAGTCCCGCGCACAACCACTATGCCACCGGGGCTCAGCTGGTTAGTACCTTCTTTCACTCTAACTTTTCCAACTTAAATAAGAACTTTGGAGTACCTCTGCTCATACTTCTTATGATTATGATGTTTGAATTCCAGAGACATTCTTCAAACTTCATATTTATTCAGGTTCTTCAATGTAACCATCTGGCAAGTAAGCTTAATAATGGCAAGGCCCTTGCTAGTTTCTCTTCTGTATTCAGCTTTAGACTGATATATTGCAGTGAAGAAAGGCAAAGGCCTCTTTTGCTGAACCAAAGATGGTTTAAATTAGCTCTGTGTTGGGTGGAATGCAGTAGCAATCAATAGCACAACAAACAGAAAATCAGGGACTTGGATTAAAAAAAAGTGATATTAGTGGTGATAGGGAGAGGAGACTGGGTCAGAAATAAAGGAGAACAAACTGCACATGGTCCCTCTGTGTGAATACTACCACAAAATTTATAGTTTTCTGTCTCTTTTTGCTGGGCATAAGGGATGAAAAATGCTTAACATTTTGTGAGACTCTCGTGAGAACTTCAGAAATTTATATATATATATATATATATATATATATATATATATATTACCAAGACCTATAGTAGGGAAATCAGTTTCTTTGACCCTTGAACACTCCTCCAACATTACAACTGTGTAATATATCTAGAAATCTCTGCAAATGAAAATTCAGATCAATATGCTTCTAAGATTGGTAGACTCCTAGAGTTGTTCTTCCATTAATGATTTGTGTCAATTTTGAATAAATCCTTTCCGCTTTCTTAGTGTTTTAATTGCCTCCTCTTGTCAAGTGGAATAATAGTATTCTGGCAATAGAAATTTGTGAACAATAGGCTACTGATTTTTCACTTGACAAAATGAGACAACCAAAGCACCAAGGGAGCAGATTTAAATTTATATATCTATTCATTTTTCGGGAGAAAGATGGATTTTCCACTCCCAGAATATTATTTTGACATTTACTTCCCTGGTTATTTTAGGACTAATCTAACAGTATAACTCCTTTATGTGCAGGTCTGAGGTGTTCTTGTTGCTAGGTGCCCTCTGATAACAAGTTTAAAGTACTTGACATGAAGTCTTGTCAACCTCCAATATAAGGAACATGATGATTGTACTATCTCTAAGAAAGATTTCTTTGTACTTCTGGCACCCTACGGTACTTTCTGAGGAAATATTATTCTGTTTATCTGTTTTATAGCCCCCCAAAGTTGAAATTTTCCTCCATTTACTTTAAATTGCAGCTCATCTTGCCTTCAAATTTCATGGAATCTTTGTGAATATGCATCTCCCTTCTTTGATGTAGGCTCATTCTACTAATGGGAGTAGGTACACCCCTGTTCTTTACCAAAGGAAACAAATCCAATATGCATATGTTGCTAGGCAATTAATTTTGCACTACCGGTACTTGTGAAGATGAATTCAGTATCAGTGACTGTTTACAGGTAGTACATAGGTGTTAACTCTATCTATCATCTATGTATCTATGTATCTATGTATCTATGTATCTATCTATCTATCTATCTATCACCTATCCATCTATCTATCATCTATTTTTTATTTAACTATCTCAGCCAGGAGGAAGATGCTCTTTTATTTTAACACATTATCTAATGTCATTCTGAACTTTATAAACTAGATATTCCTCAGAAGACTTGTCATATTAGAGATAGATTTTATTGAAGCAATAATGCTAACCCTGTCTTTGTGAGCTGTGTTTCACTAATTACAAAGCTCTATGAATAAGTGTGGGCAGGTGGAGAAACTGAAAACTTTTTGCAGATGGAGAGACTGGGACCCCAATATGTGAGGCACACTTACCTGTCCTGCAAACAAACTAATGGAAATACCAGCATGGAGTATCCAAGTGAGTCTTAAGATATTTTAATTTCTTTTCTTTCTTCTGTCTGATTCTTATAAAACTTATCCACCTGGCCATCTAGTGAGGTAAATAGCTTCATCATGTGAAATAGCTAGTTGCATTATAACTAAAAATTAGCATTCACAGGAAATTGAATATTTATATGATACAATTTCTGCTAATAGTAAAAACAAGAATAATGAGGAAATTTGAGGTATGTACTGATAAGCAAAAAAATAAAGGTCAAAGATATGAGAAATTCTTGACTTATCCCTACTGCAAAAATTACCAGAGAATGCTTCAGAAAGTGCATGAAGGGAGTGGCCATAAAACTATGTGCTAAAGGGATAAAGCATGCATTGTGAGATAATATTGAGTCCAACTCTTATCTCACAAAAGAAACAGGATTGAGAGGGCACGATCTGAAATCAGAAAACTTATCTATAAGAGATACAAAGGGATAGACAAAGTTGAGGAGTGGGGTTTCCTGAAGCATAGATACTCCAGGGCCCCGGAATTTATTCAAGGCAGGTATAAAGACACTCCCTGCATGTAGCCTGCAAGGAGTGGCAGATTTACACAAAGGGCAATTAAGAATTATTTGGGGGTATACAAAGAGGCATTAACCCACTAGTCAAATTATTCATACACAGGACTTGAGAATAAGGTTGGGAACATGCAATAACTGATATGTTTTCAGAAAGCTGTGCTTCTGCAGCTTGCCAGGGAACTAGATGGGAAATATCCATTTTTTAAAATCTCAGGTGGAGAGGCCAGCCACAGCTGTGTCAGCTCCCCAAATTGAGCTATCAGAATGTTCCCACAGCCTTGAGCCAAGGAGGGTGGTGGTCCCTCCTTGTTCTATTTGCCCAAGGGGTAAATAACATCCCTCCCACAGTTAATGAATCCAATCTACTGTCACCAACACTTGTCTATCAGTTGAACATACTGTGGGGGCTTGTGTGTTGCTGTGATGCTAGACGCTCTGTTACTGGTATTTCAAATACCATTAGGATTCCTCAACGGGATCAGGCTTCAGCAGAGCTTCCAACTTACGAAAACACTAAAGAGGAGGGATACACTATCCACTGCTGAGGAATTAGTCACTGAAAATCTTATGAATAGCAGAGAAGCATTGTCAGATATAGTACCAGATGAGAAAAAAAGGTCACAAGACAATTAAAATATGATTGAGTAAGATCTGCCTTCTCGATTATAGTTTAACATGATGACATGCATGGACTAAAGTCTTCACAAGTTTTATTTGCTAATGAGGCATGAGTCAAAATGAGAATAAACTATTTCAAATATATATTAATAATTGGAAATTAGAATGTATGAAGTATGAAACCAAGAAATTTGGATGATATAAAAATCAATATTATAGGCATCAGTAGGCTAAAATAGATTGATATTTGGTCCTTTTAATCAATTATATGGTTTACAACAGTGGGAATGACAAATGGCATTGTATTCATCTTCAAAGGGACACTTAAATGTCTTTCATGATATGATAGCATCTATCTGTATACAAGAAAACCAGTTAGTACAATTATTATTCAAATTTATGCACCAACCACTAAGGCTAATGAAGAAGAAAATGAGTTTTTTTTTCAATATATTCAGTCTGACATTGATTGTATACACAATCAAGATGCACTGATAATTAATTATTGGTGAGAAGATGTAAAAATTGGAAATAAGAATCAGTAGTTCAAAAATATCACCTTGGTGATTGTGGCAGTCACCTAATTTGGTGTCAATTTGAGAATTAAGGTTTGGAGTTTAGCCTATTAATCTGGAGCTAGCCAATGAGGCCTCTGTGTGGGCATGGTCTTCTCAGGAGAAAGCTGAGAAATGTGGCAATTCCTTCTTGGAAGTAGAAACACTTTCTCTCTTGGTTCACTTCCTTGGAGACTTTCTTTTGACAGCACTCGCTGCCCGAGAGACTCGACTGACAAGGCTGGTTCCCTGCAAGAAACCCCTGAAGAAATGTCACATAGACCTACCCTGATGTAGCAAGAAACCTGGACCTAGAGAAGCCACGTGGAGACTCCTGCCAGCAGTGAGATTGTGCTAGTCTGGGTAGACTAGAGGAACAATTTTATAGACATGCATATGGATATAAGGAAAAGGTTTATATATAAAAGAAATAGGGCATTAAGAAAGCATCACAATCTAGTCCAGTACAAAGTCATAAGTCTGATATTAACCCATATGCCCGATATCAGTCTATAAAGTCTCTTTACGACTCACAAAATCACAGATCAGTGAGTGCAGAGTCCTGGCGCCGGCAGGGATACCCTCATGGTTCCTCACTTCCAGGGCTCAGGGTCCATCAACAGCATCCAGTGGTGGCCGAAGCAACTCATTGCTGGCAGGGGTCCCCATGTGGCCCCTCCAGCTTGAGAGGTCTGGTTCAATCAGGGCAAAGCCATGTGGCTTCTCCTCCGTTTCCTCAGACACTGCCATCTTGTCTTGTCCGTGATTCATCGTCTCTGAGACTAACTCCCAACAACTGGGGAGATCACTTCTCATCTTCATGAGGGAAATATTGTGAGATTTCCCAGACGTATTAGGAGAAAGTCATGCCCACACAGAGGCTTCATTGGCTACTCAAGGGCTATCTCCAGATTAACAGGCTATACTCCTCCCCTACATCTCAATCATGAAATTAACATAAGCACATGACTGCCACTGAGATGCTTACAACATCACTGGATCCAAAGACTTTCTACACACTGGCTTGCAATTGCTTTGCATTTGGCGTCATTGCATGTGTTTCATAAGTCTGAAGGACTTTGTACATTGCTGTGGGAAATATGAGCTAATATAGGACATATGGACTTGATCTGTACTGGGCTGACATGTTTTCTTAATGTTCAACTACCTTTTCTATAAAACTCTTTCTCATACACAGAGGCATGTTTATGAGTTTGTTTCTCTAGTGTACCCGGACTAGCACAGTGGTGGAATCGAACTGGGGATTGCATGATAGAATTTTGCAAGACCAAGGACTTCTTCATAGAAAATACCTTTTTGTAATACAAACAGTGATTATACACATGGACTTGGCAAGATTTAATTCACAGAAATCAAATTGACTACATCTTTGCAAAGAGACTATGGAGAAGCACAAAAGCTAAAAGCAGGCCAGGGGTCAAATGTGGAACAGCCCACCAATTACTCATATGTTCAATTTGAAGCTGAGGACTATTAAAATAAGATAAGCCCATGAGAAGCAAAATATCTTGAGGATAATAACCCTGAAGATATCCCACTTGAATTCCAAGAATATCACACCAACAGATTTGGTGCATTGGATGACAGAAAATATTGAACTATGGGAAGAAGCCAAGGACATCAGTCATGAAGAAAGCAAGATGTCACTAAAAAAAGATTACAAAGAGAAAAGAAATGCCCTGAGAAAATTATTCATGTCCTGTTATTCTACTTGATCCCCTCTCCAGCAGGCCACAGTAGAGCTTAAACATATTCCAGTCACTCCAACCACCTAACCAGGTGGAGTCATTCAACTACAGACCTTGATGGTAACTGTTTAACTGATCTTCACCCTTTGTGCTTCCAGTCCGGGTCCTGAACCCACCTAGTCTTCCCATTTTTTTCTATTGAATACAGCTTGCTCTCACCCATACAAGATATAATGTTCCTGGGAAGAACTTAGACCACACACATACAAAAATACTAAATTGTCTTCCTCCCCATTTAGTCCATTCCTTTCTTTCTCTTTTACTTTAAAACTAAAGTTTGGGCTGAGCCCCGGTGGCATAGTGGTTGTGCGCGGGACTGTGGCCCTCTAGGATGGAGGTTCAACTCCGGCTCCCAGGAGCAAAGGCTGGGCCTCCTACTCCCACCACCTGAGGGCAGTGATGCCTAAAAAATAGAAAAAAAAAACAACAAAAAAAAACTGAAGCTTGTCATTTTTTTACAAATTAGTATTGTCATTTCTTTTGCCTTTTCAAAATAAGATTTCTCCCTTTTTCTTTCTTGTGTTAGCTGCAAAACTTAAATTAGCACTAACTAATCCATCTTTCCTATTTCTTTATGTGGTAGCTACATAATTTGGTATCAATTTGGGACTTGAGAAGATTAAGAGTAAAGGGGTGGTGTCTACTCTGTCAATTGGGTCAAAGCAAATGAAGACTCTGTGTGGGCATACCCTTCTCCTCAGAATTCCCAGGAATTCTGGGAATTGCCGTGTTTTTTTCCTTGGGGGTCCAAGACACTTTTCTCTCTTGACCCTTGGAGACTCACTGCTGACAAGGCTGACTCCCTGTGGGACATCTCTGAGGAGAAGCCACATGGAACTACCCTGATGCAGCTGTGGAAGCTGGAGACGCCATGTGGAGACTCCTGCCAGTGCTGAGATGCTTACAAGGCTACTGGATCCAAAGACTTTCTACCCACTGGCCTGTGATTTTTCTGCATTCAGCATCATTGCATGTGTTTTGTGAGTCTGAAAAAGAATTTATTGATTGGTATTGGGCACCTGGGCTAATATCAGATGTATGAGCTTGATTTGGATTGGGTTGAGATGTTTTCTTAATGTACAATAAAACTCTGTCTTATATACATGTGTTTCTATGGACTAGTCTACCCAGACTAATATGCTCTATTCCATATGCTCCCATCTTTTTATCTTTCTCCCATCTCCTATTCTGACACACTTCTCTTGATACTCACTACCTGTTCTGAAGTCTCTATTCCTCCTTTACTACACCAATCAACAGAGTTAGCTTCTCCCATATAACACTATCTCCATGCCACACCTAACGGCTACTCTAAAATGTCAAGAAAACAACAGAAAATATTGGAAACACATAGACACATTCACATAGACAAGAGAAAGATAGAAACAAGTAAAAGCCACCCAGAACTTAAACAAAAGCTTCTACTACACTTATAATTGTTTCTATTAGATTTACCTTTTATTTTGCCATTTCAAAATAAAAAGTTTGTTTTCCTTTGAAATTCAATAGGCTAAGGAATTACTGGGTAAAGAATTCACAAGAATTATTAGACAAGAATGTATATATAACTGATGAAGAAAGAATCTGAAGGGGGGAAGAAAGAATTGAAAAGATAGCAATTTCAAGATAACCAAATCACACACTATAAAGTACAATATTCCAATGTTATGCATAAGGTTTTCCATGGCTGCTTGCTCAGTCAAACCTTTCTTCATTGTCTATTGTTAGTTTGGAAACTCAGGTGAAGCCTGTTCACTTTGTAACTTTGTTGGCATTTGAAATACCAGTGACATAGCTGCCAGCATCACACAACACACAAGCCACCACAATATGACAAATTAACAACCATTTCCTGGAGGACATCCTTGAATTGCATTTATCAAATTCTCACAAAATTAAAGAGATAAATAGCTCAATTATATTACCAAGAGACTTCAATACATCGTTCTGAAGGAAAGCCCAGTCATCAGTAAAGAAACACAATAAAGGCACAAAAGAGCTGAACAATCAATGAACTCAGACTCCTAGACACATAGAGAGCACACCATCAACTAGTGAGTGCTACAGTAAACATTCTTCTCCAATGAACATGGAACACCACAAAACAAACCTTGAGAAACAATTTAGAAGGTAGATCTTACAATCCATTTTCTCAATCCACAATGCTATAAAACTAAAAGTCAGCAATACAGGAGACAGAAACAAGAAGACAGACACCTGGGTGCCAAAAACATGCTACTTAAAAATGATTAGGTAATAAGTCAAAAAATGAATGACATTTCAAATTCATTGAAATAAAGGAGAATGATAGCACAATCTATCAAATCGTTGGGTGCATAGCAAAAAATACTTATCAGAGAACATGTTATAGCAATCAAAGCAAACATTAAAAAAGATAAATCCAAAACCAACACCTTACCAAAACACTTTTAACAACTGAAACAAAGAAGCAACATAAATATTCCAATTGCAGAAGAAAATAAATCACATGGATTAGAGCAAAATGACAAATGGGAAAAAAAGCAATGGATATAATCAACAAGACAAGAAATTGGTTCTTTTATGGTTAGGGTAAAAAAGAAAAAAAGAGAGAAGAGGGAAAAAAGAAGGATTCACAAAATTGACAAATAATAAAGGAAATGAAAGAAAATATGCAAAAATCTAGAATCAAAATGATATGGCTGACATCACCACAAATCCAAAGGAAATAAAAACGTAATAAACTGGTAATAAATACTGTACTATCTCTACAGGGAATCCTGGAACGGGTGGAAATTGTAAATAGACTAATTTTTTCACACAGACCAGGGCTTTGAGCTGGAGCTGGAGAACCCCATTCTTTAAAATGACTCCCAGGTCCCTGGGGTACAGCCCTGTGTGCCACATCCACCATCTTAAGACATGGCCACTTACATTCATTTTTTTAAAACTCCTTTAACAGGTCTCTCTCTCTCTCTCTCTCTCACACACACACACACACACACACACCTTCTAGCTATTCATCAACTGTCCCAATGCACCACCACTATAAGAAGAGACCTACAGTTTGCTTCTAGCCAATTGTTCAGTTCTTCCCTCCTAACTCCCTCACCCTCACTTAGTCACCTCCACCTTCTAACAAGTGTAAACCCCTTCTCTACTGACCTGATTCACCCAAAGTCTATTCTTTTAAGATAACTAACCTAAGTTTTAAGAATATAGGAGTCTTATCACTACCAGACACCAAAATCATTCTCCTAGCCTTAATCTCCACCATACCCCAATGTCCTTAAAGACCACGAGGCACTAAAACAACATACTACCGAACAGTTCCCTCAACTGCTTAAAAGACCTCTGACTCCTCACACTCCTGATTTCCCCTTGGACAAGGTCTAGATCCTAGCAAGTCATTTGTTGGTATTATTTGCTCTATGTACTAGCAGTTCTATTACTCATCCCCACTCCCTTTCTTTAAAATATTCTTCTCATTCTTTCTTATATGAACTCTCCTATGTGTTAATATCCTTTCTTTTTTTTTTGGTGGGCATCACTGCCTCTGGTGGTCGTGGGCACTACCCAGTGCCGCTCCTGAGAGCCACCACTGGATTTGAACTGCCAAGCCCTTGGGCTGCAGTTCCGCACTCAACCACTTATGCCACCTGGGATCAGCCCAATATCTTTTCTTTTAACCTACCAATTAACACTACTTTTTTTCCTTTTTGCTTCTTTTTTCCCTTTTCCTCTTGCCTCTAACAGTTTCTCTTGCATATTTTGATCTTCGACTAACATTAAATCAAACACTCTCCTTCAGAGATATAATATAAACTGTATACCACCCCACATACTACAGCACCTAAGAGAGTTAACTATTGCCACAAAACCCCACCTCCCGAACACCCTGAATAGCGACATCAACATGTAAAAGAAACAATGAAGTTATCACTACACACACACACACACACACACACACTCAAGTCAAGAGAAACAGACACAAATAAGTGAACATTCCTGAAATCGAACATTCTATGGAATTACTAAGAAAAGAATCCCTGAAATTGAACATTCTATGGAATTACCAAGAAAATAATTTAACAGAAGGATGATTGCCCTCTTACAACAAATGATAGAAGAATTTGAGACAAAAGTGAAAAATCCGAAAAGCTAGTAACCTCACTACAAAACTCTAAACAGGAAAGCAAAAGTAGAGCAGCAAAATAGTGCAATTTCACAACACTATAAAGAACAGGGAAAATGAATTTAAGAAATGGAAAGCTGCATTAATGAGCCTGAAGTCAAATATACATACTCCATGCTAAAGGAAGAGCAAGTAACAAAAGAAATGCAAAAGAAACAAAGAAAAGCTTGAGAACAATATGAAATACAATCAAGAGGAACAACCTATATCTAAAAGGGATTCCAGAAGAGGAAAAAGCCAAAAAAAAAATCCATAGAAAGAATAGCCCAAGGACTCCTGCAAGAAAACTTTCCTCAATGCCTAAAGGAACAAAAGATAATGATTCAGGAAACCAAAATAATTCCAATCAGGAGAGATACCAAAAGATAAAATTCCCTGCATATTGTAGTTAAGAAATCTAAAATTAATGTCAAGGAAACAAATTTAAAAAGTAACCGGACATTAAAAAAATTACACTCAAATGGCCAGTAAGCAGAATAACATCAGATTTAACAGAAGAAACCATACAAACAGGAACACAATAGAGAGATGGCTACAGAGTTCTGAAGGAACAAAGTACTCTCAACCTAGATTCTTGTACCCAGTAATATATCACTCAAATATGGTGGAGAAATAGAAGTATTTCCAGAGAGGGAAAAAATAAAGAAATTATTTTTTTTTTGTGGGCATCACTGCTCTCCGGTGGTGGGAGTATAAAGTAAAGGGATTATAAAAACAAGACTACCACTACAAAAATACTCAATGGAGTACTATAGCAAATAATTGACAAAACATGAAAACTTGAAACCAACCTAACAGACAACTACTCTCAAAAACCAACACACACAGAACAACATTTAAAGCAACAAAATAACACAAGAAAAAAAAAACTAAACACAGCACACATACACACTCATGCACACATGAAAAAATATAAAGCAAAATGATATGAACAAATTCACATATATCAATAATCTCACTTAATTTTTCTAGGCCAAAGGATTAGCAGAATGGATAAAAACTAAAATCTATTGGGCTGAGCCCCGGTGGCGTAATGGTTGTACACAGGACTGCGGCCCACTGGGATGGAGGTTCAATTCCAGGAGCGGCTCCACAGAAGCAAAGGCTGGACTTCTTACTCCCACCACCAGAGGGCAGTGATGCCCAAAACAAAACAAAATCAAAAACATATCTATCAATATGCTGCCTACCAGAAACACATCTCACAAACACAATCATGAACAGATTGAAAAACAAAGGCTGAATAAAAGCATACTGAACATACAAAAAGCAAAATAAAACAAAGGTAGCAATATTAGTCTTTCAGAAAATAGACTTTAAGGTAAGCAACATAAGAAAGCATGAAAACTACATAATGCCCAATGGAACCATAGCCAAAGAAGACATAACTATAATAAACATATATGCATCCAGTGAAAGATCTTGGAAATACATTGATCAAATATGTACAGAAATGAAAGAGGATATAGACAGGTCAATAATACTCCTAGGAATCTTCAATATACCACTCTCAAGGAAAGACAGATCGCCAAGAAAACAATTAAACCAACCAATAAAATCAAACTCATAAACATATACAGAATGTTCCACCCAACAAAAACAAAGATATGTTCTTTTCCAACACACAGGGAACATTTTGAAGAATAGACCACACCCTAGGCCACAATGCATGCCTCAAAAAATACACACACACACACACACACACACACAAAGAATCGTACAGCTTTTCTTCATAGACAAAAACATTATCAAATTAGACATCAACAATAATAAGAACAAAAACACAAAGGCAAACCCATGAAGATTAAACAAAATACTCAAAAGTACTCAGACAATATAAAATAAATAAAGGAGGAATTAAAAAAAATTCTTTGGGGGGTTGAGCCCCGGTGGTGCAATGGTTGTGTGCAAGACTGCGACTCACTGGGATGGAGGTTCAATTCCAGCAACGGCTCCTCGGGAGCAAAAGCTGGGCCTCCTATTACCACCCCAGAGGGCAGTGATACCCCAAAACAAAACAAAGAAACAAAAAGCAAACAAACAAAAAAAGTTCTTTGAAACAAATGAGAAATATAACACAACAAATGAACACCTTTGGGGCATAGCAAAAGCAGTAATCCGAGGCCAATTTATAGTAATCAAACATAGGGAAAAGGAGGAGAAAACCAAAATTAACACAATGACACAACAGCTTTAAGAACTAATATATATAAAAAGAACTAAAACATAAGCCCTGCAATAAGAGAAGGAAAGCCATCATAGCAATCAATGCAGAAATAAATTATATATGGAAAACAAGCTAAATGGGATAAAATCAGCCAGAAAAGAAGCTAGTTCTTTGAAAAAATTAACAAAATAGGACACTGGCTAATTTAATGAAAGAAAATAAAGAAAATATGTAAATACCCAGAAAAGAGCTGAAGAGGGTGACATTGCAATCGCTAAATGAAATAAAAAGGAACAATAACACTCTACCATTATAAACTGTATTCAAACAAAATCAACAATCTAGAAGAAATGAACAGATACCTAGAAATACATCACTAACACAAGTTACTGCTGATAGATATTTTAAAATTGAACAAATACATAATAAAAGAAGAAATAGATTGTGTCACTATTTGTAACAAAGCTAAAGAAAATAACAAACTAGAAAATCCCAGGACCAGATGTTTTCACAAGGAAATTCTAACGATTATTATGAGAGGATCTCACACCAATATTATACAAGTGATTCCAGGATATAGAAAAGATAATAAACTCCCAAACTCCTTCTCTGAAGTTTGCAAAGCACTGATACCTTATATGGCAATGACCACACAAAGATAGAAATTATAGATCAATATCCCTCAAGAGCATATAGATGCAAAATCCTCAATAAATTCTGCCCAATAGAGTCAAACTTCATGTCAAAAAATAATGCACCAAGTAGATTAAGCAAGTAGATTAAATCAAGACCTACAGATATGGCTTAATATTAGAAAAGTAATTAATGCAATCCACCACATAAACAATGCAATGAATAAAAATCCATGATATCAATAAATGCATAAATATCATTTTACAATGTAAAGCACCCATTTTTCATTAAAAAACTAAAAATATGAATAGAAAGGTTATTCCTAAGCACAGTAAAAACCATAAATGAAAACCAACAGCCAACATTACGCTCAATGTAGAAAAACTAGAAACATTTCCTCTGAAAACAGAGGCCAGATGATGATGTCCTCTATCAACCCTCTCATTCAACATCGTGGCTGGAAGTCTTAACTAGAGTTGTCAAACAACGAAAAGAAATTAAGGAAATATTAATAGGTGAAACTTGCACTATTTGCAGATGATATGATTCTATTTCTAGAAAAAGTCAGACGTCTCTACAAAACCTACTGAGAACAATCAAGGGATTCAGCAAAGTAGCAGGATACAAAATTAGAGATCAGAATCCAATCAGTCAGATTTCCAGGAAGATGGAGTGCAGGTATGGTCACTCTGTGGGAATTACCTTTGTGTGAAATTTAGAACCGTGGTGATGAGACTGATTTGGGAGATTCTAGCTCTGGTCTTGGTTTAGCCATGCCTTGGGGGGGGTGTCATTTGTGGATTTCCCTAGAGGGTTGCTGCGTTTGCCAGGGAACACATTCGCCTCTATTTCCTCAGCGGCGATCTGTGTGATCTGTGACCAGAGCACTGGTCTCTTGCCTTAACCGCCACCCCCACCCACACACCACTGAGATCCATGCCCTGCACTGTGTTCACCAGTGCCTCCTGCTCCTCTCGGCCCTCAGCTACCTGTTCACCATGCCACCTTGCATTCCCTCCCCAACTAGTGATACATGCACTGCACTTAACTATTTATTCTCACCCAGGTTTCCAGAGTGCAGCTTCCTTTCCCCTAATCCCATCCCGTCCTACCTGAAACCAGGTGTTCACATGTGTCTACTGTGCCACTTTCCCACCCACACACACACACTTTCATGCACTTCAGTTCTCTGTTTATTTTCACCCAGGTGACATGGAGGTCTCAATCCTTTTTCCTCCAGCCTGAGACCCCCAAGCTGCCACATGTTCCCTTTCTCCCCCTGACAGGCCCTCTTCTAGTGACCAGTGTGCTGTGCCCATTGCTTTCCCTCTGCCAGCTACACACGCACCTCAGTTCCGTTTATTCTCACTCAGATGAAGGAGGTGCAGCATCCCTTGCTCTAATCCCTCCTCTTTCCAGTGGAGAAGCACACCCAAACCTGGTGATCTGCAGGCAGCATCTCCTTGCATTCCCTCCCCCACCCACAGCTACACATGCACCAAGGTTCCCTAAGTATTCCCACCCAGGTGACTGGAGGCGACTGGAGCACAACTGTCCCTTGTTCTTTTCTCTCGCTCTCCTACCTGAGACACATACATGTCCATTGTACCCCAATGATCGCCCCTGCAACCCACTACCCAAGTGGCACCCGTTTCATAGATCAGTATGCCATACTCATTTACATTCTCTACCCCACCCCCATATGCCAAGATATCACACATGCCCAGGTTCCACTTATATTCCTGCCCAGGCAATGAAGTTTAGTGATCCTTTGCCTTAATCCCTCCCCATTCTACCTGAGACTCTCATGTGACACTTACCTCTACCCATTATGTGTGATCCACCCCCACCTCTCCAGTCCTTGGGCGACCTGAGTGCACCATTCCATGGGGTTCTTAGCTCTGAACATCCTGAACCTGTAGGGTATCATAATGAAGTCAACTTGAACCTCCTGAGTCACTGTACACTGGGGACCACAGCAACTCAAAGATCTGAAATCAAATTAGGATAATTTCCTTGCTAAGGTTTGTATACTCCACTAATAAGAAAGGAACAACTAACTAGTCCCTTCAATTAGGGACTAATAATCCAGGGAGAACGTCAGAGGCATAGGCAGAAATACAGCTTGAACCTAAGGCATTGCTGGCTCCAGTTATTTGGTAGACTTATTCTTAACATCTGGTAAAGAAAACATAGCACTCTATATCCTGCCAGAGGAATTGGAAGTCAGCAGTCAGGGTTACTCAGCCACTTTCTCTGCCCTTGTCTCAGAAACCCCTCCTCCTTGGGGCATCCACTAAAATAGTCTTCTCTACCTTGGACTGTTTATAAGAAGCAGATTCTTGAGTCATGAAGTAACTAGCTTACTCTATTAGTCTGCGTTAACTAGAGAAACTAATTCAGATGTATAGAAAAGAGTTTTATGAACAAGAGCAATTGAAAATTGAGAACACATCCCAGCCCAGTCCAAATAAAGTCCATAAGTTTGATATTAGCCCATGTGTCTGATACCTATCTATAAGTTCATCTTCAGACTCAGGAAACACATACATTGACACCAAATGCAGAAAGTTCACAGACCAGTGGGTGGGAAGTCTTATGAATCCAGTGGCAGTGGAAACACCTCAGTGTTTCCAGGGGTCTTTACATGGCTTCTTCAGGTCTAGGCCTCTAGTATAGCTCTATGTGTCTTCTCAACAGGAAAGTCTCACAGGCAGTGTGTCTGTGCCCCAACTCCAATGAGCTTTTTATCTCCCTAGAGCTTTCAAATGAGGTCATCAAACTGCAACCTGGTTGACAGTTTCATTCATTATTAAGTTTCAAATTGACCACACCTACTACAAAAGGGCCATCTGTTACAAACACTAACAATTGAAAGACTGAACTCTCCCTACATAAAGTGCTGGGTCGATAAGGGACTCTGGTGGATATAATTCACTCCTCATGTACCCCAACCACCTTAACCTCTGTCACCTGTTTCCTACACCTTGATGACATGCACTCATTAAAAATTAATATGCTTAACAGAAAGATTACCCATGATTAATATCACTAAATAAGACCTTCTCTCATGTACCTATAATCTATTTCTTCTATTCAACCAACATTCTCTCATCATCTACACATAATACCTTTCGCAGAATCTAGCTGATCTTACCCTAACATAAAGAGCCAGATCCTCCTCCCTACAAAACACAGACGCAGAGGCAGTACTTTAGCTTCCCAGGCTAAGATGCAATCAACAGTCAACACCAGCAGCTATCACCAAAAAAAAAATCTAGTGAAATAAAAATCAATCACTGAAGATGATCTAAAACCAACAGTTCACACAGAAGAAGCAGTCCGTGAATTTCCATATATAGAATTCAAGGGAATTCTACAGAAAATGAGGGGATAGATTCTGAAAACAAATGAAAAAGCAGAAGTACAAGAATCGTCATTCCAAAGGGAAATCCAGGAGTTAAGAGATGAGGTAGCAAAATCAAGGAATATGGTGAAGGATCTGAACAATAGAATGGAAGAAAAGGAAAACCAAATCAGAAAACTTGACGATAAGCAAGCACTATGAAGCAAATGAGAGAAGAAACAAACAATGAAGTAAGAGTCTGAGGAAAGCCTGATGATGATAAGGGGTACCATGAAGTGAAGAAACATTTGAATTATTTGGGTCCATGAGCAGGAAGAAATAAATAATCATACAGTTAAAATTGTAGGAGAATTCTTAGAAAGAAACTTCCCCAATATCACAAAGTAAGAGAAAATAACCACCCAAAAAGGAGATAAAAAAAATAAATTACTTCACGCTCTCCTCCAATAAGTAAACAAATACACCAAAACATATAATAATCAAATTACCCCACATCAAGGAAAATGAGAGACTCCTGAGAACAGCTAAAGAGAGATAAGGTCATATAGAAAGGTAAACAAATAATGTGGGAAAGAATGAATTGGAGCAACCTATTTCTAAAGTTGAAGGCCAACAACTGCAACCCAAGAATTCTTTTTCCAGCAAATATCTCCATAAAGTTTGGAATAAGAATAAAATAGTTATCAAATCAGGAAATATCTAGAAAATTTACAAAAACAAAACTAGCATTGCAAAAATAATATCCAACTCTTTATGCACAGAAAACCAACAATCACAACACAGCAATACAAGACCATCACCAGGTGTAAGACTACCACAAAACCAACACGCAGAAAAGCGTGTCCAAAACATTGCAGCTCAGAAAAATAAAGAAAATTATAAATTCCTGACACATTTAGACCAGTTTATAAACAGGGAAGAGGAAAATATCACACAAGTAGGAAGAGATGACAGCAACCAACATGCAATTACATTTAACTATATTCCATTCCAACAGTCTCAATGTGCCCCTAAAAAGACAAATGGTCGCAGAGTGGATTAGACAGCAAGATCTGCTGCCTTCCAGAGACACAGAGAATCTCACAGACAAAAACAGACTGTAAGTCAAAGGATGGTGAAAAATTTACCAAGCTAATGGCAATAAAAGGAAACTGTAAGAGCAGCAATATTAATCTCTTATAAAATAGTCCCCAAAGTACACAAGATAATGAGAGACAAGAATTGACAAGGGTCAAGTGACAAAGAACGCATAACCATAATAAACTTATATGTATGCAAAGAAAGACCCTAGACATTCACCAACCAAATCCTCAAAAAGATGAACTGAAAACCCAGAAACAAAAGCATCAGCATACAGAGAGTTTACTTTTATTAAGGGCTCCCAAAATATCAAATGGGAGATAGATGACCTCTTTAACAATTGGTGCTGGAACAAAATGGATATCTACCTGTTAAAAAATGAAGCAAGACCCTTACCTCACTCCACGCACAAGAATAAATTCAAGGTGGATCACAGAGTGGTAAAACCCCAAACTATTAGGGCCATTAAAGAGGGAACTGGGACCAACCTGAGAACTTTGGCAGAGACTTAGACTATCAGAAATAGGGAAGGATGCAAACACAGAGGAGTCACAAATGGACAAATGGGGCATAATGAAGATGAAACACCTGAGTACATGGAAAGAATTCACTGAAGGTCATAAGAGAACCCATGGACTGGGAAAACATCTTTAGCAATGACACACCAGACAAAAGCTTTATTACTAAAAATTACAATAACCTGATAGCTTCCAAAACTAACTGCCCACGGAGGAGGTAGGCAAAGGACTCGGACAGAAGTTTCACAGAGGCATAAATCCAAATGGTCAATAAACATATGAGAAAATGTTCCCAATCATTAGCCATAAGAGAAATGCAAAATAAAACAACAATGAGATACCACTAAACACCTCAAAGATAGCTCAATTCAAAAAACCAGAAAGCTACAAATGTTGGAGTGGCTGTGGGGAGGCGAACGCTCATCCATTGCTGGTGGACCTGTAGGTATGTACAGCCACTATGGAAATCAATTTGGTGATATCTAAAGCAGAAGAAAATTGAGTTACCATATGACCCAGCAATCCCCCTAATGGGCATATTTACCCAGAAGACACAAGGAAAAAGCCATGGCCAGACATCTGTGTTCCAATGTTCATCACAGCACAGTTCACAATTGCAAGGAGTTGGAAACAACCCAAATTGCCATCAACTGATGAATGGATTAAAAAAAATGGTGGTGCACACATACAATGGAGTACTATGCATCGCTAAAAATCAGTGTTGAATGCATAAAGCATATCGACATGTGTGAAAAACTAGAGGAAGTTATGGTAAGTGAAGTAAGCCAAACACAAAAGGAAAGGTATTGCGTGGAGTCCGTTAAGGTAAGCTTAAATAAATGCAAAAGGGGCATAAAACGTGCATAGGGGCAAAAGTTACTGCATACAGAAATTCACCTACATTGAGGCACGGTGCACCTTCACTGACCCACAGCACTGTAAGGGACAGCACTGTAGACACAGTGTGGGAATTGTGTCTCGCCCCATCCCACCACACACACCTGTCCTCCACACATTCTGATGCTGAACACAAACGAAATGCAACAAAGCAGTAAGGGCAGCAAAACAATGAAATCCCCAAGGAATTCTGAAAATAGATTTCAGACTTGGAGGGCAGCACTTGGCATCTCATCAGACTTGATTGGAAAGCATACATAAGGGCAAGCAACAGACATGGAACTATTTGTAGATCTTACTTTTTGTTTTCATGTATATCATATAAGATAGGCAATATAACCAATTTTGAGGAGAAAACAACAGGACTGATGATTTCAGGGGTGTAGAATGCCTGGTGGAGTTTGATCAAGTGCAATGTAACCGAGAGGAATTACTGAGAGTTGAATGAAGTGAAAAATGATAGTGGGACAGGAGGAGAATAAAAAAATAGAAGAAAGACTTGGAGACAAAAGACATTTATAGAGGTAGATAAATATATGCATGCATCTATGTAAACATATTGATATATAACAATAGGGATATAGGTCTTTGTACATATTACTATATGTTAAGTACCAAGGTATATGGACATTGGGTCTCTACTCAAGTCCTTCCTCAATGCAAGAACACTTTGCTATAATAACCTGGCATTCTGTGAGGCTCACCTTCCCGACACAATCGTTGAAGTTAAAATGAGTGCATAAGTAAATGTGGCGAAGAAAGCTGATAATGCCTGGTTATTAGAAAATATGGTGCCTTGTATCTTAAAGCCTTATAGTTATACAAGTAGCTATGTAGCAGGAAAGTAACAAAGCCCACACGAAAGACGCACACTAACCTGTGTGATCAGAGGTGCTGATAGGAGTATGTATCAGGCATCAGATTCTAACAGAAGGGGCATCAGGTATCAATCCCAGACAGAAGTCCCCCCAAAATGCAATGATATTGATTGGAACAAGGTGGGTCAGAGTGAAGACCTAAAAGTCCATCTACAGACCATTGGACGTTCCCTTACTAAAGGGTTACAAGGAAGAGATGAGCCAGGCAGGGTTCAGTAGAGCACTGAAGACGCACACAACATTGCTCTAGTTCTTCAATGGTTCCTCCCCTGTCAACTATCATGACCCCAGGTCTATCTTACAATTCCTGCTGGACCAGAACATATATACTGGTACAGATAAGAGCTAGGGACACATGAAATTCAGGACAGATAAACCCCTCAGGAACGGTAATGGGAGTAGCAATAACATAAGGATAGGGGGAAGATGAGAGGAGAAAGGGGGAACCAATCACAATAATCAAAGGTGGGGGAGAAAAATGGAACTGATGACAATGATTGATACACACCCTTGCTCCCTGCCCAGGGAGACAAACAACAGAAACATGGGTGAAGGGAGATAATGGATGTTATAAGAAAATAATAAAAATTTATAAAGGGTTCATGTGAGTGGGAGAATGAGTGAGGGAAAAGGAGGGGCTGATACCAAAGGTTCCAGTAGAAAAAAAAAGTTTTGAAAATGATGAAGGCAACATATGTACAAATGTACTTGGTGCAATTGATGCATGGATTGTTGTACGAGCCCCCAATAAAATGTTTTATAAAAAAATAAAGCAGAAATAGCTGAAACAAACTTAAAGGCCCTACATAGAGGTATACATAGGGTACCATCTCTAATGAATGATGAATACATAGCATACAACAAGATAGATCACTTATGCACATCAAAAGACTATATCAGGAGAGTAAATTGAGAGAGCCCATTGATTGGATTTTTTTAAAAACAGCAACAACAACAACACATGGGACAAGAGTATAATAACCAAAGCATACAGAATTCTATTAACCAAAATATTTAGAGCAGCTCATTATAAAATAACAAATGATCCAATTAAGTAGTAGGACAAAGACATGAATAGATGATTGCAGCAGTCATGTGCTTATGTAAATTTTATGATTGAAATGTAGGGGTGGAGTCTAACCTGTTAATCTGGAGATAGCCATTGAGTAGCCAGTGAGGTCTCTATGTGGGCATGACTTTCTCCTGAGACTCCAGGGAAATCTCGCGGTATTTCCCTCATGAAGATGAGAAGCTATCTCCCCAGTTGTTGGGAGTTAGTCTTAGAGAGATGATTAATCATGGACAAGACAAGATGGCAGCATCTGAGGAGCTGGAAGAGCCAGTGGAGAGACCACAGGGCTTTGAACTGATGGAGCCAGACCTCTGAAGCTGGGGCGGCCACATGGAGACCTCTGCCAGCGAATAGTTGCTTCTGCTGTTGATGGACCCTGAGCCCTGGAAACAAGGAGCCATGTGGAGACCCCTGCCAACGCTGGGATTCTGCACCCACTGACCTGTGACTTCGTGAGTCAGAAGAAGACTTTATAGACTGATTTCAGGCATATGGGTTAATCTCGGACTTATGACTGTGAACTGGACTGGGCTCAATGTCCTGTTCCTCTTGTATATAAACCTTTTCCTTATATCTCTATGCGTGTCTATGAAATTTGTTCCTCTAGTCTACCTGAACTAACACAGCCGGTCACCAAGCATGAGGAGAAGAAAGGTTAAATTGTTAACTAGAGAATCGTTGTAGCATACCTAATAAGTACAACAGAACAAGACACTGCTTGATCCTGCACTCTCATTGCACGGTCCTGCACCCTTCGATGACTGAGACCATTGTTGCAGCCATTGTGTCCAAACTTCTCTTTGAGGATCTTTGTCTTTTTTGCTGCACCTCCATTTTACCAAGCAAGATGTTCTTCTCCCAGGACTGGTTTCTCCTGACAATATGTTCGAAGTTGGTCAAAATGAAGCCTTGCCATTCTTGCCTCTAAGGAGTACGTTGGCCGCATTTATTCCAAGATAGATTGGTTTGTTCAGTTAGCAGCCCATGGTACTGTCAATATTCTTCTCCAACACCACAATTAAAATGCATTAGTTCTTCTTTGCTTTGCTTTATTCAATGTCCAAATTTCATGCACATATGAGGCAATTGAAAACATTTTGACTTCTGAGGTGTACCTAAGTCTTCAAGGTTACATCTTTGCTTTTCAATAATCTCAAATGTCTTCACAGCTTACTTACCTAATGCAACATGTCTTTGGATCTCTTGACTCCTACTTTCCTCTTGATTATGGATCTAAGAAAAACAGAAATCCTTGACAATTGCTAGTATATTCCATTTATCATGGTATGACATATTGGTCTAGTTAGGAAGATTTTAGTCTTTTTTACATTGAGTTGCAATCCATCCTGATGATGGTATTAATGTCCTCTCAGAGTTCTTCCGGTCGTATGTTATTAGTGTTCAGTGCACCAAATGTGTTCTTGAGATGTTTTAAAAATTTAAGTGGGATAAGCGGAAGGTAGTATTTGGTATCTCATGTACTCATATGTATTTTCTTCAATGTTATCCTTGTGAGAGATTAAGATTTTACTGGTCCTCTTTCAGTATCACAGCAAAAATTGACCTATGCCCATTTGTAATCCACTGGCTCTAGATTTGAATCGTGATTCTAGTGCTTATTTGCTGTTTGACTTTGAGCAAATTAACTACTCACTTAAAATTTAATTGCTAGTTCCCACTCTGAAAAAATTTGAATCAGGCATGGCATAGGAAACCAGTAATTTGACTTTTCAATAATTTAGATGACTTTTATGTACCTACTCTTTTTACTAATATTTAGGAAGTTCTCATTGGATCATTTCTAATTTGGCTTCCTTACCTAAGTCCATGGCTCTGCTGTGAATGTGAGTCCTTTTTTCTCCTCAGATCAGCTTTGCTTGCTTTGCTATACCACCATCATCCATTGAATGGCACGCAGGAAGAAGCGAGCACTTCATGACCTCATTATAAAACCCAAATGATCAAATTATAGAGCTATGCTATGTCAGTGTGGTACTAAGTAACTCTGCAGCGCTCTGGTGCAGGGCACCCCCTTCACCCCATCCCCAAATGCATATGTGACCTAAGGTGGGCAGCCTTCCAAAATAATCATTAACATATCGAACCATATTATTCTGCTATGTGAGATTGATTGAATTTGTGTAGAACAAGCAAAAAATAAAAAGACTAATTTCTGTGTATGCAAGAGAGTGAGAGTCATAGTGAGCCATGAGCATGAGGAGATTTTTGTGTTGTATGACATCAAGTCAATTCCAACTCCTACTGGCCCAATGGGATAAAGTTGAACGGTTTCCCAGCATGACCTAGGCTGTGGCTGTTACAAGATCAGATCACTAAGACTTTTCTCCCTTGAAGTAGATGGTTGGTGGGTTCAAACCTCTCACCATTTGTAATCAGCCACACATTTAACCGTTACCCCACTAGGGATCTTTAATTGCAGATTAGGTATGCATAATTAATTTTGTCTGTCAGCTACCCATTAAAATGGAAAACTGACACCTCAATATGATTTAATGAAAGCTATATTCCCCTAGAGAAGCCATTCATATAGTAAACAAAAGAATCTTAGGGGGGTAGGGTGGTAGAAAGTACATTTAAGTCAGAACTGAGAAGCAATGAGAAGAAAGGAGATGGCAGAGTATATTGGGAAGAGGAAGAGCTTTAGACAGCCAAAGAAAAACCGGAGGAAAACTGAAATTAGAAAGAGGCACAGAAAGTACATGGTGATGTAACCATTGCCAACTCTGGCAATAGAAGACCTCTGCAAAGAATTTTTTTAGCACACATCTTCCTATGTGAGCTTATGTACTAGGTACCCAGGTGTGATTTCTGCATTAATGAAACAATATTACAAATAAGCATAGAGTGCCTAAGTATGATTAGTCCTGCTCTCTAATATCTATACCTTCATTTTTAATTCCCCACACTATTCATTATTGATAATTAATATTAATTTCATACTTTTCAATTGAAAGCATTGCCACAAGGCCTGGTAGGGTTGGATTTCAGTATTTAAAAATATTTCTAGTTTGTCATACACTGCTTGACTTCTCAGTTACTTCATAAGTCTGATAAGTACACTGCTATGGTAACAGAATCAGAGCAGGTCCGAAAGTAATAACCCAGCCTCTTAATCATGTAGAAATCTATAGCTTTGTTGTGTGGAAAAGCAATGAGATAATGTACTGGATATAATTTTGCTGCGAACTGCCCTCTGAGACAGCAGATGGACTTATTAAATGCATACAAGAAATATCATTTGGATAGTTCTCTCCATTTTAATAATTATAACAAATACTTTCAAATTATATATTTTACGTCTTATGAGTCTTCTCATTTAAAATATTATGTGACAATAAGTCATTGTGGTAATCCACTTAGAAAAACATCTCAAAAAGACTGAAGTAAATATCTCTTCAGATTTTTTATTAAATTCATAGGTAGGATCTCAGATTATGTATCATATGTTCCAAAGCAGGTTTTTTATTTTCCAAAGCAGGTTTATAAAGTTAACTATTCCAAATGGTTTCTGTTAAAAGGAATTTTTAGTTTCTTGACTTTGCTTGCTTATTTTTTTCCTAAAAACTATCAAAGGAACGAAGCCAAATCCACTGCATCGAGTCAATTCTGTCCTATAGGAACCTTATATAGGGGTTCTGAGGATGCCTTTCTCTCACCGAAAGACTGGTAGCTTTTTACCCTGACCTCGCAGTTAGAAGGCCAGCAATGAATTGATTGCATTAGCCTTAGCCACCTGACAGTCATAGAAATATTAAACAGGAAGAGGAACACAAAATTTCCTCATGAATTTTAAGAATTGAGGATGAAGAAAAGATAGAACAGCATAGTGACTTAGTAAAAATATTGTTCTGGTACTCCAATTCGTAGACGTATAGGTTTCTGTATGACAGGAGAGACTGAGGGCAAGTGGGGAGCTAATGACAAGGAGTACAAGAACAAAAACATTCTAAAAATGATTATGATGGTGATTGTAAAATTCTTCTTGATGTGATTAAATGATTGCATTGTATGATATGCTAATTTTATGCCATTAACTCTATTGAAAAAAAGCTGTTTAATTCTAATTCTACTAAATAGTGAACAGATAGATGCATACAAGTTCGCTCAGTAATATGCTTTTTTTTCTTAGTCTTTCTATGACACATCTCAGTATTTCCTCTCAGACACATTTCAATTGATTAAGCATGATGAGCAATGCTGCACCCTACTCACTGTCAATTTTAGATCTCTTGATATTCCTCTGTTCCTGCCATTTTTGGCTCACTGCCCCCTCCCTCTGCCTCTTCCTCTCCCATGCCATAGACACCAAAAGAAAAAGGAGAGGGATCCAGAGAGAGAGAATAGCATTCGTTCCCAGGCTAACTGCTGTCCTGGCCCACAGTAGAGAGGTTAAATGGTGAGCAGGCTCTGTGATAATCTGAGTCCAATCCCCTTTTCTTTCAGGGGTCCCTATCCCAGGCCTTGCTAGTTGAATAGCCCTCATCCCCATTCAGTATTCAGCCTTCGTGTCTGAAGGGTGCCCCTTTAAGACTCCATTGCTCTTCCTGAGGCAAGGATGAAGCTACCTAGTGCCCTACCCCCACCGAGTTATACCTTTATACTTTCAGTGTGACCTTGTGAATATTGCTCAATCAGTTCAGAGGAGGTGTCAATCGCTGGCCCCGAGTCAGAAGTCTACATTGGAGATTCAATGGTGGCTTTGTACCCATTGCTGGTCTGTTGCACTCTCCTCTTGGTCTGCCCCCCTGTGGGCGGCATGCTTAGTCACACACCCCAAATTGTACATTCAGTGTTGTCCTCCATAGCACTGCCATCTAGGGAGGGGACTTCATGTATTGAATTGAGGCTGGCCCTGCAGTCATCTTTGTGAAAGAGCAGCTCTGAGCTGGAATATTGACCTCAAGGGGGTGACACATCAGAATGAGGTCTACTCTCTCTTTCCCCCTTTCCTGTGGAGACGTAAACAATACTCCCCTCTTGGGTGAACTAGAGTCCTGTTCCCCCACTGCTGTCTTTTTCCTTTCCCAACTGCTCTGTGGTCCGAAAACGTATATGGTGAGGAAGGAGCGGGGGAAGATATTTTTTCACACAGGTACTGTTTGCATGTTTTTTAATGACATTTTTGTACTTGCTCTTGCTCTTGCTAATCCTTAGCCTAGGAATTGTGTAATATGTGTATTTTGCTGTGTGCCCATTCTGTTGTTTGAACTTACCTTAATTGACTCATAGTATAAGAGTTGTTGTGTGCATGTCTAAATTTACTCAGCATAATATCCTCCAACTCTTTCCACAGACAAGTTTCTACATCATTTTGTCACTGTTCTTTAGGAATGTGTAGTGTTCCATTGTGTGTACACCTGAATTTTTAAATCCAATTGTCTAATGATAGAAATTTAGGTTGTTTCCAACTTTTTGCTATTGTGAATTGTGCAATGATGAGCATTGGAGCATGGGTGTCTGGTCATGGCCTATTTCTTATTGCTGGGCTGAAGATAACTCAATTATCATCTGTCTTATGTACCACCAAATTATTTTCCACAGTGACTGTACATATCTACAAGACCATCAGCAGTGAATGAGAATTCACTTCTCATTCAACATTTGCTGATTTCTGGGATTTTTGGGTTTTGTTTGAATTGACTATCTTGTGTGTTAGGAAGTATCTCATAGTTGTTTAATTTGCATTTTCCTGATGGCTAATGATCGAGAACATTTTCTCATATGTTTATTGATCATTCAGGTTTCCTCCTTTGTGAACCTTCTCTTCAAGTCCTTTATCCACTTCCATAGTTTGTTATTCATTTTTCCTTCTTATTGTAAGGTTTTAGGGATATGCCAATTTTAGTAATAAAAGCATTGTTTGATATGTCATTCCTAAATGTAGATATTAGTAATAAGAATGTTGTCTGATGTCATTCGGAAATATGTTTTCCCCAGTCTGTGGGCTTTCTCATTGCTCTCTTGATAAAATCTTTCAATACACACAAGTGTTTTATTTTTCGTTTATCCCATATGACTATTTTATCTTACTCTGTGTGTGTGTCCTTATTGCTGATAATTCATAAATTCCCCCACTTTAAGGGCTTTAGCTTTGTCCCAATATTTTCAGTGATGATACTGATAGTTTTGTGTTCACCTTGAGGTCTGTGATTTATCTTGAATTTGACCTGGTGTATGTGGTGAGATGAGGGTCTTGCTTCATTTTCAGCAGGTGAATATCTAAATTTTCCAGGACAATTTAGTAAAAAGGGCATCGACTTCCCATTTGATTTTTTAGGGCCCCATTCAGAAATCACTTGTCTGTAATCTGCTGTTTTTATTTCTGGACTTTCTGTTCTCATCCATTTTACAGAGTATCTATCATTATACCAGTACCATGTTGTTTTGATAACTGTGGCTATATATTAAGTTTGAAAGTCAGGTAATGCTAGCCTGCCCACTTTACTCTTCTTCCTAAGGAGTTCTGGGTTTATTCCCTTTCCATGCAATATTTGCATCCCATTTTTCCAGTTCTTTGAAAAATGGTGCTGTTATTTGTATTGGCATCTTTACAATATTGAGTCTACCGATCCATGGACCTGAGGATTATTTCTGTTTGTTAGGGTCCTTTTTGTTTTCTTTCAATAATGTTCTGTAGTTTTTCTCACACATATTTTTTAGGTATATCCCTAGATATTTCAAATTATGCTTGGCTATTGTGAATGGTACCACCTTCTTGACCTCCTTTTCTATAATCCCATCAGTTGTATTTAGCAATCCAATTGACTTCTGCTTGTTGATCTTGTATCCTGCCACGCTAACATTTTACTCTATCACCTCCAACACTCCTATTGTGGAACCTTTGGGGATTCTCAATATATAAAATCATACCATTTTCAAATAACAGTTATTTCCCTTCTTCTTTTCCCAGATGTATACCTTTTATATCTGTGTTAGTCCGGGAAGACTAGAGGAATAAATTTCAAAGACATGCATATGGATATAAGGAATGGGTTTATATTCAAGAGGAACAGGACATTGAGAAAACATCCCAGCCTAATCCAGCTCAAAGTCACAAGTCCGATATTAACCCATATGCCCGAAATCAGTCCATAAAGTCTCCTTCCGACTCACGAAGCCACAGGTCAGTGGGTGCAGAGTCCTGGCACCGACAGGGGTCTCCCCATGGCTCCTTGCTTCCAGGGCTCAGGGTCCATCAACAGCATCCCATTGTGGCAGAAGCAACTGATCGCTGGCAGAGGCCTCCACGTGGCTGCCCCAGCCTCAGAGGTCCGACTCGATCAGGGCAAAGCCATGTGTTCTTCCTGCCGGCTACTCCAGCCTCCCAGACACCGCCATCCTGTGTTGTCTGTGCTTAATCATCTCCGAGACTAACTCCCAACAACTGGGGAAGATAGCTTCCCATCTTCACGAGAGAAATATTGCGAGATTTCCCAGAAGACTCAGGAGACAGCCATGCCCACATAGAGGCCTCATTGGCTACTCAATGGCTATCTCCAGATTAGCAAGCTAGACTTCACCTTTACATTTCAATCATAAAATTAACATAAGCACATGACTGCCACAGACCACCTCTTGTTAATTTTATACTTTCACATAACTCTGTAACCATATGTAACCTTCAAGTAAACAATAAACTCATACCTATTCCCAAGAGGATAAAACTAAAATGCATACATTTCAACATGTGTCACCATCATTTAAAAATAAAAGTCTATAAGTGAAGAAAACAAAAGAAATCCTGTGCCTTACAAGTGTAGTTATAAAATGTCTACACCTTGATCCTATAACCTTACGAATATGTGTTCCACAACCTATAAGAGTTTGCAAGCCAAACCACCTCATGCCTTCATTCCCCCATTTTGGTTATCTAATTTCTATATTGCCCACTTACACCAATCCAGTGCTCTAAGGAAACAATCATACCTTTCAACGTGAAGAATCTTCATTCCAGTTAGAAACTTGTGAAGTGTGCGTCCATTAGCAAAGTCAAATCAGGACAGGCCATCCATAAAGTCAGCAATGATATGCACCAGGTCACAGACTTAAATCGCTTCTCTTCCTCTGGTCGGGTTCTGGTCAACTCAATGTGGGCTTTTCCACTTAGCCTCACCACAGTGGCCATTGGTCGCCTTCCTTTAGACCAAGGACCCAACGAATTCTCAATATGCCTAGCTCTCCCATGCTAGGTCATGAACTTCTGACCAGTAAACCCACTTTCGTCTCCTGTATTTCCTGTGAACCAAGTCCCCAGGTGTCAGTGGCCAAAGTCAACCCGGCTCTTTATTGCTGTATTTCTCCTGCTTTCACCGACAAGCAGTAAATCTGGGTGGTCACCTAACAAGCATTTCAGCCTGCCACAAGTGTCCTTTAACATTCAGACCCAGAGAGGAGTTACCTTCATGGTTCCAGATTCCTTCGATTTTGAAGACAATCACTAGTCAGGATTTTCTAAGGAAATTGACTCTATCCTTCTTTTGTTCAGTCTGACCTCTCAGACTGCAAGTATCCTGAGTACTCCAAAAGACTGGGTGGGGCTACTTTCTTCAGAGAAGTCTTTCCAGGTGTGGCCTGACCCCATTTAAGCTCAAGGTGGGGTTAATCACTTTAGAGATGTCTTTTACAAAAAGTCCTAAACCCTCTAGAGGTCAATGCTTGGCTTGATGTAACTAGATTTGCAAACTCTTTTACATACTTCCCAATAAATTTCTATGCATCCTTATATTTCCAATAACAGGCTTAAGAAATCAGTATAAGCAGCATAGTCAGAAATCAAATTTAATTCTTAAAACCGTCAAGGTGAATACTTATTAAGCTTATCTATATCCTTATCTAAACTACTGTTTACACAAAAACATTGAATTAGGTCTCTGAAGGCATCAAAACAGATCCCTCCTTTCGGTCAGGGTCAGGCATTCTGACCTTCTTAACCATTCTCCGTTAGCAGGGCAATTTCTGAGATATTTAAAAGGCAGTTTTTATCCCTTAGCTCAAGATATACATTAACAGTATTCATTTTATATAGAAATAACCAAAGACAGCATCCAAACAAAATAATCAAAACTTTAACTTCCCATATTTTTTCCAGAAAATAACTCAGTAAGCTCCAAGGACATATCTGACTTCTGTCTAACCAAAGAAGTAACAAAACAACGAGGCACAAGTCAAACAAGCTTCTACTTTCCATCTTATGAATTGTTCCTCTAGTACCCCACTCCTGGTACCATAATGTGTTAGTCTGGGTAGACTAGAGGAGCAAATTTCAAAGACACGCATATGGGTACAAGGAATGGGTTTATATTCAAGAGGAACAGGACATTGAGAAAACATCCCAGCCTAATCCAGCTCAAAGTCACAAGTCCGATATTAACCCAAATGCCCGAAATCAGCCCATAAAGTCTCCTTCCAACTCACGAAGTCACAGGACAGTGGGTGCAGAGTCCTGGCACCGACAGGGGCCTCCCCATGGCTCCTTGCTTCCAGAACTCAGGGTCCATCAACAGCATCCCATCGTGGCAGAAGCAACTGATCGCTGGCAGAGGCCTCCACGTGGCTGCCCCAGCCTCAGAGTTCCGGCTCCATCAGGGCAAAGCCATGTGTTCTTCCTGCCGGCTACTCCAGCCTCCCAGACACCGCCATCCTGTGTTGTCGGGTGATTAATCATCTCCGAGAGTAACTCCCAACAACTGGGGAAGATAGCTTCTCATCTTCACGAGGGAAATATCGCGAGATTTCCCAGAAGTCTCAGGAGACAGCCATGCCCACATAGAGGCCTCATTGGCACTCAATGGCTATCTCCAGATTAACAGGCTACACTCCACCCCTACATTTCAATCATAAAATTAACATAAGCACATGACTGCCACAATATCTTTCCACTTCCTTATGTTGTTAGCTAGAACTTCTAGGACGATGTTGAATAAAATAGGGATAAGGGGTATCCTTGTATGTTTCCCTTTTTTCAGAAGGAATGTTTTAAACTTTTTTTCATTGATTATAATTCTGGATGTTGGATTTTCATATGTGGCTTTAATTATGCTGAGGTAATTTCCTTTCAGTCCTAACTTCTTGAGTGTCTTAATTAAGAATGGGTGTTGAATGCTGCCAAATGCTTTTTCTACTTGTGTATTGATATTATTATGTGAGTCTTGTCCTTTTTCTTCTCTATGTGATAGATAATCTTAATGGATTTTTTTTCAGTTACTAAACAATTCCTGCAAGCCTAGTATGAATCCCAGTTGAACATGATGGGTTATTCTTTTTATATACTTTTATTCTATTGGTCAAGATTTTATTAAGAATTTTTGCATCTATATTCATTAGAGATATCAGCCCATAGTTCTCTATTCTTGTTAGATCCTTCCCTGGTTTGTGAGTCAGTGTTATACTAGCTTCATGGAATGTGTTTGGGAGTCAACTGCCCTTTTCTATGTTCTGGAACATCTTGTACTGAATTGGTGTTAGCTTTTCCCTGAATGCTTGGTAGAATTATCCTGTGAAGTCATCTGGCCCAAGGCTTTTTATTAGTTTCAGTTGGTAGCTCCTTGATAACTTTATCTACTCTTTCTTTTGCTATGGGATTGTTAAAGTTCACGATATCTGTATGAAATAGTCTGGAGTGGATTTGTGCATGTCTTCCAAGTAGTTGTATTCCTTGAAGTATAGTCCTTTATAGTACTGTATAATTAGTCTTTTAATTTTCTTGTCATTTCCCTACTTCATCCTTCAATCGTGATATTGACTTTTGCTATCTCCTATCTTTTGTTAGGTTTTACAACATTTTGGTTTCTTCTAATCCTTTTGAAGAGCCAGCTTTTTACTGAGCTGATTTCTCCACTTGTTGTTGTCGCTGATTTCCCACTCATTTATCTTTCCCCTGAAATTTGTAATTTTTCTCTCTCTATTAGAAAGATTATTCTGTTGACTCTGTTCCAATTACTGAAGTTTTGTGAGAAGAAATTCACTATAAGTCTCTTTTCCTTCTTCATATGTGCTTTTATCACTATCAAGCATCCTCTTATAAGTTCTGTGTTTGTTACACAATCTCATATCAACTTGATCAATAGAATAAAGGGTTGGAGTCTAGCCTGCCAAACAAAACACTTCTTGATGATGCGTCCTTGTCGGTGTAGTCTTCTCATGAGGATTCTGGAAACTTCCTCCTGGAGACAGGTTACACACACTCTTTCTCTGCTTTATATTCCTGTTGACAAGCCACATGGAGCCATGCTGTTGGCAGCCAGAACGTTGGTTATTCTCCCACCACCATTTTATAAGAAAGACTATCCACCCACTGGTCTGTGATCTTCCTGAATACAGTATCATTGCATTTTCTGTGTGCCTTAAGAGGAATTTCTAAACTATCAGACATATGTGCAAATAGTGGCCTTATGGACTTAATTTTGAATGGGCTGGGATATTTTCACAGTATATAATTGCTCTTTAATATGAAGTTCATTCTTACACATACACAAGGGTCAATGAATTTTTTTCTCTAGTTGACCTGGTTTAACACGTCATGTCACCTTGCGAGTGGGGTCTAAAAAACAAATCATGGACCTTTCCCACCTAGGGCCGGATTTCCACAGCTCTCAAAATACCCCCAACTAAGTTTGCTGTCGGGGGGGTTGCCGTCCTGAAGGGTCCATCAGCAAGGGCTACAGTCCCTCCAGAGACAGTGCATCCACAAGCTTGTCCCACACGTGGCCAGAGCCCATTAACTTTAAGGAACTACTCTAACTGGTCTTGCAAGACCGATGATGTCACTTAATGAGCAGAAGAAGATGCTGTACTCCAGAATAACTCATCCTCCCACCCTTGGCTTAAATGTTAGCTGGGATATGAGAATCTACTGTGAAAAAAATGGCTGTGAAAGCCTTCTGATTTAATAGAACAGACACGGATATAAGTGGCATTGAAAAATGAGACCCAGGGAACTGATTACAAGGATCTACATATAACCTCCTCCCTGGAGTACAGACAACAGAGAAGTGGGTGAAAAGAGACATCAGACAGTGTACAATATGACAGAATATTAATAATTTATAAATTATCAAGGGTTCATGAGGGAGGCAGGAGTGGGGAGGAAGGGGAAATATGAGGGAGGAGTTAATACCAAGGGCTTAAGTTGAATGAAAATGCTTTGAGAATGATGAGGGCAACAAATGTACAAATGTGCCTTGCATATAATGATTGCATGTATGGTTTGTGATAAGAGTTGTATGATCCCCCAATAAAATGATTAAAAAGAAGAAAAGAAAAATGAGGCCCTCGTGTTAGAATGTGCTCAAAACATGATGGAAGAAGATCTGTCTTCTGAAAGCACAGTTAAACTTAACAAGTGTTGAATCAGGCTTTGGAGATTTTAATTTGCCAATGTGGCATGCTTCAAAATGAGAAGAAAGGGCTAACAACATCCACTAACCAGAGCATAAATGATAGGAAAATTGAAAGATATCAAAAATAAAATACTTGAAGGCCAATACCTTAAGCATTAATGAGATAAAACGGACTGACATTGGTTATTTATAGTCTCCTATACTAGAAATTGAAAACTGAAGGGAAACATTATTTCATTCAATGTCAAAAAGAAGAATGCCAGATCAATCCCAAAATACAACACTGTCAGTGATACACTATATGCATATGCCTAACAGGAAGTCTAATTATTACAACTATTATTCAAATTTACACTCAAACCACTAATGTCAAAAATAAAGAAATTACTAAAATTTTCATAACTTATCAAGTGTGAAATTGTTCGCACTTACAATCCAGGTTCATTGACAATTACTAGTGATCAGACTGTGAACGTTAGAAACAAATGAGGTGGATCTGTAGTGGAAAACATGGCCTTGATGTGAGAAATGATGTAGATAACATGATCAAATTTTGAAAGCTCAATCATCTACTCCATGGAAACACTTTTTGAAAAAGCAAAAACAACTCTACATGTTGACCTTCCAAGAAAGAATAGCCAGGAACTAAATCAACAATATCTGTAGAAAGATTCTGGAGAAACTCAGTATCACAAGCAACTCATTTTAAAAGTTTAACCAAGGTTAAACCAAGGTGCGGTGGGGAGAAAATGTTCTATAATTAATTGTGGTAATGTTAATACAACTTTCCTTGATGTGAATGAACTGCTGAATTATGTGATATGTGGATTAAGTGCCAATAAAACTTTTAAAAATAAAGAAATCATGAAAGTGGCAATTGGATACTTGTTTGATCTCTGCCTTATGATAGTTTTTCTTTGGCTAGTCAGAGGTCATATTTGGCCACACTGTTTACACAACTGTTTTCTGGAAGAGACATGGGAAATGATGGCTTTGATTCTTAGAAGTTGTCTTCTGCTAATCCTGTTTGAAATGGCAAAAATAAATGTGATAAAGGTAAATCTTAAGCTCTGGGAACCAAATAAATCCTTGAATCTCCGTGAGACCATGCTGGCTAGTCAAAATGACTGGAAGAAAGTCAAAATCACTGAACAAAGGCCTCATCCTGGGTTGATGCAGTTAGAGGTCCCAAGACCATATTTTCTATCAATGAAATAGATGAGATAAGAATTAGGATAAGATAGATAAGGTTTGAACTTGATTGTTTTATGAATTGAGTTTAGGATCTGGTTGTAATATGTTCATACTGTTTTCTTCAGCCTATTATTGATATAATGGTTGATATAAATGATTATTGTGAGCTAAAATAGAGAGTTTGTAAGCCAATTTGCCTTCATTAATTAAATTGGATCTTTAAATGGGTGTGGGACAGAACTGCAAAAAATGTCTGAAAAGATAAGCCACACCTAGTGTCTTGAGTACTTAGGATGTTGAAATTTGAAGAGACTTGCTGGGTGTGGGGTGCGATTGACAGTTTGAAGAAAAATAAGGAACTCTGACTTTTCAATTTTGAACTAGTGGTTTGTGCCTGAAGCTGGAAAAATCTGGACCCATAAAGGAACTCTCCTCTAGGACTGATTGTTAAAGGGAGTCAGCAGGCAGCCTGCAATGCTTGCCGGATAACTACTTGGATCCACTTGTTGAGTGGAAGTGGGAGAAATGCATCAGTAGAAAGGCAGGTTGGATCTAGCCGTTGATACCCATGGTCCTGGTTCACAGAGGCTAAAGAATATGAGAGAGGGTTGACTGGTCTAAAGTTCATGACCTAGTCTAAAGGGGCTAGAGTTGTTGAGAATTTGTTATGGGACTCATGGTTGAAAAGCAATGTGGCAATGGCCAATGTGAGGCTAAATGAAGCAGTCCACATTTGGTTGACCAGAACCCTATGATGAAGAGAAGATTTTTAAGCCTATGAATTGATGCATATTGCTGCTGACTTTAAACATTACCTGTCCTGATTTGACATTGCTTATGGATATGGACTCACAAGGTTCCAACTGGTATGAAGATTCTTCATATTAAAGATTATCTGTTTCTCCACAGAGCACTGGGTTGATATAAGTGGGAAGTATAGAAATTTTGTACCCAAAATTGGGGGAATAGAAGCATAAAGTGGCTGACTTACAAACTTTCATAGGTGAGAGAATATATCAATATCGTTATAGAGTTATGGTGTAGATGTTCACATAACTGTAATTGTTAAGTATAGAATATTTTTGTTGTGTTCACTTATTGAATATTGTTTAAATTAGGTTGGCACATTTTGAGTTTATACATTTAAGTTTTTTCCTGTTAGGCACAAGTATGACTTTATTATTGTTTTGTTTTTAAAAATATGTAAAGCTGAAGAGTTGTGTAAAATTATTAAGTTGAGGGCTGAGCCCCGGTGGCGTAGTGGTTGTGCGCGGGACTGCTGTCCACTGGGACGGAGGTTGAATTCCAGCAGTGGAGCTGGGCCTCCTACTCCCACCACCAGAGAGCAGTGATGCCCCCCGCAAAAAATTATTAAGTTGAAAAGGGGTGGTTTGTGGTACTTACATAATCTCATGTCCACTTGATAGAGTGAAAGGGTGGAGTCTAGCCTGTCAAACAGGACAGATCCTGATGATGCTTCATTGCAGACATGGCCTTGTCACTAGGATTTTGGGAACTTCTTCTCTTCCTCCCTGGAGACAGGGCAGTCTCTCTTCCTCACGTTGCTGTTGACATGCTATATGGAGCCACACTGATGGCAGCCAGAGCTTTGGAGATGTTTTCATCACCATTGCATACACAAGATTTGCCACCCATTGGCCTGTGACCTTCCTGCATTCAGCATGAATGCATGTGCTCTGTGAGTCCAAAGAGGAATTTATGGACTGGTTGGTATTGGACTTATGGGCTAATATCCGACTTACGGACTGGATCTGGACTGAGCTGGGATATTTTCTCAATATACAATTGTTCTTTGATATAAGGCTCTTTCTTATATATGCATAAACGTCAATAAACTATTTTTTACAGTCAACCAAGTCTAAAACAGTTGCCTTTACTATTTCTAATACATTTTGTTAGGTTGTATTTTCATTATCACTGATTTCTAGAAGCTTCCCAATTTCATCTTTAATTTGGGCAAAACCCCATTTCTTTTGAAGAAGTAAGTTATTCATCCTTCAAGTATTTACCTTAACAAAATCTTTCTTTTGTTGATTTCCATCTTTATGGAGTTGTGGTTAGGGAAGAAGTCTGCGTGATCTCTATATGTTTAAATTAGCTCAAACTTGGCATGTGTTCGAGCATGTGCCAAGTGAACTTGAGAAGAATGTGGGTGAAGACTCTATCAGGTTAAATTGACTAACTATAGGGTTTAGCTCTATAAACTCCTTGTTGTGCTTCTTTCCTGCTGATCTATATTTTTCATAGAGCAGTGTATTGAAGTCTCCTACTATTATTGTCAATCCTGTGACTTCTCTTTCCATCTTTTGAAGAATTTGATTGATGCCTTTTGCGTGTATCTTGTTGGGAACTTATATGTATATTGTGCTCACTAGCTCTTGGTCTATTGGGGAATTTCAAATTTGATTCTTTTGAAATTTGAGCAAACTTTCATCCTCAATAAACTTTTAGTTTTATAGATGGCAAAATCCTGCATGAAGATAAAATAGTTCAAAGAGCTGATTGCCATCAATCTCTTAACCAAAATTGATGCTAACGAGGCTGGTGTTATGAAAAAAAATCATAAAAGGAGACAAAATTTGGATTTCCCAATATGATTGAAAGATCAAAGTCTAATCTTAAAAAAAGGTTTGTGAGAAGATCTGTTGGTTCAGTGAAATTAAAGGGACAGAGATCAGCTCAGAAAACTATTTGGCCTTATTTCTCCCCTGGTCCCAAGGGTAATCTTGGTAGATTTTCTTAAAGGATATAAGACAATCATGGGGGCTTATTTTGAAGAAGTTTTAAGAAAGTGAAAACTATATTCGTTAGAAAAAGTTCAAGAAATCTGTGTGGAGCTATTTTTTTTTCATCAAAATAGACTTGCACATTCTTTGAGGGTAGCAAAGTATTTCATTGGGAAGCCTTCTCCCTTCCAAGCTAGACCTCCGATCTTTCTACTTCAGATTTGTTTGGGTTAGCCAATCTCTTTTTTTGTGTGTGGCATCACTGCCCTGGTGGGAGTAGGAAGCCCAGCCTTGCTCCTGGAGTTAGTCTATCTTAAAGAACATATCAAAGAACATATTTGAGTTACTGAAGGATAATCAAATTGCAATTTTAACAAGATGTAGAACAAAGAATTAAAAATTCCTTGGAGATAGGTGAAAGAGACGAAAGCATGGCCTTCAGAAGTATGAAGACCTAACTGGTGAATCCATCAAGAAATAATATCGAATTTTCATATTTTGTTTAAAAATGTTTCTATGATTTTGTATCTATACTTATTAATCTACCTGTTTTGTGTCACATCTGAGTGGGCAAAGAATTGTTACGGTTGGTTTTAGAAAGCAGCAATTTTCCTATTATTCTCACAGACACACCCTACCCCAATCACTCTTTTGAATACAAGGAAAAGAAAGTCAGGGTACTGAAGGTAGTGGTGTACGGCACTACTTAAGGTTACTTAGAAGTGATTGATAAGTTGGCTGCTTTATCCTTTCTTCCAAACTAATTCCCTTTCCAGCTCTCGAAAATTTTGAGATTTTTTTTTAGTGAAAAGTTGTCAGTATTTTCCTTTTTGCATTACTGCTTGATATTTAGAAGAAAGTGATGTTATTATGCAGTGGAAAGATTAGGACAGTGAGTATAAAATGTACATTTTTAGTCCTCCCAACCTTTCTTTTTCCTCTTGTCCATGTGATTTTCCTTGAGATCCTGCTATTTGGCATCAGCACATAACAACTACTCAAGGAAAATGGGTGAGAAATCTCTTCACATTTGCAATGTTCTTCTGAATTATTTTTTGAATAGATTGGCATTCCTAATAATTTATCCTAGTTTCCTTTATTTTGGTATTGTTCTTAAAAGAACCTTCTCATTCAAATTATACTAACTCCCAGAACAATGCAGAAACAATTTACGGTGTAGACATGGGATAGAGCATGATGTTGAAAATGTGTTCATATTTCCTATGCGGGTAAAAGGTACCTTGTAATTTCCCTTTTTATCTGGCAAGTACATAGATTCAGAGACTTCTGTACCCATGGTGGACCACTTTTAGAAGGTTTTACAATGTCTCTTCTGGATGGTTATTTCCCATTTCCTTTCTTTCCATGTTGAATTTATTTTTACTTTATTGACTGTTTTAAAAGGGAGGGTAATATATCTAGCTTCTATGTAATTTACTTATTTCTTCTTTGGCTATCATATGATGTGGCAGTTAGTTTTTATGTGCTGACATTGCTCCCGTAGGAACACGCGGGCAGAGTTCAGCCTGTAAATCCGCGTGCAGCTTGATTGGAGAATGACTGAAATAAACAGCTTTCTGTCAGTGCATCACTCTTTCTCTTTTCACCTTCCTATTACAAGCCAAGTGGAATCACACTGAGACCGGGGAGAGTCCAAGAGACGCTTTCACTACCAATGGATCCACAGACTTGGTACCCACCGCCCTGTGACCTTGCTGAATCTTGCATCATTCCATGTGCTGCACGAATATTAAGAGAGGTTTTTGTTTTTTTTTTTTTGCTTAGTATCAGACTTTGGTGCTGATATCTGAATTGTGGACTTTCTATCGACTGGACTGGGACATTTTCTCAATATACAATTGATCTTTGACATAAAACTCTCTTTTATACATAGATGGGTGTTTCTGGATTTGTTTCTTTGGTCAATCTGGTCTAACACAGATGGCTTAGGTTTTTAAAGGCCCATGCGTGTAATGCCTCTTTTTCCAATCAAACTCTTGATGCAGTTTTGAATACCGAGGTTGCAGCTGCCAATCTCCCATCAGATCTTTTGCTTTGAGGGGGAAATCTACATTGCTTAAATATTAAAAGGTGTCTTAAACTCTTTCCATACGTGTATTTCTCATCCATTTTGATATGGAAATATGACCTATTGGTTTCAGGAAGGGGTCTCTATAAATATGCGGAAAGAACTATTCATAATAGTTCTGGCAGTGTCTCCAATTGAGGGAGGTACATGAAAAAGAAAACAAAAATGCTTAATGCTGTTTGGTCAATTTTGTTCAAATAGGTACATATCTGCACACTTATATGGTTTATCCTTATTTTTCAATTAATCGTACTTCCCTAGCCTTCACAGACTTTAGTTTCATCTACCTTTTTGTTTTACAGATGTCTACATTAATTTAAGGACAATGTAGCTTGCACAGTTACCCAGGCAAGTGACAGATCTAGGATTCCAACACAAGCAGCCCGACTTCAAAGTCTGCACTTTTAGTTACCACTAGATACCATCTTCTCGTGGTGGCCTTCCAGATATGAAGCATTGATTTGTCAAACTTATAATTCCAAGTGGGCTTGATAAAATTGCATTTTATAATAACTAAGAAAAAAACAAACAATGGTGAGGCTATACATGTTGGTTTGTTTTTAATCACATGATTTCTTTTTAATAAAAATGTCATGCTGCAAATTGCCTTTTAAAAGTGTTGATTTATAGGAAAGCGAGAGCATCTGAGAACCTGTGAAATGCTTCAAAGCTTTGGTGTATTTGCTGTAGGTGGAAGGATCTCCAAAATACTGAGAATGGGGATCGTTTTCTACTGCGCAGGTCAGGTGCAGGCAGAGCATTTGAGGCAGTGGGCAGAGCTGTTGGGTAAGAGTTGGGCTGCTAAAAGCCAGGCTTGTGTTTGAAAAGTGCAGCTGCTCTGAGGTGCAACTTTGAGGCTGTCTGCTCCCATAAAGATGTACAGCCTCAGAAACTCCATACAGGAACCCCATAAATATGAATCCAATCGATGACAGTGAAAGTTAGTTCATTTGTTTTTTGACATTAGCTTTTTTGACATTAAAAAAAGCCCTCTTGCCTCTACTGGATTCCAAGGACCCAGGAGGCAGGAAAATATCTATCACGTACTGATTTTTACATTCACATATATCACCAAGGGAAGATAAAGTCATAATAATAGGTAATGTTTAGAGGGATATTCACTATGGCTGGCACAATTTTAATCAATTCCAAATATTTAGTCTGCACAATAATCCTTGAAGGTGGGCACTGCCATGACCTTCATTGTACAGCTCAGAAAACATATTTACACAAGACAATGTTAGGTTGGATTCTCTAGAGAAGCAAAATGATGTGTGTGCATGCAGAAAGAGGTTTATTTCATGAAATGGCTCATATATTTATAGAACTGAGTAAATCCAATACAAATGAAGTCCATGGGTCATTATGGTAAGCTAGAGGGTTTTCTTGATTAATGCAGCTGCAAGGCCTGGTGCACCAGAAAGCAGGAAAATGAAGCATGTAGATAGATGACAGGCTGCTAGCTGCAGAGTTAGGCTGTTGGCAGACAGCTCGTGTCTCCTGAGATTAGCAGGCAGTATGACAGGAGATCCACAAACCAGATGCACGATCCAGAACCACCAGAAAAGGAACTGGTCACACCCAGAGGAGTCTCTTCCACTGAGCTAAAGGATGTGATCTCCTCAAGGGGACTGGGAGTCACCACAGCTCCGGCTGCTTACAGAATTGATCTGTTCACAGAGTGTTGCTATATGGGACCCCATCATGAAGTCGATATCCTTGTGTTAGATCACACAGTAGGAATTCCTGCCAAACTACTCAGAGCCCTGGTCCAGCCACAGTGATTCAAAACCTAACTATTGCAGAGGCTAAAACACTTGTTGAAATTTGTATAGCTGTGAGAGTATGTTAAAAGCATATCAAATTTTTTGTTTTATTTTAGCTCCATTTGTCATCCCCCCTCCCACACTCTTTGAAATATTGCATAGTAAGTAAGAACTCAAATTTAATTCTACTAATCTGGCCCCAGCTACCATGTACACAACTACTGTACTACACTCTCAATAATCATTAGCAAAATTAACAACTATTAATCTAAAATGGTGCAAAATGACTTTCAAAGTAGAAAGAATTTAAAAAGACCCTTTTCTTCAGGATTCCAAGGTTTATATATAAATATTGGGCTATTGCTGCTTTCCCTTCTTTTCTCCAATGTTAAAAATATGTAAACATTACTAAGCATTTTTACTGTTTGTTTTCTTACATTTTCAAACCTACTGTGACAAGAACTCAGTAAAACCCTCAAGATATAAGGTTGTGCCTTAGAATATTCTATGCACAAATGCCCACAACTTAGAGGAAAAGATGTTTCCTCTTTAAATGGTTTCTATTTTAGATGCAACTGACTTCTTGTCTAAAAATAGTCTACAATATATCGTGTGAAATGCTTAAAACCCACATGGCCTTAACATATTTTAAAAGCTATGGGTCTGGCTTTTTATAGCAGAAAATGTATTTGTAACTGAATTAAATCCTTTTCAATCAAAGAACATACAAAGCCCTCTGGCACTCTTGTGCTTTGGTTAAGCCAAATGACTGATGCCTAATTTTCATGACAGGTGAAATCACTTAATTCACAATTATTTCATATACACACGATTTACAGGGTCTATTTCAACATTTTCTATTCTTTCTGGAGATAATTAAATTGAATTCCAGTCTGTTTTTGAAATACATCTCTCTTATGTTACCTTTAAATTCACATTTACTGCTATTTTACAAGGAAGAGATCAGATTAAGGTCAAGTAGTGATAATTATGATCTCTATGGCTGTCTGAGTCTACATACACACAAAGTGAAGTGGATAATTGAGACAACTATCAAGATAATTCAAGGCAGAAAAAGAAAGATTTTTAGCTTCAATTATCTGGCAATTTCAGATGAGTATGTTGTAAACGGAATTATCGACCTAATTGATTCTATTTTCCACTTCACTTTGTATGGGGTGCTAACAATTTGCAAAGATGTTGAGCTGATGAATATATTTTCACAAATCTACTGTTTTCACATTAGTCTGTGCTTTTTCAAGTGCAATTCTCAGAAATAATTTTTCTATCATATTTTGGATGTGGAGATTTAAATTTCAATATGATGTTAAATAATTAATGGTGCCTCTCAAGATCCTATGGAAATATTAATCATCACATAGGCATTTCCAGCTCTGATATTTTATGAATTATTTGGTCTCATCAGAGTGCTTTTATTTTTTAATTTTTTCCATCAGAGTACTTTTAAAGAAGTCTGTGAACACAGGAAAACTAGGTATCAGGCATTCTCTTTCGATGCAATTTATGTCAATGCTGATAATACTGGACACTGATATCTGTGGTTGAACTCCATATTTCCAAATTTTCTGTCCCAGAATGAAGGTCTGCAATGCCACAGAACTGATTTGCCTCCTGCCCTACTGTGTAAATTGAATAGAAAAGTTCCAACATTTTCAAGAGAAAAGTATTCTGTGTATTTATGCAAACATATATTAGCGTGCTTGTTCTGGGTACTTCTGAAAAGCACTTCTCCAGAGAAATGACTATTAATGGGCAGCAGAAATTGGTTTCAAGGAACACTGAGAAGGAGTGGAAGGTGGCAGTGTTTAGTCGAGTTGCCTAGACGTTCTGGATACTTATTAAATGAAACTGTCAGACTGATTTTCAAAGAACTCAGTTTCAGAGGCCTGTTAATGAGTTACTTCACTTTCCATGCCAATTACTTAGAATTCAGGTTTCTACAAGGCTCTGTTGCTAGTCTCTCATGTAAATGCTCTCTCTTACTCATGTGACTCTTCTTGCACAGCCTAGCAGACTCAATACATGAGCTAGTTATTGATTATAAATAGAGGATTATGACTAAAGACTGAAGAAGAACCAATGCATATGAATTGTGGTGTCTTGGAAGAAGAATGGCCAGAGTATTCCTTGCAAGGATGGCAAGATTTCATCTTGTACACTTTGGACATGTCAGGAGAGACCAATCCCTGGAAAAAGAAATCGTGTAATGCTACGTAAAGGAGAGAGACAGGAAAAAAGAGGAAGTTCCTTGTGTTAGTCCTGGTAGACTAGAGAAACAAATTCATAGACACACATAGAGATATAAGGGAAAGGTTTATAGACAAAAGGAATGAAACATGGAGAAAGCATCCCAGCCAAGTCCGGTCCAGCCCAAAGTCATAAGCCCGATATTAGACCATATGTCCAACACCAGTCTATGAAGTCTCTGACTCACGAGCACATGCAATGACACCAGGACAATCACAGGCCAGTGGGTGCAGAGTCTTGTGTATCCAGCAGCAGCAGAAGCAGTAGAGGCAACCCAGCACTGGCAGGAGTCTTCTCATGACTCTTAGTTTCCAGGGCTCAGGGTGCGTCAGCAGTATCCATTGGCAGTAGAAGCATCTTGGTGCTGGTAGGAGTCTCCTCTTGTCCTCTCGAGCATGTCAGCACTTGCAGGAGTATCCACGTGGTTTCTCCGGCTGGTCCCAGAGGTTTGGTTCCACGAGGGCAAGCCCACTGGCTCCTCCAGTCTCCATGAATCAAGATTGATAAACATGCTGTCATTTCATCTTGTCAGTAGTTCATCTACAAAAACTGAGTCTCTGGTCTCTCATCTCCACAAGGGAAATATTGTGAGATTTCCCTGAATTCTGAGGAGAAAGCCATGCCCACACAGAGACCTCATTGGCTATCTCCAGATCGACAGCCTATACTCCACCTCTACACTCTTAGTCAAATTGGCACCAGAGTAAGTGACTGCCACATCCATCAATGGGATGTATTAACACAGTGGCTGCAACAATGGCTCAGGCATAGGAACAATTGTACAAATGGTGCAGTACAGCTCAGTGTTTGGTACTGTGGTACTGTTGCTATGGGTCAGGACTGGTTTCATGGTATGTAGTAACATTAATATATTGGTCATCCTTGTCCTAGAAAGGTAGTTAACAGAACAATTTGATTTCTCTAGGCTTAATTTTTTATTTGAATATGTAATTCATGATATTGTTTTCTAGTTTGTGCATTATTTTGGGTCACCGTTCTTTGGAATAAGTACAAATACGAATCTCATTCAGTTAGCTAAGTAGCTGTCTTCCAAATTTCCTGGCCTAGATGGGTCAGTGCTCCCAGCACTTCATCAACTTGTTGAAATATTTTCATTGATATTGCATCGATTCCAGGAATCTTGTTGTTGGCTAATAATGCCTTCAGTGCATCTTGGCATTCTTTCTGTACCATTGGGTCTTGATCATAGACTACCTTTGAAAGAATTATGTATCAACTAGTCCTTTGGGTGCAGTGACTCTGTGTATTCTTTCCACCTTCTTTTGATGTTTCCTGTTTGATTCATTATTTTGTCCATAAAGGCTTTTAATGTTGCAACTTGAGGCATGAATAATTTCTTTAGTTCTTTCAGTTATACTAAGTGTGCACTTCATTTTTGGTATTTCTAACTCTGTATCTCTGTATATTTCATTATATTTTACTTTATCTTCTCACACTCCCCTTTAAAGTTTTCTGTTCAGTTCTTTGACTTTATTGTTTCTTCTATTTGCCTTAGTTGCCTTAGTTCTATGATTAAGAACAAGTTTCAGTGTCTCTTCTGGCATCCACTCAGAACTTTTCTTTCTTTCTTGATTTTTAATGATCTTTTGATATCTGGGCACCAGTGGCGAGAGTGGCAATACCAGGAGGGTGGAGGGAAGGTGGAGTAGAAAGGAAAAATTGATTACAAGTATCTACAGATAACCCCTTCCATGGGGGAAGGACAATAGAAAAGTGGGGGAAGGGAGATGACATACAGTGTAAGAGATAACAAAATAATAATAATTTATAAACTATCAAGAGTTCGTGAGAGACAGGTGGTGAGGAGGGAGGGTAAAAATGAGAAGCTGAGGGCTGAGCCCCAGTGGCATAAGTGGTTGAGTGCCTGACTACTGTCCATGGGCTTGGCGGTTCAAATCCAGCGCCTGCTCTCAGGAGCAGCGCTGGGTAGCTCACATGGCCACCAGAGGGCAGTGAAGCCCCCCCAAAAATGAGGAGCTGGAGAAAAGCCAATGTTTTGAGGGCTCAAGGGCTCAAGAAAAGCCAATGTTTTGAGAATGATGATGGAAACTAATGCAAAAATATGCTTGACACAATGGATGCGTGTATGGGTTATGATAAGAGTTGCAAGAGTCCCCAAAAAAATGATTTGAAGAAAAAAATGTTGGAGACTAAATTAATAAGACCAAATGGGGGAAAAAGACAAAAGAAAAGGGTATCTGTGATGAAAAAGTCATGGATTTTATAAGATTTCTATCATTTAATCTTCAGCTTCATTTCCATCATCTTTTCCAACTGCTGTGCCTCTTTTCTTCCAACCTTTGCATTCCATTTGGAATAATTATGAATGCATTTTTATTGCAAATGTTATCAATTACAGAGTTGGTAAGAATCTTCCATTTTTCCCTCACTAGCTTTAGTAAGTGCACAAATTTGAGAAAAAAATCTATATTGGCTGAATTATCTTTTATGTAGATGGCAAATACAGGAAGATCACAATCCAGTGGGTGGAAATTCTTGTGGATAGAGTGGCAGTGGAAACAGTTCAGCACTCCTGTGGGTCTTTGCGTGGTTCCTCCAGCTCCAGGGCTCTGGCTTCATCAGTATCGCTCTAGGTAGCTTGTCAACTGGAAAGTGTAGCAGAGTGTGACCCAACTCCAGAGAGATAGATGAGAGGTCCCAGAATACTCAGAAGAAGACCATGCCCACACAGCGGAATGATTGTCTATGACCTGACTGACAGGATAGCAGCTAGACTCTACCCCTTTACTCAAGTTGACCGGTGATTATGTAACTGCCACACTCAGTCATGTTTAAAGTGTCTTCCAACCAGAGTGATTCACCTTCTGGAGCTATGTCTGACAATATTTTGCTGCAATTCAGAAAATTTTCAGTACCTGATGATGTTCACTGATGTTCATATGCTTTTTAGTGGCTAGTTCATCTGAATACCATTAACATCACATCTAACTTAATTTTTCTGAACATCATGGAACAACAGCTGCAGGAGTACATTGTCAGCAAGCTGTCAGAGGTTCAGGTCAAGCTCTGAAAAGAGAGATTCTTGCTGATGTCAGGTGGATCTTGGTTGAAAGTAGAAACTACACAAAAGATGTTTGCTTGTGTTCTATTGACTATGCAAAAATATTCAGCATAACAAATTGTGGATGACATTGAAAAGAATGCACGTTGCAGATCACTCCATTTTCTCCCATGGAATCTTTACACAGATCTTGAAGCAGTTATATGAATGAACAAGGGAATATGGCATGGTTTAAAATCAAGAAAAGTGTGCATCAGGATTGTATCATCTCACTGTACTTATTCAATCTGATGCTTATCAAGTTATTAGCAAAGCTGGAATATATGAAGAAAAATGTAGTATCAAGATTGGAGTAAGGTAGTATCAAGATTGTGATATGTAGATGAAACAACTTTGTCGAAAGTGAGGAGAACTTGAAGCAAATGTTGATGAAGTTCAAATATTGCAGCTACCTGAATGGACAACTCAAGGTAAAGAAGACCAAAATCATCAGAGTGGAACCATTAGGTAGCATCGTGATAAGCAGAGAAAATACTGAAGCTGTCAAGGATTTCCTCTTTCTTGGATCCATAATCAATGTTCATGGAAACAACAAAAATGAGATCAAATTACATGTTGTACTGGGTAAATATGCTGAATAAGATGTCTTTAGATTGTTGAAAACAGGGAGGTTACTTTGAAAACTAAATTTCACTTAACCCAGATGATGGCATTTTCACTTGCCGCACGTGTAAGTAAAAGATAGCCATTGAATAAGAAACATCAAAAATGAATCAATATATTTGAATGTGGTACGTAAGAAGAATATTGAAAGTACCGTGAGCTTCCAAAAGAACCAAAAAATCTGCATTTTGCAGGAGCAGGCAGGATGATCCTTAAAAGATAGGCTGCGGAGGCTCTGTCTTTGGGATTTTGGACATGTTATCAGGAGACACCAGTCCCTGGAAAAGGACATCATGCTACTTAAAAGAGGAAGACCTGGATACGACGGATCGACATAATGGCTATAACAATGGTATCCAAAATAAAAATAATTCTTTGAGTATGATTCAGGACTGGATGGTGTTTCATTTTGTTGTATATAAGGTCCCTGTTAGTTGGAACTGAATGATGGTAACCACAAGAAGTTTAGCTTTCCCAGATGACATGCTAATAAATTCGCCGGAGAATCATAATCATCTAATCAGACTATCTCAAACAATATAACGTGCATATCTGTAGGTATTGTCATTTGCCTATTATGAAATCATTAAAGCATGGATGGTATTGCAGTTAGTTTTTGTTTTTCAATTTGACTGGGTCAGAATTCTCGGTGAATTGGCGGTTAAGGATGAGTAAGCCCTGATGATTAAAAAATGTAATGAATTCCATAATTGGGCTGACTGTGAGAAATACATCAATTGGAAGAAAATGATAAAGTGCAATGCTACCTCCTTACTGTGACCATGCCCTAATTCTGTTGAAGAGAAGTTTTCTGACGAATTTTTACCTAATTCCTATATAAGAAATCTCTGTGGCGAGCTTGTTTCCTTCTTGTGGTTCTGGATCCTGCATTTGGCAGGATTTTGGAGTTGAGTCAACAGTCAGGCATGCCATCTGCAGACCTTGATGGTCAGCAAGGGTTTGCCATCTGACTTGCCTTCTGAACTGCTCACCTTAGATTTATGAATTACTGCATCCAAAGTCTCTGGGCTGTCTGCCTCATTTTCCTTCTTCCTGATTTATTTTACTACTTTCTGATTCCTTATTCTGAGTCTCCTGGTTCAACAGCCACATGGTTCAGCCTTCAGCTTAACATTTGACCCGGGGAATTAAAAAGGACTGGACTTGCCTGTTTCCACAATTGTGTAAGCCATTTTCTTGAAGTTATTTTCTTTACATCTTTCCATATATATCAATAAATCACTGATTTGCTTCTCTAGAAAACTCAGTCTATCTAACACATTTGTAACCTAAAGTGGTTCTCAGACTCCTGAGAATGAATTTTCAAATGTTGCACCTTTTAGTACTGATAATTCTGCCACTATTAGTAAAGGGACTATTGTCAATCTATAGTATGAAGTGACAATGTTAGAGTGCAGAAGATCAATGACATATTATAGAAAGAAAAAGTGTTAGTAAAATATGAGGCTCTGTATGTTCATATGCTTGATATTTCCCAGCAATTTTGTCAAGATCAGAAGTATAGGAAAGTAAGTTAGTTGGAACTGCTTACCATATACAAAATGGTAAAGGAGAGAGATTAGCTCTTAGCTTCAGAGTCAGAGTCCAAGCACTGCATAAAAGACCTCAAAGTTTCTACTTGAGTCATGAAAAAAAAGACTTATTTCTTGTAATAGCAGAGCTGCATTAAATAAAAAGCCCGAAGTCCCATAACTCTTTGCCATAGAGTTGATGCTGACTCAGAGTGACCCTACAGGACAGGCTAGAACTGCCCCTGTGAGTTTCCCAAACCCTAACTCTTTGTAGGAGTAGAGTGCCACGTCTTTATCCCAAGGAAAGGCTGGTGGTGTTGAACTGGCTGAAAGTGTGGTAAGTAACCCATGTATAATAAATGAATTTCAAACCTTACATGGTGTCTGAAGTCAAAGTGATGAGATTGATTTGGAGTAAGTAAGGCTTTGAAAGTTGGAATGATAATATTTGAGATCGTGTGAAGATAGGAGCATTAAGTCTTTCAATTCCATTGAACCAACTAAGTCCACAGCACCACCGGTACCATCTGAGGAGTTTCTTCCAGTAATTATTCATTAACAGTAAAACTCTTATCTCTTCTACTTGCACTTTAAGAGATTAGCCAAACTGTGCTCGCTGATATGGCACCAGAGGTGCCATATCACACAACTGAAAAAGAGACGCAACACCTGGTATGTCTTTTTGGATTTGGGGGAAAAACATGTTCCTCATTTGGGTGTAATACTTTGCCCTGATTACCAAGTGAGTCAGAAAGTTTCTACCTTTGTCTCTGTCACAGGGGCAGTTCTATTCTGTCCTGTAGGGTCACTATGGCAAAGAGTTATGGGACTTTGTTTTTTTATTTAATGTTAGCTGTGCTATTACAAAGTTTCCACCTTTAGAATAAGAGAAAAAAACCCAACATTTTTAGGTTGCTGTGCAAGACATTTTGCCATTGGGTCATATGATTCAGCCAATCTAAAGGTGCTTAAAGTGGCAGTGGCAGATAGTGATGCAGTTTGGAATCTTTAGTAGACTCCTATTGGTGACTTACAGCACAGACCCTTAGGATTTTGGAGCAAAGCTCTGCTATCCTCTGCAGATAACGGCTTCCTTTTACTTTTTTTTTTTTTTGAGAAACAGCTTTTAGCATTACTATTCCTGTGATTAAAATGAATGGTAAATTACAGCAGCCCAATTATGACATGATTACTAATGGCACAGACCTCTCATGAATGAAGGTTTCCGTTACTGCCCAGCAGAAAATCATGATCAGTTGAGGTGCTTGCTGAGAGCAAAGATAATACAAAATGAGTAGTGGAAGAAGGTAGTTATACATACCAGTTATGGCCATGTGATCAGGTGCAAATATGAGGACTATAAGTGTTAGGAATATTTCCTCCTTATAGGTATGCATCAAATATTTTTGCTTTCTTTGATTATAAAATATAGCATGCAAATTGAGTAGTATGTTATCAGTTGTACAGATGTTAGTTGTATTGTTTTAGGTGCAAGTTTGTCTTTGTCATTGTCGTTAGAATTTATATATGGCTTAAGGAAGTGTGCGCAGGTATGAAGTCAACAAAGAGTTGACTGTGATAGTGAGGTATTGTGTCCACTGGACTGTGTCAACATTCCCAAAATTTGGCATTGAAAGCCAAATAATCCCCCATGAAGTTACATAACACCATGTTATCAACTCCATAACAGGATCTACCCATCACAGAGAAGTAGAGCAACCCCCTTACTCTGGTCACAACCTTGATGCAATTTAAAATAAATTGCATTGGTAGTGTGGCCTAATTCCTATATAATAGACACTATGGATAACTTGCTTGCTTCTTATGGTTCTGGATTCCACATCTAGTTCATCCACCTCAAATTCTTTCAAAGAGCCAGTAGCTCACCATATTGCCTACCAAATATTTTCTTTCTTATTCTTTCATTATGAGATTCAAAATTTGAGATTGTTAAGATTACAAAATCAAGAATTTTATATAATATTTTTCTTATCTACTTGACACAACAAACACATCCAGAATTATGTGATATAGATAGAGGGACTCTACATATTTCTTCACAGACCCAGATTGCACAGGTATAATTGAAGCAATTGTAAAATTGATTCTTAAATACTCCCCAATACATGACTATGTATGACTACAGAATGGGCCAAATCAGAAAGAGGTAATAATAATTTTTCTTTAATAACATGTAGTAGTTAATAATTTTCTTTTCAGAGTTGTTATTATATGTAGTACGTGTTGGAAAATTTTGTGCTCTCTACTCGGGAATCAGGAACAGGTTTCAGGGTCATGTGCTTAGTCTAGTTTCACAGGGACTGCTCTCAAAAGAGAGCCCTGGATTTGGGAGTTTAATGCTCTGTCATAACTGTCTTGAAATTCTCAGTGATTTTTCTTCTTTTGAAACAATGGTGTATGTTTCAAAGAACTTGGATCCTGACCTCATGTGAAATACCTCTTCTCACTTCTCTCTGACTGCCCCACATTGACTCTCAGCATCCCAGCTTCCCAGTAATCCCTCTGGTCCTTTCTCCATGCCTCTTCTGCATCTATCACTCTAAACCTTGGAGTGTATTCCCTGTAGGAGGAAGAGCAATGGGAAAGAAAGATGGCTTGTTTCACTTCTCTCCTTCCTCTAAGAGGATTGTAGCACTTCAGCCCAGGGTGTGCCAGGGGGATTAATTAAGCAGCCAGTGGACGTATAACAATTTCTAGGACATACCCCCTGGAGACTTAAGCAGATTTTTATCAGTCTTACATATAGTCCTATCCCCATAGGAGTGTAATAGTAACAATTTTTTAAACCCACCATGGCCATTGAAGAGAAAGATCTTGGAAGAAAGGGCGGGGAACTTTGGCATCCCTCTAATTTTAAATCAAGGAAGCTTGAATTTTTATTTTGTACTGGGCTTTCCCCAGTATAAAACCAGTCCTGTGATCAAGTTACCAATTCTAGGTGGAGCTACAAGTGATCCCTGGTAAACTGTAAACATGTTCATCCAAATTTAAATCAAACTCACTGCCATCCACCTGAATAGAAGAGCAGCTAACCTTGTCTTTCTTTCTTTCTTTCTTTCTTTCTTTCTTTCTTTCTTTCTTTCTTTCTTTCTTTCTTTCTTTTTCTCAGGTATCATCATCTTTCTTTCAGAGAGACTTAGAACTGTTGACCTAAAAGTTATTGGTCTAACCTATTAGGCTTCAAGTTTACCTAGATCATTTTGATAAGAGCTTCTAATTTAAACACGCTCTTATGGTGAGTAAACTGCTTCGTTTCTAATCAAAAGGTGGGTGTATCGAATCCATCAATCACTCAGTGAGAGAAAGGTGTAGTTATCTGCTTCTGTAAGGAAATCCTTAGAAATCTTCTGAGCTGTTCTGCTTTGTTCTGGAAAGTTGCTCTTAGTCAGAACTCACTCCATGGCACTGAGTGAGTTTGGGTGGGCGCAAACCTGAAATAGGAATCAGGACATCTGGGTTTGAGAACATTTTCATATTACTCTCTGTGAGCATAATAATCTGTGATAGAGGGAACATTTCATCCCTTTTCTATCCTCAGTTTCTCCATTAGTAAAATAAGAGGTCTATTTTATATGCTTTCCAATGTTCCTTTGCAAGTTTACATTCTATGCTTCTGTGACCTTTAGACTAGATGTGATTATGGTTTTATAAGCCAGTGAACAGTATCCTGTCATTATCAGTCTTGCTCAGGAGTGGAAATTTTGCTGCATGGGTGAAATCTGAAGATATTAGGAGACATTTTTGTTTGCCACAACTGTGTGGGAAGAAATACTATAAAATCTGCTCTATGCCCTGGATGCTACTGCATATCTGACAGTGATGCAACAAAGATTTATCAACCTCCAAATGTCGATAGTGCTGAGATTGAGAGATTCCCATCTACGTGAAAGGCAGTCTGTCGCTTTGCATTCATATTAGTTTTGAATTTTCTCTAACGATGTGCTGAGTCCTTCTGGTGTAATCTCTGCATTATGCCATGTTGCGTGCCCAGTGTCCAAGGTCAACATGCTGTTTAGTCTATGATATAGTTTAAGGAGGATTGGGTAGAAGTGTAGTCGGAGACTCTATCTAGGAACAAACAATCTGGTCCATTGCCCCTCAAGGGTCTCTGCAGTCATTGTTTAGTGGGTCTTCCAGATGTGACGTTCCTTTTTCCCATTCCTGCACCATACTCACCAACATAACTGTTAGCATCTACTCCGAACTATGGATGCTCCCCTCCCTTGCATTTAGCTTGTTTTTTTTCCAGGATTCCCTTCCAGTCCTATGGGTATGGGGGTGGTGTTTGATTTGCCTCAACCTTATCTCAATGATGTATAGCCCCAAGTGGCTGGTGAGGTCTCCTCCTTCAAGTTGATTCTAGTGAAGAGCGCAAAAGGGAGGTAATAAGTTCAGTACCATGAATTCAGTACTATAGTGAGAATTGAATAGTTTTCTTTTCATCTCTTTCTTACATTTAATTGTAAATTGTGTGACTGTTTATAAACAGATGAATTTTGCATTAAATAGCTCATATACTTTTTATCTTTTTATGGCGTTTTATGTCATTGATTGTTTTCCCATTTCCTGTCTGTACTTAATTTTTCCATTTCTCCTTCTTTCCCAAACCTTATAAACAGCTTTAGTTCATTTCAAATGGTTGTTTATTTTAAAATGTTCTTACCTCCTAGTGTCACTGGTCCCCTATCTTTTAGCTGAGTATTGAACCTCGGTAGTGAGTTCAGGCAGAGACCTGAAGGGTGACTACGCATCATAGTTTTAGCATCATACCGATCTCTATTTTATAGTTTTCTTATATGCCCCATTGTAAAGGAGATGGTCAAACCTAGATGAGTGAGGTGAGAAATGTAAATCTATTATTAAAATGAGTCTTCTTTAATGAGATGGCAAATAGACTAAAGTATTTTAAAATAGTATTTTATTGTGCTTTTTGTTATAAAAAGTTTTGTTTGCAGGTACCAGGTTTACAACTAAAATGACTTAAACCAAAAAGATAGTTTATCTAAAGAATCCTGAAATACATCATAAAAACCAATAGGGGGAATAAATAATGAAAATAGCATGAGGCATATCTGGGAAAAGATGCAGAAAGTAGAGAAGTGGACTGATCAAATTTCAGATTTTAGAGCTAGTGAGATCTGAGATCTTGGTATATTCCCTCTAAATCCCAAGAAATGACCAAAGTCTTGCTTGGATTTGTTGCCCTCTTTAGACTGACCAATTATTGTCAGGAACAGGGACCCATGAACTCAAAAAAAATGTTATCAACAGATATGTCAATGGATTTGGGCATGAGGTGACAATTTCCAGAAAGAGAAGCTTATTGGAAAAAGTATCCACCAGGCGCGACTAGTTCATACTTGTTATCATGTCCATATCCAACCTATTTTGGGATTAAATAATTTATTTCACATTTATATAGTGTTAAGAGTTCTAGCCATCAAGTTTAGCTTCCAAGTAGATGGCTAGGTCCTTCTTCCTAGTCTTTCTTGGTCTGGAAATTCTACTGACACTTGACCACTGTGTGTGGCCCTTCTGATATTTGAAATACTGCTAGCATAGAATGGAGTATCCCAGCAACTCACAAGAAACACTGCTGACACAGTAGCACAATACTGACAGGCGGGTGGTAGAACACAACTTTCTTGGAGATGAAACCACAATGCTCTTCAGAAGCAAGGATGGAGAGACTTTCTCTCACTTTGAGCACGTTGTTAGGAAGGATTAGTCTCACAAGAAAGTCACGGAAAAAGAAGACCCTCAATGGGATGAATTGATACAGTCAGAGCAAAAATCAGTTCAATCGGAACACTTGTGAGGATGGCGCCGGGCCAGGCAGTGTTTTGTCCACTTGTATTTGGGCCAGTATTGGTCAGAGTCAATTTAGTGATGCCTAATAGCAACAATGACAATATTCTCTAGATGGTGCAATTGGTTAAAAACTGGAGTACTAATAAAAATATCTGTGATTCAATCCTACAAAGCGGTACCTCAGAAGTAAAGTTTGGTGGTACTCTTCTGAAAGCTTGTAGTATTAAAAGGCTTATAATGTGCAATTCTGCTACTCAGAAATAGGATGCAAAAAAAAGAAATAGGAGCAACATTAGTCAGATTTAACTCAACAGCAAGTAGAGAGAATATATCCCCCCTCACACACACACACACATTATGTGTGACATGTTTCTCATAGGACAGTTGAGAGATTTAGATAAGAAAATGCACATATATATGGATATATATGCATAATCCACATATGGATATACGGATAAAAGTCCTTATATAGCCACACACATAAGAAAATCCATATATATAATCCACATATGGATATATATATATATAAATCCCCATGTGGATATATGGATATCCATATAAATTTATATCCACACATATTAGAATATTCCAACTGTCCTATGATAGCAATACCGATATTACTACATGTCTTGCAGTTGAGAAAAATGAGGTTTTAAGAGGTAAAAATCACATTGGTAAGAGGATATGCAAATCTTACAAGTTCAAAAACTAAATTTAGAACCAAGATATTTTGATCCCGCCATTTCACAAGTTGCCTTATACATATTTATGAGATAATTGTAGGCCCAGCTTTGTGAACATTTGCCTAAATTCAGGAATATGGAGCTCTCAGAAGAGCTATATACTTAATGCTCCGTGATTTCCATCTTAAAATCTTAGTACATTTATCTTTATGATGCACCTTCTAAATGAAGTCTGATGACACAATGGAGCTTGTCCCAGGAGCTTGGAACTTAGACTCAGGCAGAATCCACCTTCCTGCTACCACCCTGCCTCCTTTGAAGTATACTTGTACTCAAGGGATCCAGAAATTGAATAGAAAATACATAACAACAATGAGAATTGTATATTTTAATATTTTAGCAGCACTTACCGCTGTTTTTTTAATGTCTTTTTTTGTTTGTTTGTTTTTGCACCGGGGCCTGAAAATGGTGTAGCTGATGCTGAATAATGGTTAAGAATCTAGTCTATGGGCTGAGCCCCGGTGGCGTAGTGGTTGTGCACAGGACTGCGGCCCACTGGGACGGAGGTTCAATTCCAGCAGTGGGGCTGGGCCTCCTACTCCCACCACCGGAGAGCAGTGATGTCCAGAAAAAAAAAAAAGAATCTAGTCTATGACCAAACAGGATTTTCTTTCTGTTTGCTTTTGCTTAGAGTAAGATAGTTAACATCTCTGGATTTCCATGTCCTCATTGATAATATAAGGATGGCAACAGATGCATGCCTATTTCATAGGATTGTTATGAGTGTTGAATTATACAATCTGACTCAACCCCAACAATCTGGATGCAACCTAAGAAGACAGTGTTATGTCATGACTAATGAGTGTGATCACACTGCACCTGTGTCCCAAAACTACTGTAGGCCCCAACTCTGAACTTTAAATTCCTCAAATCTAAAAAAGTGTACCAACAATGTTGGTTGCTCAGAAATGTTTCCAATTCTGGATAAATTATGAAACATAAACTCCCAGCCAGCAAAGTTTCATTCTGCAAATGAAGCGTAACAAGGCACTGTGGGAGGCAAGGGTGTGTGTGCTTTATTGGAACTTCAAGGAAAAAAACCCCAAACATCTCAATTAAGTTAAGCCTTAAAAGCAAATTCAGCCAACAGAATTTCTGTACTTGTATGAGTGCCGTTTCTTGCAGCCCCAGAGATTTTGATTATAATTGAACACAGAAGAGTTTATTACTTGTATGACATTACATATGTGAAACATCTAGCAAAATTCATGGCATATGATAGTTGCTCAATAAATGATAAGTATTATTGTAAATATTGAATTCTGCTAAAATTTCTGTGTCAAGGATATAATACAGTTCTATAACCCTTGTGTTATCACTTCAAATAGATTTAAACTAAGCCTCTTTAAAGGATTCCAGGCCATGTATTATCATGCTAGATTTTATGACAGTGTAAGTCAGTGGCATTTACTTTTAGAGAATGAAATAATGTTATTTGCAAAGTCACAGATGTGAATTTTATGGCAGTTATATGAAGAAACCATTAGATGGCAATAGTACTTCACAACGTTGTTCTTCTAGTCAACATTTTCACCAATAGATGCTAACAGCACGGGATTACAGAATCACAGAGATTCTGGAGTCCATGAAAGTGCACAACACAGTGTCAGTTACAAAGATGATTTGTAATAAGTACTAGTGCCCTTATCTTCTTTCTTTGAGATTGTAAAATCCAACACTCCCCTATGCATCCCATTCTGCAAAGGAGAAAATGAGATGGAAAGATCTTTGCAGTGCCGCTAAAATAATTTTTCTGTTTGAGTGGGAACACTAGAGTGCCTACAAACGTCTTCAAAGACTCAATTGATGCTATCTATTTTGAAATAGGTCAACGAATCCTGAGAAATGAGCTTTGAATGCATTACAAGGTAAGAGTTACCTTTCTTCTAAAAGCAAAGCAGCTAAAAACAACCTATACACTTACAGAAACTCCACCCTGTGGACCAAGTTTCTCCTACCTCTGCCCCTGCAGCACCCAGTCATTGCAGCTAAAGTTACCTGCAAACATATGTGGAAAATCATAAAAGGTTTTCCTAAAGATAAGTGCACTTTCCATTGAACTACATCTTCACAGACAAGAATCATTTTTTTTCCTAGCATCCCTCACACAAAAAACAAATTCACTGCCATTGAGTCATAGTGACACCACTGTAGGTTTCTGAGATTATGTACAGGTGTCGAAGTCCAAATCTTCCTCCTGCAGGGCTCCTGATGGCTTTGAATTGCTGATCATGGGAATGACAGCCAAGCAAGTAACCTTGACTATACCAGGACTCCTGTAGCATCCCTACCATATACTAAATTCTTCAGGGAAAACTTGCCCAGTTGCTTCAGAAATTCTTTGTATGATAGGACTTTCTGAAACTTGTAAATGTATTGCAATGTAGGCTCAATATTTGTCTACCCAATTATTATTGTGGGGATTATTGATTCTGATGTTGCCCTCTCTTATGGATATGATTGCATAGCCACAGTGATATTGGTAGCATCTTCTAGATTCTAAGTGGAGTATGTGTGACCTTGTGACTTGCCGTAGCCAAGAGACTATTATGCACAGTTTAATGTGTATGATGAAGTTGATGCTTTGAATGTATAGTTGGTTTGTTCTCATTCCCTCCCATCATCCATGATGATGAAATATTCTCAGGGGAGCTTCTTGCTCAAGAACAAAATGGAGGAAATGACAGAACCAGAAGAACCAACAAACAAAAGATGCACTATAATCAATTGACTGACCACATAGAGATTTGTGAGTTTGAACTTGCAACTTTGCCTTCAGCAGCCCAATATTTGACCCACAGCCCCACTAGGAGCCCTGGGAAAAATGAGGAACAGACCCAAAGCCAAATCAACGTGTATCTAGGCCCAAAGAGTCAAAGTCTGAATCACAATGTTACTAAGCCATCTAAGAGTGAGAAATACAAATCTGGTGTTGTAAAGTTCACTGAATTTGGACAGTGACTTATTACACACTAGCAAGTCCCAAATAACTAACCTATTTAAGAATTGAAATCCCTTTTGCTGAATATTGAGAACAACTACAGAATTTCTTAGAATCCTGTATAAATGGGGTAGAATATATGATTTCCTCATACTTTTTGTGGAAAACTTTTCTTCTTCTTTATTTCCTTCCCTCCCTTTTTCTTTCTGTTTTTATTTGTTTTGCTTTGTTTTAAAGCAGAAGTCACTCCAAGTTTATATCATTCCTTTTAGCAAGTCTCCATCACATGACAATTTACTGTATACATCCGTGTATAAGTAAAGTTTTTCAGCACATTTTTATTGCAGTTTTGGTTGTAAAATTAGGTGCCTTGGCTGATATTTGGCTTGGCTTATCCTTGAGTATATGCAGTAGGTAGGATGAAAAATCCTCACAATGGACTGGCTTTTTTAGTATCTTGTACAACTTGTCTATCACTGTGAAATATGACAATTAATTGTTGTAGGAAGAGGAAGATGCTTTATAACAATCACATTTTTTTCAAGTGCACTTTGAATCTAGTAAAGCTTCTTGATAAAATTCCTACAGATATTGATTTCAAGATTGCTTTCTCTTTTTGCCTACTACAGTTGTATTCCAGAGTAAATTATATTTTTCAAATCTCCAAAACATTCTTGACAATGAAGCTTAGGGAATTTTGTAAAAGGAAATGTTCTAAATTACATTGCGGTGATGACCATACAATCCCCTACTTTTTTCAAAACCCTTTTATCTGGAGTTAGTACAGATAGCATATCATTCCATAGCTCAATCACATCAAGCAGTATTGTGCAGTTGCTATGACAATCCGTTTTTAAACATTCTCTTCCTTCCTGATCTTAACATCTGCTCCTTTGTACTATGCCCTCACCATCACTTTACCATCCCTGCTCCAAAATCCTTATTCTCTTTGTTGTCCTTATAGAGTCATCAATCCTGTGCTTCATATACTGAAAAAATGAAAAACATAATAAAATTCAAGAGGGTGACTCCCAATGACATGAAACATATGAGATAGACCCCAATATGCACAAAAAAGAAAATGTTGAAAACCAGATCAAGCATAATGTGCATCAAAGGAGGGAATCAACTGACAAGGTTTTGTTTTTTTTTTTTTTTGTATTTTTGTTTTTGTGGGCCTCACTGCCCTTTGGTGGTTGTGGGAGCCACCCAGTGCTGCTCCTAAGAGCTGCCGCTGGATTTGAACCACCAAGCCTGCGGACCACAGTCCCGCACTCAACCACTTATGCCACCGGGGCTCAGCTCTCAACTGACAAGGTTTTCACCATTCCAATCAGGTTTATATTTTTGATCTTCTATAGTATTCATCTCTTAGTTGCGCGGGCATCACTGCCTCTGGTGGTCGTGGGCACTACCCAGTGCTGCTCCTGAGAGCCGCCGCTGGATTTGAATCACCAAGCCCGTGGGCTGTAGTCCCGCACTCAACCACTTACGCCACCGGGGCACAGCCCGAGGCCTGTTTCTAATGCAGGTCACACAAATCTCTCTTGGGTTTCCACTGTCATCCATAGCTGTCTGGAAACCCGGGTCTCGCACTTTAAGCTCTGATACTATTTCTTACTTTGACTTCAGATTCTATGATTGATGCTGGTGTGCTTTTCCCATGTGGAATTAGATGACATTTCACGTAGAAGGCTGTTGATTGGAATAAGCCTTTAAGACCCCAGATGCTATTTTATCTTATAGAACCTTGATGGTTGTGCTGTTAGGATATCACAAGCCAAATTGCCAATGGATCACCATTAAGTTTCTATTCTTTTACCCTTTTTTCAGCTGCAACTAGTTAGTTACATATCTCTAAAGTGCACCTGTACTTTACCACGGAATATTCATTGAGAAAAATAAGAATTGTGAATTATGTTGACAATTAGCTAATTACACACAACAAAGCAAATTACAGGATTTAAAATGTACACATCCAAACAAGAAGACCTCTTAGCGCATTGAATCATATGGTAACTTATTCACACAATATATTTATAATTTAATAAAAGAAGTAATTGCAAACAAATACCAATAAACATTTATTTATATGTGCATTTGTATATGTAGGTGTTAGGCATTTTTGACTACTTTTAATTAATTGCTGCATTAGTGTTATGGAGGGTACTGAGATGAAATAGATTCTATTTCTGTTCTCAGTAAACAGTTTTTTAGAGATAAGACATATACACATATATTCATAAGGCATATATGCATATATATTGTTATATACATAGAAATACCTTAGAAGTTGGCTATTTACAAATCATTTTGAAAATAAAAAGCAGTAATTTCTAAATCAGCACGTTTCAATGTCCACTAGTAAAATTAAATAATGTTAAGGATGACTTTATAGGACAATGAGAAAAATAATGTATGTCCTCTTTCCTTAATACTTAACTTCTTTGAAGCTTCCTCCACCACCACCTATTTTTGTTTATAGATCTAGAATTGATGGTTTAAAAGAGATATATGAAAAAATAAATAAGAGTTATGTGGACAGATTGAAAGCATTGAAATAAAAGAAAAAAACACAGCCCTTTACTGAATTATTCTCTTATGTTGTAAGAGAATGGCACCCAGGGTATATTTGATAATCGATATCATACATGATTTATGTCATTTAGTATATTATCTAAATATTAACTTTAAATGTTAGAAATAAATATAGTTTTGTTAATTGTCCTTTCATTTATTTTATTTAAGTTTTGATCAATGTAACAACTAACCTTTCATTAAAAAAATTTTATTAAAGAGTTACTTGTCATAAAATTCTGAGTCATCATATTAATTCTGTCAATAACCCCCCAATAATCAAGGGGCACACATGAGAGTGTTTTTTAAAGTTTATGGAAAATATCCATTTTATTTTCATTACATCTATCCATGAAATTTTGGAAGCTTCTCTTATAACAATATTGCTATATTAACTATATTGTTAATATTATACCAAGAGACTTTCCTAGTAATTGAATATTGTCAACTATTCTTGTGACCAATTCTTTGATTTTCTAAAATGCAAATTGTTCAAGGAGAAAAATGTCTTGAAATATCTTAGCCCTAATCAAGCATTTATTGAACTGTTACTACTTACCATTATGCTAATTGTTTAGGAAAGAAGGAAATATAATGCATAATTCAGGTATTCAATAAACTTAATACCGTGCTGCCATTCATCTTTAGTCTCTAAACAGTTTTGATTAAGGGTGCAGGATTGAAAGATAAATTGAAACACTTCTCAAGAGGGAGGGACTAGGAAGGAATTTTGGATAGAGTTTAAGCCTGAGGCCATAAAATGAAGAGAGAATGGTATTCTGGAGTGGGGGCTGCAGTCTCTCTTACTCTTCAGTTATATGTTTGCATGTGAAGACATTTAACTTTGAGGCCCTTGAATGTACAATTTTGCCCACATTTCAGCTCCTTGATCCAGAAATGTTCTTATATGGCTTCTCTCCTCCTTCTCTTCTCTCTCTCTCTTTTCATTTCACTCTTGTCATTTACTCCACAGATATAGTGAAATTTTACTAGACATTTTATGTACAGTAGACAGCCTTCAGATGAATAAAGGACACACTCTCTGCTTTGCAAGAGCTTGTTGTTCAGCTGGGTAAACAAAAAATACATAATATACATGATTAGCGGCGTGTGCAGCAGGCTCTGGAAATACAAAACTACTCTTCTCCTTTGTCAGTCTGTTATATATTTTCCTTATTAGCTCCACTTATATTTGCTTCCTTTTCTCTTATTTCTGTGGAGGTAAGAACCTTTTCAAGCCTGGTGTAAGAAACTGGGTCCAAAATTTTGTTGTTTTACAATAACAAAATAGACTATCTAGTCATTCATAGATCCTTGCAAAATAATCTAATGAGAAGCACCTAGACTTTGGAATATAGCATACACTTAAATAATGGATATTTCCATTAACAATTTCTATGAGTGATTTCCATTCTCTGAACTTCAGTTTCCTAATTTGTAAAATGAGAGTAATGGTGGAAGTCTCACAGTTCAGTTTTTGAAATCTTGAACATAACATATGTAAAGCATATTGCACATTACCCAGAACTTAGAAGGTAATGACTATTAATTAGTTTATTGTTCACACATTCAATGCATTGAGTAGCTCTTATTTATCAGCCCACTGGGTTGCCAGTTTCACAGGAAACAAAGCAAAATCCCAAATTACAGGGACAGACGTTTTTGATTGGTTGTTGTATTTTGTCAGGTCTTGTAATAATACTAGGAAGTCTTACCAGTTTCACTTTTAAATGGCATATAAGGTACGGATATATTTCAGTCAATATCAGTAGATAACTGATGAGCTATTATTGTGGTTGATATTCACCAAGGTATTATGCTTTTTCTTGAAGAATGAATTCTGAATATATATACTTTACATGGAGATTCTATATAAAAGGCTATTTTTCTTACTTATACTAAGGCCTAGCATAATCTGAACTAATTATGAGAAAGAACATGTTTTATATAACATATGATATCTAGATGTTTCACTATATTATCTGAACAAATAACAGCACAATCTAAGTATAAAAGAAATATGTAAATAATAACACATGCAGCTACATCAATTACCTGTGGAATGGTAATCAATGTGGTTATCATTCTACACAGTGCTAATATTAGTAACTAAAGGTAAGAAAGGAGTAAGGTGATTTGTGATTATGTATTTACAGAAATTTAGAAGTTCCTCCTCTTTCTTGGAAATATCAATGTCATAACTATGAGAATTAGACTCTTAAAATTGAGTTCCTTATAACTCTCTAAAAAGTCTTGACTTTGGGCTGAGCCCTGGTGGCGCAGTGGTTGAGTGAGGGACTGCAGCCCACTGGGTTGCCAGTACAAATCCAGCAGCAGCACTCCAGGAGCAAGGCTGGGCCTCCTACTCCCACCAAAGGGCAGTGATGCCCACAAAATAAAAGTGCTGTCTTCACTATGAGCCGTGGATTAGGTTTGAACTATTTCCCATTTTTCTTGGAGTTATTGTCATGGAAACAGTTCAATATATATGATATAATTTTATTTTCTCATTTGAAATTTTACTTTAAGAACACTTTTCTGTCCAGTTATTTTTGATGTAATGTTTATTACCACAATGAGATTCAATAATTTTAATGCTTAGTATGGTCTGTGAAAGCCGTAAACGTTTAACATACTCATAAACGTAGACTTTAACCTTTTCACTGTTTTGCATTTTGATTGTTTGCCCACACATCTTTGCTCCTACAGGTTACTGAAGCTGTGCACAGGAACAATAGCAACGGATGGGGAACCGAACTGCAGAGACCTTGAAAAAGGTCAGAGTGGTGTCATTTTGTATTCTTTTCACAAAAATACTTATGGCTTAACAATTTCAGAAAACTCACCTGGATTTAACTTAGAGGTAGATTTAGAAATAAGCTGATATGCGTCTATTTTTAATGATGGTGAGCACAAAGAAGGTATTCAACCCTCTTTTTCTAGGAATCTTTTAAAACACATTAGCAGTTAAAATATTTAAACCTGGAGAACAATGTATTACTTATCAGCATTTATTTGTTAGTGAATCCAGCAAAATTTCTCTACTTCATCAATAGCCAGTCTTGGTGTATTCAAAGTGCTGTTAGCTGTCCCATTAAGAATGTGTTACTGCTGTAAACAGCCCTGGCCTCTGAAGCCTGACTTGTAGCTGTGCTGCCATTCACTTGTTAATTTTGAAGATCACGATATGCTAATTGCCTAAGCTTGCTTGTCCTATAAAACTGGCTTACTTCTCCCAAGTCAAAAAAAAAAAAGAACCCCACCCCACCCCAGAAAAGATGTAACTACTAACACTACTTATGTATGTATGTATGTATAGATTATGATTAGAGCTGTATGAGCCCCAATAAAATGATTTTTGAGAAAAAAAAAAAAGAATGTGTTACTGATGGTAGCTGCAGTACCAAAGTGGGTGCAAATTATTTGCTTTTTAAAACAAATAAATTGTAAATTCTATATTGTCTTGATCAAGATCTTGCATTACAGTTAATGAGAGGTAATTTCACATAACCCTATGAATGACAGTCCAATCCATTATTCACATTAATGTCAGCTGCCGTGTATGTTCTAGTGGGGGGTGGGTGGAATGCAGAGGAGAGGTTTTGAGAAGTCATTGCAATAGCCAGTGCGCTAAAGGAAATACCATTTTTACTTTGTTAAGTATCAACTATGCTGCAGTCTTTCTTATTAAAAATAATATGTGAAGGAGGAAGAGAGTAAATGAACAATAGGTTAATTTTTAGTGAAAATTCACTACGTTCTAATTAAAAAGAAGGGTTTTGCATGGATTATATTTCTAATTTTGAGCAACCGTATGATTTAGATATAGTTATTACTATACTCTTCATAGTAAAAATATCCAAAAAGTCAAAATAGACTTTACCAAATAGAATACACCAAAATAAAATTGACAACATCTGTGGGAAGAGAAGTTGGAGAAGATCAATATCTGCAGCTAAAACCAGACCAGGGGTTGACTCTGAAACAGATCGTTGCTTGCTCACATGTAAGTTCAGAAAAATGATACAGAAAATTAAAACAAATCCACAGAAGTCAAAATTTGATCTTGAGTCTGTCTCACCTGATTTCTGACAACAGATTGTACACTAATGACAGAAGACCTGATGAACTTTGGGAGGACATCAGGACCATCATTCATGAAGAAAGAAAATCATCGTGAAATCGATAGAAAAGGAAGAAAAGACAAAGAGAGATCCAGAAGAGACTCTGAAACTTGTTCTTAATTGCAGACTAATAGCTAAAGCAAATGAAAGAAAGGATGAGGTGAAGGAGCCTAGTAGAAGATTTTAAAGGGCAGCTTGAAAATACAAAGTGAAGTATTATTATGCAGAAATATGTAAGGTCCTAGAATTAGAAAACCCAGAAGAGAAAAATGCAGTCAGCATACCTGAAATTTAAAGAACTGAACAAAAATTCAAAGTCTTGAAATGCAAATTTGAAAGATCCTATAACAAAATAGTGAATGAGGCAAGAAGCATCAAAAGAAATTGGAAAGTGTACTTAGTCACTGTGCCAGAAATAACTAGTCAACAGTCCATCATTTCAGGAGATGGCATATGAACAAGAACCAAAGATGCCAAAGGAAGAAGGGCAAGCTACACTGAATGCATTAGACAAAAACAAGACTCCAGGAATTGGCAGAATACCCATCGAAATGCTTCAGGTCAGGAAGCTAAAGAATGACCAGAATCACTCAATCATGTATATACATATTTATACTCTTTCCAAAGAAAGGTGACTTAGCAGAATGCTCAAATGACAAAGTTATGTCATTGATACAAAAATTTTACTTACGATTATCCAACAACTGTTATAGCAGCACATTGCCAGCAGTTTAGGCCAGATTAAGAAGAGGTTATGAAACAAGTGATATATCATTCTTGATGTCGGATGGAACTTGGCTAAAAGCATAGTACAAAGATGACTACTTGTGCTTCATTGACTATCCAAAGATAGTCGACTGTGTGGACCATAATAAACTGAATAACCTTGATAAGAACCAGAATACTTCAATGTACTACTCATTTGGAATTTGTAAATTGATCAAAAGGCAGTTGTGTAAACAGAACAAACGAATACTGCATGGTTTAAAATCAGCAAACATGGGCCTCAGAGTTGTTGCATCCCACCATACTTGTTCAATGTATATGCTGAACAAATCATCAGAGAAGTTGGATTACATGAGGAAGAATGTGTCATCAGAATTCAAGAAAGACTTATTAACCACCTGCTATGTGCAGATGCCACAATCTTGCATGCTGAAAGTGAGGAGGCCTTGAAGCATTTGCTGATGAAGATTAAGGATTTTGGCCTTCAAATGTGAATTAAAATTTTATGTAAGGAAGACAAAAATTCACACCACTCAACCAATAAGAAACATCATGATAAAGGAGTAAAGGTTGAAGCAGTCAAGGATTTTGTCTTGGATTCAAAATCAATGCTCAAAAAAGTAGTTGTCAAAAGATCAAAAGACATAAATCTGCTACACAAGAACTCTTTAGAGTATTGAAGAGCGAGAATGTTTCTTTGAGGACTAAGATGTTCCTGAACCACTGCATAGTGTTCTCATTGCATCCTGTGCATGTGGAAGTTAGACATTGTTTAGGGAATACCATAAAAGAATAAATGCATCTTAATTATGGTGCAGGAGAAGATTGCTGAAAGTCCCATGGACTGCTAAAAGGACAAATTGATCTGTGTAGGAAGAAATAAGACCAGAGGTAAGTTCCTTAGAGGCAATGGTGGACATACATTCTCATACATACTTTGGGCATATTGCCAAGAGAGACCGGTCCTTGGAGAAGGGAATCATGCTTGAAAAAGGGGAGGAGTAGTGAAAAAGAGGATTGACACAGTGGCTGCAACAATCGGCTCAGTCATGGAAAACAATTGTCAGGTTGGTGTTTCGTTCTGTTGTGTATGGGGTCACTATGGGTCAGAGCCCACTCGATGGCAGCTAACATTTTAATACTCATTTAACAGAGGAGCTACCCAAGAAATAAAGTCAAAAGAACTCAGTTAATTTTTCATGGGCAGTTAAATTGAATACCTGGTATTCAAACTTGGGTCTAAACCCAGAGTTCAAAAATTAAATCCTCCCAAACTATGCAGATTTTAAAATTCTACAATTTGATAGGTGTTTGATAAATGTTGGTTGAATCAATGAATGGTTTTTGTATAATTTTTTAATGTTTCCCTCAGGCTTTAACTTTCCGATACTCTCACTTGGGAACTCATTCAATTGGGCTGTCTACTCCTGTGGTGGGATTGAGGCATCTGAGCCAAGAGAACATTGCAAACAAATCGGGAAACATTTCAAGGGGAAGGCCAAGTTCCCAGCCTGTGAATGTGTGGTTTTGGACTCTTTAAACTACCAGATACAGAGGTTGATTTCAGAGTCAGAAGCTCATTTTATTCTGACACAGCTTCCCCAACACCACCAGACTCCAAAAAAATTTAAAAACAAATATAGAATCATGAAATTGCTAACTGATAGGAAAATGATATGAGCAGTCTAAATAAATTTTACCATTATAACTTGATTTTTAAAAATTGATTTGTTAAAATCAGGAAATATTTTTTAATTTCCATGAAACTATAAGAAATAATAATCTGAATGTCCTTTACCAAGATTTCCCCAAGGAAAATAATTCTTCTGGTCTTAAAAATTTTTTTATTACCTACTTTTATTAGGGGCCTTACCTCTATTATTAAAATTATACATTCATCCATTTTGTCAAGCACATTTGAACATATTCCACTATCATCATTTTCAAGGCATTCTCTTCCCATTTGAGCCCCTGATAGCAACTCCCCATTTCGTCCCCCTCACTTGCCTGCCCATCCTCCCTAATGAACCCTTGATAAGTTATAGATTCTTATTTTCATGTCTTATATCATCTTCCGGTGCTCCTCACCCTCTCTGCATGGTTAGTCCCCCCTTGGAGGTGATTATAATTTGATCCTTGTGATGGATTCTCCTTTTCTCCACCCCCCTGTGCCCTCCCCTAATCCTCCTGGTATCACTCCTCTCATTGTTGGCCCAGAGGGGGTTATTTATCCTGAATTCCCTGTGTTGTGGGCTCTTTTCTGTAGCAGTGTACTTGTTCTGGTCTAATCCTATTTGTAAGGTCGAATTGAGACCATGATTGGGGGCAGGGAAAAGGAAACACCGAAGGACTAGAGGAAAGTTGTGTGTTTCATTGGTGTTATGCTGCACCCTAACTAATTAATTTTTTCCATGTTTCCCATCTTTCGGAGGATGTCCAATTGTCTACAGATGGGCATTGGGTCTCCCATCCCTGCCCTCCTTTCATACCCCATTGGGTATGATTTTGTTTTGTGTCTTAGGTGTCTGGTACTTGATCCAGTGACATCTCATGATCACACAAGCTGGTGTGCTTCTTCCATGTGGACTTTCTTGCTTTTCAGCTAGATGGCTGCCTGTTTGTCTTCAAGCCTTTAAGACCACAAATGCTGTTTCTCCCAATAGCAGGTCACTATCAGCTTTCTTCACCACATTTACTTATGCATCCATTTTTTCTTCAGTGATCTTGTCAGGTAGGTGAGGAACACAGAATGCCAGATTATTAGAACAAAGTTTTCTTCCATTGAAGGAGTACTTGAGTAGAGATGCAATTTCCATCTGCAACCTTAACTATTAACATATAGATATGAGTACACAATTCTATTCCTCTCTCTCACTATATATATATATATATATATATATATATATATATATATATATATATATATTTACATATAGTCACGCCTGTATTTAGACATCTAGAAATATCCTTTGCCTCATGGTTATTTTCTCTATTTCCTTTTACTTTCCTCTTGTCCCACCATCGTGTTCGACCTTGCTGTTACATTGCCCTTGATTAAGCCCCACTAAGTATACTAGTCCTTCTCGCCATTGATTTTAGTTTACTTGTTGTTCCCTTCTCCCTGTATGGGTTCCCTTCCTTTCTCCCACCTCCCCATTCTCCGGTGTCCCCGAAACCATTGGTCCTGTTATTTTCATCTCCCAAAATTATTTATCCCACCTATCTTATCTAGATAGACATGTAGACATTAATAAGCACAAAAACCAGACAAAGCCGTATAAAACAACAACGGAAGTCAAGAGCAACAAAACAATAACAAAAACAACAAAAAGAAAGCCACTAACAAAAATGGAAAGGCCTATAAATAGTTCAAGGTCTGTTCATTGGTCTGAGTGTTTTCCAGTCTAGTCTAATGAGGTACCACACTCTGTCTTCCAAGTCTATTTTTGGTATTTTCTGGGAATTTGATCACTTTGCTCCCCTTGCTGCTGTGTTGCACGCCCTTAGTGTTGCACCCCCTTAGTGTTGCACCCCAGCATGATGGGATCAGGTTGTGCACAATTCCCACACTGTGTCTTCGGTATTGTCCCCTGCAGTGCTATGGTTTAGTGAGGGATGTCAGGGCTCATGGTGGGGTTGGCCTTATGGTCCTTTCTGAGCGTTTTGTGTTCTAAACAGGAATGCCATACTTGGGGCTTGGTGAGCCAGCATGTGCTCCCCTCACTTTCCATCTCTTTTAATTTCTCCCGTGTACTCTAATCAGGTGCGCTCCTCTTCCCAAGCTATGCCCCCGATGCTGTTCTCTGAAGGGGGGGGGGGTCCACGTACTTGGGGTTGGGACTTGATCTGCAGAACTCTCTATTAGTTCATTGGTACATGATGGTATGTTGCATTCACATCTTGGCATATTGAATTGAAGCCTGGTCTCTCTCTCCCGCTCCTGTGGAGTCATAAAAAATATCCTCCCCTTGGATGAGTTAGTGCCCTGCTCCCCCCTACCCATGACTTTTTTCTTTCTTTCTCCCCCCCTTATTAGTTGGCTGCCTTATGTTTTCCTGGATTGGGTTTGGCCCCTGCCTTAGTTGCTGGACATCACCCTAGGGATGTATGTATAGAGTAACTTTTCCTCTATGCCCCATTTTATTTAAAGCTTACCTCAGTGGACTTATGTTATACTTGACATTTTGTGCTTGGCTTACTTCACTTAGCTTGATTTCCTCCATTTCTTCCCATGTGCCAAAGTGCTTCGTGTTCATCGCTACTTTTTAGGTATGCATACCATTATATGTATGTACCACTGATTTTAGATCCATTTATCTACTGACCAAAATTTGGGTTGTTTCCAACTCCTTGCAATTGTGGCTGTGCCACAAAGAACACTGAAGCACAGATGTATGGCCGTGGCTTGTTCTTCCCTCTACTGAGTATTTGCCCTGTAGAGGGATTGGTGTTTCATATGGTAGCTCAAGTAACCTCTCTTTTAGATATTGTCAACTCAATTTCTGTAATGGCTGCACATACCTATAGATCCTTCAGCAGTGGACAAGAATTTCAACCTCCTCAGAGTCCCTCCAACACATGTTACTTTCTGATTTTTTGAACTGGGCTATCTTTGAGAGTATTATTTGATATCTCATAGTTGTTTTAATTAGCATTTCTCATATGACTGATGATTGGGAACATTTTCTCATATGTTTATTAGCCATTTGCATTTCTGCCTCTGTGAAACTTCTGACCAGATCCTTTGCCCACCTCTTTAGTGGGTAGTTGTTTCCTTTTTTGTCTCATTGTAAACTTAAAAAGTATTGTGGATTGTCATAAGACCTTTGTTTGATGTGTCATTGCTAAAGATGTAAGAAAACATTTTTGAAAACGAAGTACATTGTCAGGGTCCAAGTTGAAAATAGGGTTGCTTTGGGATTGCGATTGATTCTGTGTCATTGAAACACATAGATACATTGATGTTGCTATATATAGGTTGGCTTGGTCAATTAGTGTCCCATTGGAGGACTGCTCTTTATTGTACTGAAATGGCCCTTTTGTTATTGTTGTGTGCCATCCACCCAATTCCAACCAGTAGAGACCCTGTATGACAGGATAGAACCAACCTCTAGGGCTTCCTGGCCTGTAATCTTTATAGGAAGATGTCATCTGGCCTTTTCTCCCACTGTGTCTTGGATGGGTTTGGACCACAAAACTTTTGGTTAGCTAGGGCATACTAAGTGTTATACTGCCAGGGTTGATAAACGAAACCATAATGCCAGGTTAATCATTGTTCACTGAGAGCATGACTAATAAAATTGGCAGTCTGTCCTGGCAGTCTTAACCAGGAATACAGCATTGTCATAAGTTTGTGTATTATGTTTCTAGCCCATTCCATAAGATAGGCCTATCTCCCATTGATTTGTGTGTGCTATTATTTAGAAGTGTAAATGGAGACCTGTTTAGAACAGTTGTATTATTTCTCTGTTTATTTCTTTGATCATTGTTCTTGTTAGCTTATGTGGAGTCAGTTCCCCAGTCGCAGCAAATCTATGTACAACAAAATGAAATTCTACCTACTCCTGGCCTTCTTCCCAATCACGACTATGCTTCGGAACATTGTTGCCATCATTGTGTCAACCCACCTCGTTGTCTTCTTTTTGGCAGACCCTTCACTTTACAAAATACGGTGTTTTCCTCTAAGAACAGGTATCTTCATATAATAAGTGCAAGGTAAATGAGATAAAATGCCATCCTCTTTCCTTCTCAGAACATTCTTCCTGTACTTCTCTCAAATCAGATTTTTTCCATTCTTTTGACAGTACATGGTGCAGTTAATATTTTCCCCAATACTATAATTAAAACACATCAATTCTTCAGTCTTCCTTATTAATTGACTAACTTTCACAAGCATAAGAGGCAGTTGGAAATACAGCTTGGGTCAGACCCACCATAACCATCAAAATAACACGCATCTTTGCTTTTTTAATACATCATAGAGGTCTTTGTAGCAGGTTTGTCAAATACAATACCCTTTAACTTCCTGAGCTACTATTTTGAAAAGTGACTGTGGATTCAAATAAATTGAAATCCTTGGTAACTTCCACATTTTCTTTGTTGATCATGATATCGTTTAATAATTGTCTATTATAGTGACCTATAGGAAAAAAATGGAACTTCTCCATGTGGATAATGAGGTTGTCAATCTTTATAGGAGCAGGCTGCCACATCTTGCTCCCATGGAACTGCTAGTGCTTTTAAACCATGGACACTTTTGTTAGTAAATGAGAACTTGGCCACTGTACCACTAGGGCTTGATGTTTAATGCATCACAAAAACAGAAATAATGCTTAATTTAAAAAGTAGACTATGGGCTGAGCCCCAGTGGTGTAAGTGGTTGAGTGCAGGACTGCAGCCTGCGGGCATGGGGGTTCAAATCCAGTGGCAGCTCTCAGGAACAGCGCTGGGTAGCTCCCATGACCACCAGAGGGCAGTGATACCAAAGATAAAAAATAGAATATGATGCATTCAACACCTGATGAGCATTTGTGAGCAATTCAGATTCCTTTAAGCTCAAAATTTCATTATAATAATACAACTAGACACCTGTCCTTTAAAACTAGTGGTGTTCTCAACATGTTGCTGAATTCATACATTGCTAATCAAAATAAATAGGCACTGCTATAAATCTCAATGCAGCAAGCTTCTAGTTAGAAAAAAATGGTTGCAAAGAGCTCTTTCCAGGATTTTTCATCCCTCCTTGGTTTAATTCCAACAGGGCTGTCTGTTGTGGAAGTGTATTTTTAATGGACTTTTTAGTATTTTCACTGTAATGAAATTCATGCAATAAAATCTATAGTGGGAGAAGAACAATCACAGAATCGTGCTCGTGAGTCTTTCATTGTGCCTGAACATAAATACAAATTACTAGTTGCACAATAGTGACACAGACAGACACTCTCATCAGGAAGAAGCTGAAAATGAGGGGAGGGAAAATTTCACATTAACTCATGTTTTCTTCCATTTTTCCTTATTTTTCAAAGTGGTTAAATGAGGAGTAAGAAACAACTTTTATAAGCTTGTGATGTATTTATACTTACTTTTAAAATGTCCTCACCCACACCCCACCCCACCCCACCCCAAGAAGGAAGGAAGGGATGGTGAGAGGAGGAAAGAGAAAGAAAGAAAGAAGAAAATATATCCAAGCTTATAAGTTTTAGGAACTTGTAAATAGAAGCAAATGAACTAAGGATCACATCTATCTGGAGTTAAATAAAGATACACATGTTTATCAAAATAACACACAAATAGCTTGGGGGTTGAATATATGTAAGTGTATTATAAAAAATGTAACAAAATATCTAGTAGTGGTACCTACATGTTGATTGTGTGTATATATACAGTACTATTTATTCTCATTAATTAACACATAGTTATGTATCTTACTCTTGAGGTTATGACTTCATTGAAAGCCAAGATCCAAGCCTTTCCCACCCTTCACCTCACTGAAAAATGTTGTACACAAAGTAGGCTCAATAAATGATTGCTATAATATTATGTGGTTGGCACTAATTTCTTTCTACCAGTTTATATAGGAAATATGAAAATATTTATTCAAGTACAAATGTTGAATTTTGAAATTGGTATATATACTTATATGTAGAAAGGTGGAGAATAACTTTAAGCTATTATTTATACTGCCCCTTGTCACTTCTTCAACTAACACCAATCTTTGAACATGCACTAAATAATTCTGACAGGCAAAGGGCTGAAATAGGACCAGACCAGGCACAAAGGACTTAATAGCAGCAAATACTTTCTGTAAAATACCTAGCTTAATTTTAGATAAGATTATATTAATGTACTTTCTAGGAAATAAAATTTTTAAATTTCTTACGTATTATCAAGATGTAATGGTAGCATAATTTGCAATTTTGTCTAAAAGGCATCATCATTTGTATCATATATCTCATTGGTCAAAAGGTTAAAAGTAAAAAAAATTATCTGCTAGAGTATTAAAGGTCTCTGTTCTGAGAGTTTTTTTAATCATAATTGTATTTAATGCACACTAAAGACTCCACCTCATCTGAACCACTTGCTTATTAAAAAAAAAAAAAGACTGAAATGAGCTTTTAGACCAAAGGTGGGAGTTCTTCTCATGGAGCTTTTAACCTTTTATATACTAATTATTAAAGCAATTAGTCCAGAATGTGTGTGCTAATTGTTATATAAATACATATATTCCCTAAAACTAGAATCGCTCTGGTGGAGTAGAGCTTTCGTAGTACACATTTCCCCCTCGAAGCGAGCATCAGCCAATTCGCTCTGAGTTAGCACACTTAATGGAGTCATCTGGGAAACTTCTCTTTAGTCACAGCAAATTTTTTTTGTAAAAGTTGTTTTTCTGTAATGGCCAACTTAGGAGAACAAGATGCGGCTGTGAAATTTTCTTTTCTGCTCAGGAAGAATGAGGCACTATGGGAAAAACTCAAGTGTAGAAGTGATTTTCTTGTTTCACAAAAGGTGAAATATCAATTGATTACAAACCTCATTCTGGATGTCCATCCACTTTCTGACTAGAAAAAAATATAGACTTTTAGAGCATTTGGAGCTTGTTCCACCAGGTCAGACTGCTAATGAAGCTTTCTATGTAGCAGTTCTGTGAAGATTTCATAAGGGTGTGTGACAAAAAAAAAGGACTGATTTGTGGCAGACGGGGAAGTGAGTTTTCCACCATGACAATGCACCTGCTCATGCAGCCATCGCCGTGCTCCAGTTTTTGACAAAATACAGAATGCCTGTCTTGTACCACGCATATTACTCACCTGAACTTATTCTGTGCGACTTCTTTTTGGTTCCACGCATGAACAGGGGCATGAAAAGATAACGATCTGACGATATAGAAGAAGTGAAGAAAAACAATTCAGGAAGGTGTGATCAGTCATTCAAACAGATAGATGAGTTTGAAAAATGTTTCAGGAAAGGAATCGTGATTTTACAGACGTATAGCGTGTAGTGGAGATACTTTGAAGGTGATTAGGCTGTTTTGTAAAAAATTAAGTACATAGCTTTGACAAAAAAAGTAAGAGATATATATATGCAGATGAGGTACTATGATTTTAAAATTGGTTATTTTCCATATTTAATAAGAACAATAGCTGTCAAAGTTAATTAATAACTAGTTTTTTTCTCCCTACACAAGTTTGTGAGGATTTTAATTTAAAACATCATGTGCATTGAATATACAATTACTTTAGAATATTGCTGGTTTTTCAGTTACCAAAATACTTGCTTTGCACCAAAAGGTTCAAAGACAAGATTAACCCACAATTATCAAATATGTGTGAATTCACCTTACTTGCCATTCTCCTCTTCTATGGCATGTGCTTCAAATGTAAGACTTTATTCTATTGGAATGTGAGCCAATGTACTTTCATGTTCCCACACAACAATGGATAAGAGCCATGACATATACTGCTATTGAATTGTGGAGAGAGCACCTATTGATATTAATGAGGGGTTTTGTTTGGGGGGGGTTGCTTAGACTAAAAGTATGGTCATTTTGTTTGCCTTGAAGTGGTCATTTTGTTATGATTTGGATATTGGTTGTTGCACAGTACAGGTACTTAATTTTAAAAGTACCTAGAGATACTTAAAGAGGAAATGTATACCTAAATTTAAAATGTCATTGTTGCCTTGGTTTTAAACTCTCATATTTTGAGTTTTCCAAAGAATGCATAAACCTTACAAAGTACAAATCAAATCACTTCTCAGCCATTTGGCTGTGATCAAGTGCAAAGTACAAATCAAATGTACAAAACTCCAGAAAGTAAAATGTTTTCTAGGCAGCAGTTTTAAAATTATGCTCCTGCTCAGATATATTTCTAATCCATTGAAAACAGAACTAGCAAGTTTTTAATCAATTAGAACTATATCAACAGGAGTCATGCGGAAACAAAAATTCTAAAAAACGAATAAAGACCCCATCCTATTAGCTGAACTTCCAGTGCAGCAAAAAGAGATTGGAGCTCTCAGAGTGGGTAACAGGTCTTCTATTCAGCCTTGCCATATCAAATTTATTATATCCATAACAAGGAGATGGGTAGAAACACCTAGAAAGTCGGCAGAACCTACTCACCCACAGATGGGTAAAGGATGAAGAATGACGGCAGATGAAGAGCTAGCTTCAGAAACAATTTTAGTTTCATTTTCAGTGTAAAATTTGGAACCGTTAGAGTTTTTCTTCCAAGAAATTGAAGGCGATTCTGGAAAATACGTTTATTGAGAATTTCAAGCACCCTAATTCCAGTCAAAATACCAGAATTTAGTATTTGAGGTTAAACACACTCATCTCTTTCAGTGATGAAAATAACGTATTAGCCGAAAGCTTTGATCACTAGGGAGCAAATAAAATCTTATCTTTAATGGTGACTATGGTGTTCTGCTGCGAATAGAAACAGTCCCCAATCATGCAAAAACATTTCACAAATAATTTTTTCTGTTCATTTCTCTAGGCCACCACAGTGTCAAGACTGTCTCCTGATTCTTGTTGTCCTTGTTGTTTTATTTTGACATTTTCTATAGGAAAACGTGGTAATGAATTTTCAAAAACAGATTGATGTCAATTAAATACAACTATCAACACATCTACAGATAAGTTGTGAATAGCAAAAGGCTCAGAAAAATAAGATTCTGCTGTACTAGTAGTCCACCCAGAGAATTTTTTTGAAGATTGCATGTGTCATTTGAAACCAAGTAAACTACTGTCGATGGTCCATAACCATCAGTATTCCGGTGTTTTAAAAATATGATGCTAAGCAGTGCTATTCGCAGGTGGTGTGGACTTCTGTATTCAGATTGCAAGCATTATGGTAGAGAAAATCATTTATTGAATGTAAATTGTGGGGAGAAGACTTTAATATTGGTCTTAGGGGAATATTGAAGTACCAAAATTCATATTACAAGTTCACTTTTACCTGGTTCACATCTGTGAATGGGTGAAGGGCAAGAGTTGAACAATTTGACCAAATCTTGGTGACAGTTAATTTATAATGACATTCTATAGCATATGAAGAATATGTTTGTGAGAAATAGTCAATATTAATATTGTTCATATGAATATTTCATTCCAAGAATTCATGCTTCTAAAAGAGACATTGTTTAAAAGATGACAATATAACCACGATCAATTGGTTTATTCAGTGTCTCTCTATGTGTATTCCTTCAAACTAGGCTTTATCATATAGTTAAAATAAAAGTTAATAAAGTGTATTATTTTGTATTTTCAAGTTACTACAGCAGAATCCTGTGGGCACAGCAATTGGAAAGATGAAAAGACATATCCAATACATTGATCAATCAGTTGATCTTTTTCTTTGCTATCTTTTTAACCATTCTGTGAGCAAGTAACTGGAGTGAGCTTTGTGTATGACGATAGTCATGGGTCTATATATGGGGGATATATGTGTGCATGTGTTTATGTGTATATATACATATACTATTTTACTTAAAAGCATGCTGCTCTATGATTCTCTCTCTTAGAGGGTAACGTCTCCTCACAAAAGGCCTTTTCAGTAGTTACATAAACAAAGCACCTTGAAAAGCATCCAAAATGAAGTGGTCTTATAATAAATTCTCCTTGATAACTGAAATGGAGGGAGAACATAGTATTTGAGTGAATAAGTTAGATAATATGTGACTATGTACAAACTCTAGACCCATATTTATGAAATAAAATGTAGTAGGGAATATGTTTATAGGGATCCTAGTCAACTTCCTGGCATGTGAGTCCCGCTCTCCTTTCTAGGGAAATTAAATTAATTTGTGTTTTTATAAATAATCACATAATTTTTAAAATATTCCACCAGTTGCTCACCTAAGAAGATTATTTTATTGCATTTTAAAGTCATCATTGATTTGAACATAGTTTATATTGTCTTTTCTTGATGCTTTAAAAAGTAACATATGTAAATTAATTAATTGGATAAAAACTACTGCCTAAGAATATATAAAGAATATTCTATCCTTTTTATTTGACAGAATGGGTAAGTGTGAGCGAGAAGGATTGTTTTCCATTGTTGTTGCTGTGTGCTGTTCAAAATATTTTGAAAGGGTCACATCTTGGATTTTTTTCTATTAAAACTCTAAAAGTCATTTTCACAGTCTTTGGCTCCATTGTTGTGTCTAAAAATTCTGGCAGGTGAAAAATATAGTTTTGTTTCTTTGGAAAACTACTTTTAACCTCTACCCATTTTTCACTTTTTCATTCTCATTATTTATTGCCTTCCCAGTACTAATTTTTTTAAATAAATCTTTTCAATAAGAAAATAATTTTCTTTTTACTCATGGCTTACAAGGACATAAACAATAGCAGTAGCCTGACTTGTGAGCAAAAGAAATAGCTGAGTGTCAAATACTTCCAAAGAAAAAGGGTTTGAGTTTATGGAAGATAAACATAACCCTTGTACTACTTTGGGCAATACTTTACCCCAATCCTCTTTTTTTAAAGATAAGAAATCAGTGTCCAGGGATAATGACACTCTTCTTTTATTGTTTCAGAGGTGAATACTGTAGTCCCGTCATCCATTCATCTTTTGTTATCTATACAGTCACAGCCACTTAGACAGCCAATGTGTACTTTCTATATAATTAATACCTTGATTATTTAAACATTGCAATTTATTTACATACCTTTAACACCTATATACTGGCTCTGTTCACATCCTATCTCCCTCCCCAATTGTACCATTTTCTAGTGCTCTGATCTTAAGTTTTTACTTTCACTCTATTGATTATGATGACTGTTGTTTACAGCCAATTCTTAGTCACACAGGAAGAAAGTCACAGTTGTGACATTTACTAAGAGAGATTGATGCTAAATCTCTTTCTCCTGCATAGGTTTGGGTTTGGGGGTGTTCAAAACAAGGAAATCCCCTGGGACAAGTGCCAATGTTCCCTGATTTTTAATGAAATTATATATTAATCATAGAAAAAGCTTGATATGGAGCTTATAAAATCTACTAAGGCTTTGAAAATATTTTAGGCAAGTGAAAAGAGATAGTAAATTAAAATCTGATAGATATGTGTAAAAATATATGTATCAGTTAAAAGTACCAGTAAAAGCACAAGGCTAAATGTCTAAATCTACATAAGAAGATCCTAAAATATCTGCGTGGTTATATGACAGCTCTGAATACACTGAAGCTTGGCTTCTGTGTGCATTAGTAAGAAAAACTGTAACTTTTTAATGGATTCAACATTTTTATAGCATAGAGAGGGAGAATTAGAATAATTGGTATAAGGCAAGAGAGAAGGGCAGTATTGAGAATATGGGTTTTGTGTTTATAGCGACATCTGTATAAAATCACTATTTCAATAAAGAGAGACATACCATTGAGCATACAACATACGGTATATTTTATATACAAAGCTCATGTGTATGGTATACTGTGCAGCTGTAAATGATTAGGCAATTTTAATAATGCAAGACCTTACATGTGATAGTCATCACTATTCAATTGATTGAATAATTTTGCTTTTGCCTAACAAAAATACAAAGCCTTCCTATTTAAAACTCTGAATTGAAGAGGACTTTGCTGCTGGAAAATTATAGCTAAATATCTTGTCTATGCTCAATAGGTATCTACCCCTCCTCAAAAAAAAAGTTGGATAAGGTATAGGGATACACACCTATGAAACATAACTGCTTCTGATTTGGCAAATTATTCTTCAGCTATCCTACAGAAATGATAGTAACTCTTATTTTATGTAAGTCTTGAAAATGAAAATAAGGATAGTGAAATGATGTGTGGAGGAGAGAAGAAGTGTAATACCTCAGTCTTTGCTTCCAAATGTCTCCATTAAATCTTTTTTTTTCCTGTACAAAACTCATACAAACATGGCTAGATTTTGGCATCAGTGGGCAAAACAAACCTTCATCCAGGTTTATGGAACCAGGGACAGTCTTAGCATGAAAAGAATTCTCTTTACGTAAGGTCATCTTCCCACCCTCATCAAGAGAATGTAGGTTCTCTTTTCAAAAAGGAGGTCAGAAAGAGTGGATAAGAAGATGGATAGATGTTGTGAAGCAAAATGAAAGTTCCAAGGAATGTCCGAGTAAAGATTCAAGAGAAGACTGTAGGAGACATTATTCTATGAGAGAGCATTGTTTGTACATTCTGAAATGACTTCACCCGTGTGGTTTTCCTTACATCTTTCCCCAGAATTTGGAGCACATTTTTGTGAGCTACAGTGTAGACACACTGAAAGTCAGTGCTATGTGTGTGAGTGCATTTCAGGGATAAAATAAGAGGCTGAAAGTAAGAGGGAGAGAATTTAGAATTAAAACAATGACAAACGATTTTGAAACTGAAGCAAAGCAGACAAGCCGCTCACCCTGGTTCTCTCTCTCTCTCTCTCTCTCTCTCTCTCTCTGTTTATAAAGGGCCCACTTCACACTACATAAAAAGCCCCGGAGAAGAAAAATATTTTGGAAAAATGTTTTATTTTTAAACGTTTTAAATCTTTTACAACAATAAATTTTTGCATCAATATAAACCCCTTGACTAAAATTGTTCACATTAAACATTACAGTGAATTGTTTTCTTTTTGACACCCAACTCGTCTTTGAGTTTCCTTTTAAGCACAACACAGATTTTTTGAAAATAAATAACTGTTGGTAACTGCAATAGGCAATTTGAATAAAATAGTTGAAAAAGCAACTCTTAATGAAAATAGCGTTTATTATACATCAGTTACTAAATGAATAAACTAAAGGATCTTTCTTTAAATTAATAACTTCAAAAACGTTTAATATACAAAACTGTACAATTATAAAGTCGGCAGAAATATTTGGGTTAACTCAGATTTGAACCATAGCGCTTAACTGCAAAGAAAAAACTAAAAGCAAAACTCGAAATGGTTGCAAATCATGGACTGAATGGGGAGCAGAAGGAATACAACCAAAACCGAATTATGAACAGAATGCAAACCCTTGACACACACAAAAAACCCCAAACAATAAAGGTCTAGAATTTAAGTGAACAGAGTTTTTCAACCTGCAACTGGGGGGGAACACAGTGTAGTGGACCACCAGTTTGGCAGCCTGTCCTGAACCAGGGCTCCAAGCGTTCGCCCATCCTTAGCTAGTTTGGAGCTTTGTCTCCTGCAGCTGTGCTTAGAGGGAAGGCCTATCCGCCAGTCCTGGGGTACTGTGTCCCCAGCCAGGCCTGGCTCTTGAGGACTGGGTATTGAGTGCTTGGTTCAGCTCAGCACAAGTGTGATTGCTGAGAATGAGGTGTGCCCATGGAACTGGCTTGTGGACAGGAGAGCTGGAATAAAGCCACAGCGATTGTATATGTTTGGGATCTTTACACATACTAGCGATATTTTTGTTGTAGTTTGCTTTTTTTAATATAGAAATACATTACACACAACTACCTACACACACACACTTTTGCACTCATATGCACAGAGCCACATATACAGATAGATTTAAAAAAAAGGCAGAAACCCAGATGCCTGGGCACTCACTAGCTTGCTCCATTGCGCGGAGGGCTCCACCAGCCGTGCTTTTCAAAGATGTGGTGATGACTCCCCAGAAATCCAAGCACAGCCAGCTGCTTATACACGGAAGAGGAGGGTCTACAAGTTGGACCAGAGTCCCTGTGATCTTTACCAATCAATTAACTGTCATCTATACAAAGTAGGGAGCGCCTGTCCCCCAATCCCTTCCCCACCTTGCCCAGTCCCATTTCTCATTCCAAGTGCAGGCAGAAAGCTAGAAGGGAACATGACTGGGAGGTGCTGGCTTGGTCTGTAGACAGCATCTCTCTGGTCTTCACCTCTAACTAAAGCAATCACTTGTGAAGGCAGTCTTTCGCCAAGGGGTGCAGAGATGAGTTCAAGCGGGCCTCAGGCCCCTTGGAAGTGCCCTGCGGAGGCGGGTAGCTCCTAAAGCCGGCATTGGAGAAATGGCTGCTGTACCATATCCTCACTGCCACTCAGACTGACCTCTTTTTACCTAGCATCACTGCGGAATCCATCTGGGGCGTCAAATCTGTATGTGAAAGATGGAGGGGACTCCACAGACCCGGGAGGAAGGGCAGAAAGGTGTAAAGTCATTTCTCCTACTTTGCGCAAGTGGTTTTCCTTCTCTGCTCACTCTAGGCACTCAGCCCTTGGAAGGGAGGTACAGGCGCGCTTGCGTGCGCGAGCGCGCGCGCACGCACACACAGGCAGGCATACATACACACACACACACACCACCACCACCACCACCATCTACAACAACTCTCCATTGAACCATATTCTCTACATACAGATATAGAATGGGAGGGTGACGTGGGAAATCTCCTCTCAACCTCCCTCCCTTTTCTAAGTGATTAAAAGACCATCAACTCAATGAAGGAATAATAATAGCAATCATAACCGTGGAGTGGTCCATTAGATACAAATTATGTCACAAATATTGTGTACAGCTTGTAAAACACCGCAGACATTTAGAAATGCTATAGAAGGTTTCTTTTAAAATGCAAAACTAGTCTATTGTAAAACAAATTTCACCTGAAATACAGCTGCTATAACCAAGGCGCTGAAAGGTTATTCAGAGGCACACATCTGTCTTCCCACCCACCTCCCATCCCGCCCACCTCACCCCACTCTTGCTCTTCCTAAAGAACAAGGACCAAACAAATCTTTCTGAGTCACTAGTACATACTGATCGGTGGAAAAGATTGGAGGGACTGTTGCTCTGGTGGCAGGGAAGAGGAGGTCCCTGCCAAGACTGCTTAACGCAACAACGGTGTATCCCTATGGGCCAAGTATCAGTGTATGCATGGGCGTGTTTCCTCTCTCAACATAAGTTACAACCCAGTTTAAAATATGTAGATATATATGTATACATATGCATTGCGTATGCATGTATATGTAAAAATATACATACATATGAAGGCGGGAAGAAAGAAAAAAGGAGTAAGAGATACCTAGATAGTAATAATAAAGCTGGAGCAAAAGAAAGAGTGAGAGAGGAAGAGAAATCCACACTGCTCCCAGAACCTCTGGCCGCTTTCTTCCCTCCTCCAGTCAGAGATCATGGCAGGACGTGTCTGTTTTAATGGTGTGGGAATAAACATCATGTGGCGGCTGATCCCCTGGCGGAGTCATTCTTTTCTCTTTCTGTCTTCGATTACAGAACCAGACACGCACCACTTCTTTCTCCAACTGGAGGCTGTCTGCCAGCGAGGAGATCTCCTGCGCCGCAGGCTTGGGGCACTTGAGGAAATGCGTCTCCAGTACGCCCTTGACACTCACCTCGATGGAGGTTCGCTTCTTGCGCTTGCGACCCTGCGCGGCGATCTTGTCAATACTGGTTGGGCTCCCAGTGGAAGAATCGGCCTCCTCCAGCCACTTGTTCAGCAGGGGTTTCAGCTTACACATGTTTTTGAAACTCAGTTGCAAAGCCTCGAACCTGCAGATAGTGGTCTGCGAGAACACGTTGCCGTACAGAGTGCCCAGCGCCAGCCCCACGTCGGCCTGCGTGAAGCCCAACTTGATTCTTCTTTGTTTGAACTGTTTGGCGAACTGTTCCAACTCATCCGAGGTCGGCGTCTCCTCATCGGAATGATCTTGGCAATGGTGGGAGCCCAGGTCGCCGTGGTCGGGGGGCTCCCGGAGCACGGGGTGAAGGCTCTGTGCCGAGGCGGCGGCCGGCGGTGGGGTGAGGCCCCCGTGTTCCAGCATGCCGCTCACGGTGAAGCCGGGCTGCGAGTACACGTTGAGGGGCTGGCCACTCGAAGTGATGGATGGATTCTGCGCGGGGCTCGCCCCCCAGGCGTTGGGATGGTTCGTGTGCGGCGAGTGGTGAGCGACGTGAGGCGAGCGGTGATGGATGATCGCCCCCAATTGCAAGTCTTCGCGCCCGGGCTTCACGTCCTGTTGGTCCAGTGGGCTGGTGGCCAGCGTAGAAGACCAAGGGCCCCCATCGCTTAGACTGGTCACCCAGTGATGCCCCAGGGGATGCCCGTTGCTGGGAACTCCCTGCAAGTAATCACTTTGAAGAAGTTTCTGAGGGTTGCGGAAAGGACTCCCCTGCTGCATGCCCGCAGAGTCTGCATGGACCAAGGAGCTGGAACTGAGAATGCTGTAGGGATTCGAAGCAGCTGTGGCCATGGTCGCTGCGGATGCCCTACGAGTTATAATGTGGCAAGGGGAGCCGCTTCAGCCTTTGACATCTCCAGTGCGGAGGAGTCACCGCCGCCAGCGCTGGTTACCGGCACCTGCTGTGGCCAATCACAACTCGACTCAGCCTAGCCCACCACGGACCCGGCCAATGGCTCAGAGCGGGAGGCCGGGCTCCCTTTCCAAATGGGTCTGGCGGAGCACGGGAGTTTCGGTGAGATCCAAGCAGGAAGTGAATCAATCTTTCATCTCCATTGGCTGCTTTGAGCCGAGTGGCGGCGGCTTACTGAGTTAACCCTTTCCTCCCCGCTTTGTGTGCCTCGCCCGTGGTTTTCGGACGCCGAAGGGAGGGACCGGGAAGTGCAATTGTGGCGGACAGGAGTAGGATTCGGGATGGGCGACAAACTAGACGTTACTGCTCCATTAATGGGCCCCCGTTCAAGAAAGAAAAAAACGATTAAGAAAAGAATAAAATCAATCGAGATGCCATTATTATCAGGCGGTGAGGGGTTTTTCCTTGTGTGAGGTGGGGGGTGGGGGGGGGCTGCAAAGCAAAATCTGCCTGCGAACCTTGAGCTGAGGAGCGAGCAGTGGCCTCCACGGGATCCTAAATCAATCAGGTTGAAGTCCATGGTTTTGTCTTATTTCCCCGTGTACAAGAGTCACCATATCAAGGTCCCGAAAGCGTCTAAGAAAGAAATGCTAGGTTTCTCTTGAAATTTTTCATTTAGGGTATGAAGAGTAGGGAGAAACATAATCAAACGTGGCATTTTCAAACATTCGATTTCGAAAGTTTGTCTCCTGATTCTTTAAGTCAATTGGAAGCCTTACTTTATTACAGCTGCTAGTCCGTTCCAATCAGTGGTCCCACAACTTCTGTCAGAGGCACAGCCTGCTAGAGAGTGCAGTCCTCTCTCACACTAGGCAGGACATACCCAAGAGAATTTCAGGAGCCCTGCAATAGGGTTTGTCCTGTTTAACATTGTTTTCCGTCCTCACTACTGTTGAAACTAGTGAGAAAATGGATGTAATTAGAAACTCTGGAATTTGAGGTGCCCCTGGAATTCAGAGAAGGGTATCAGAGAAGTGATCGATTGATTGTTTGGGCACAGCATCACCCATCTCCGTCCCCATCAAGCTTGTATGCATTTTCGGCCAGAACAGGGTTGTTCTTACATTTCCATGAGAAAAGAAATGCGTGTACTACACCAAAGCTTTTAGAAGTTCAGAAAAACAAGTCCCCCGCTAAAGAGTCCCTAGATAGGGGCTGTTTGGAAACAGAGAGGGAACTGCAAAGACCAGATTTGCTCTTGTCCAGAAAGGCAAGAGCAGATAACCCCCAATAATCTCTGATGTGAAAAGTGACCATTCCTTGCATGGTTTGGAGGTAACCTTACAATGTCATTATATTTCCACTTGCAGAAAACAGCACCAGAGTTCCCTTATTGGTTTGAAATTCCATTAAATATATTGCAAGAGCTCCTAGGTTAAGCTTGATTTAAATTTGCATACATTTTCATATATTTAGCAGAAATAAAAGAAGGCTTGCAGCTACCAGAAAGTCATTAAGGCATTAGTTTCTCTAAGAAGACAGATCTGAAGAAATGCAAGGAAATAAGAAAAAATACAAACAAGGTGAGCTTATTCTGCCATTCCTTTATATAGATAAAGAAGAGGTATTTCCCGTGAAAGGAGTAATTTCTTGAGAGAACTCAGCAATAGGCGCTAATAGTGATAAATGAAACCCTATCTGTTAGTAAGAAAAACCTGGCATCTGAGATCTATTTTTTCATGAGAAAAAAAGAGATAAACAGTAGTCATTGGAGAGACAACCATTTGTCGTCTTACCCCTGCTTCTACCTAATTGAAATTAGTGTCTTTTCTTGATGATGTCCTATGGTAAAAACGTATCTGCTGTTAACCTAGAAATTAATCTTTTCTCCTCTCTCTTCCTTTGAGAAACGCTTTTTGCTTTGTTTTGTTTTCACTGCCAATTGCACATCTTCCTTTGTAGCAAAGCAATCTCATTTGTACCGGGACTTTTGAACATTTGTTCCCCAAAGAAAAAAGATCTTCTTAAAACCTAAGAAAAATCTAAGTTTGAGGCGTCCTGTTAGACTGTCAGTAGGAGGATGCATTTTCCTATTTGTGTGGAGGCAGTTTAGAGATCAGAGAAAATTTGCTGAAGAAAATTTTGCTGGGCATGTAAAAGATCGTGATCATTCCCCTTTAATTGTGGGGGTGCAGTTCTGTTGTTTCATTTTACTGTTTGTTTGTTGTTGTTTCTCTCCCCCACCTCCTCTGCAACTTCTGTTGGACAGAATTGCTGTTACTCTTAGTTCAACGTTTTTTGGGGAAAAGGCAATTATCAATTGATAAGGGCACCTGTGTGAAGGAAGGGGCCCTTTTCCAATTCTGAGCTTCTCATGTTCTGAAAATCAACCTTTCTCTTTTTGGTGGCTTTTTGCGCGGGGCATCTGGATTTGGATTTGCCAATCTTGGAAAAGTGGTTCAAACCATTAGCCCCGAGTTTGGGGGGTGGGGTGTAGTTAGAATTGGGTATCTGGTCAACAAACAAATTTCTCACACTCTTCTTTTGCATTCTTTTAGTGGAAAAAATTGCTTTTATCAGAGCAGGCTCTGTTATCACTTCTTTGTTTTTCTTTCTGCATTTATTGTATTTTTGAGACTGTGACTCTAGATGTAGTTTCTTGAATTCAGGTGAAATCGCATCCTTTAGCTGGTGTACTAGAATCTTCTCTTACACATAAGGTATGTCCTTTTTCAAAGAATATATCTGCATATAGTCAAATTTTGTGTTCTGTATAATATACTGGAGAGGTTTCCTTCACCCTGTCTTGTCAGTCTAACTTCCCAAGTGTAACAGATGCCGTTCTCAAGCGGTCCTTTCTGCAGATTCTCTTTATTCAGCCTTGCATATTTCTCCCCATGATCTGGGTTTCCATAGAGAGAGGAATAAAAGGGGGACCATGGTCACAAATCCCCTGCCCCATGCAAAATAAAAGAGCCTCATTCAATAGTCGACCCGTCTGGACATGGGAGAAAAATAAGTCCGTGCTAAGCTACTGTTGCAAAGAAGTGGTAACTTATTTTTCATAGACTGCATTTTCCCTTAAACTCCGTTACCACTGTCAAAACTGCTCTCTCCGGAACACACATGGGTGCACTGCTCACCCTGATCTTGAATTCCAAGTCAAGTCCCACGATCGTATTCTGCCCCCATCCTCTCCAAAGCCTGAAGACTTTCACAACAGTTGAATCAACCAAGCTGGAACAGCTAAAATTCGCCTTCCCGAGGAGTCAGTTTTGAAGTGGACAAACGCTGACTCCACTTTAAGCCCCGCAGCAGGTTCTGATGCCTGCGTCAGGAAAGCAAGGGGACTTCAAACTCATTCTTCCTTAGATGGCCTGCACTGCTACCCCTCACCCCGCCAACTCTCCTCCGGAGCAGCGATCCACTTTTCTCTCTCCCTTTTTAAGCGTCTAGTTCAGTTCTTTTCTAAAGGAAAGATAGACTTGATTTGCTTATGCATGTGTTTACTTATTTAAACCTGGGGATTCCCAGTGGCGCTCCTCCCTTGAAATACTGAAGTATGCCATTTCCAGAACATCTTCGCAGAGACCACCCCCTTCTTTCAAAGAATAGGACTTATTTGCAAAATAAATTAAGTAGATCAATGTGATTCGCACCGCGTGGATCCAGGAGAGCATGGCCGCAGCTGGGCAGACTGTGCCTGTGTTACTTTTGAAGGCTTCCCAGCAGTGGGGATTATCCTTCCTTCAGATTTCATATTTGAGTATGGATTATGAGGCATCCTCATTATGCACACAAATTGTGGTGAGGGGAGGTGGTCTGAGGCGGAGACTAGACAGGACTGGATGGGGTCAGTAAAGAAGTCTACAGAGACAGGTTTTGATGGTGAAGCTCCAGACAGTAAGATGCAGATTGAAAACGGCACGTTCAACACAAGTTCACTTGAAAACAAGAAACGTTAAATGGAACGTCATAGGGACAATTACACTTGTTTTCCTTTTTTATACTGAGGAGCAGATAAGGCAAGGGGAACCACTGAACATTTTTTTTTCACAGCAGAGGAGAAAGAAGCGTTTTCTCCAGCTGTTTGCACCCTGAACTTCTGAGAAGTGCTAGCAGTGAAACACAGCTTCCTACCCGAACACCACAAGTATACGGTGACCATCAGTCCACTCCTCTGTTGTCCACTTTATCAATTTCATTGCTTGGTCTTCTTTCTTCTTATCATTCTCTCAATTTTCATATTTTTTCTTGCTAAGTAAACTGTGTGTGGTTTACAGTAGGTTTGGGATATTCTGAACGCGAGTACAACAAATATAACTTCAGCTCACAGTAGCCAATACACATTCAAGCTTCATATTTTGATTTTTAAAGCTTTCTAGTGCCTTTCTTTGAATGTGAGGTAAATGATCCATAGAGAAAAGGGAGGGAGAAGGGGTAGGATAGAAGAACACTTCAGTCCAAACAGGGAAATTTAAAAAACAAAGTTCATAAAGTACAATTTAATAAGAAGATTGCAATCTGCAAGTGCATTAGGAATTCTATAGTAAAATCAAAAGCTGATGGTGTTGGGGCAATGAGTATCTGGGTACAGCAGACAGGAAGGTCAGAGAACCAGCAGGGACAATGGACATCCCTATGTGAAGGGAGAAGCCCCTCTTTCCTACCACTTGGATGTCCAGGTCCAGTTGGTCCATTCTTAGTTTCTCTTCTGGGGTCACTTCCTCTCTTGTTTTTGCCATTGTCAGCAGATGAACCCTGATCTTGCAAGATTCCAGGGAAAGAGCTCTACGGAGTCGGAGCTATTGTGCAGTGTCCACCATGTCCATCATTTTCCAGGCACCAGCATCTGGGGTGTCTGGGAAACATTGTGGCATTTGCCAGATGCTCCTTTTGCACTACATGAGGAGCCTACCTTTGAAGAACCCATTTAAGGTTTTACAAAATGCAGAGCTCGTGTTCGTTCTGCCTCTTTTCAGTAAGTCTGAGTGTTCTAGTTTGTATTTTTAATTTGATTTTTCTTTACTGTCAGAAACCTTGGAGAGATTTGAAGTCAAGAAAAGATTATTCCTAGCTGCACGACAAAACAAAGGAGATGTAGAGATTATCTATTAAACTCTGAATTAATTTCCAACTTTACACACTTTTTATAAGTCAATTTAGTAGGTTATAGAGATGTCTCCAAACTGCAGTTCACTTCCTTCTTAGTGAATGGGTTAAGACAATTATTAAAAAATTATTAAAGTTACAAAATTAGTTAAATGCTTGGATTTCCCTCATAACTGAGGTCTTGCGCTCACTGCATTGTCATTAAGCAACCTTCCTTAGTATATAATATTTATCTGAAATGACTAGAACTTCAAGTCCTCATGTAATGATAGAAAGCTTAACGGTAGATAGAAATATGGGTTCCTTTGAGAAAAAGATTTTTAGTAAATAATCTCCTGACTGTCCAGGGCTCAAATTACCATCTTGGGACCACATAGTAGTCATGGATCTAAGTTTGTTGAACTTGACATTTAGGTAGCAATGAGCTTTGTTATGCTGTCATGATTCAGAAATTTCTATTTTATTTGGGAGGGAGGAATAGTATAGGAAAGAGGGCTAATGATTTTGAGGGAAAATTACTGATTTTTTAATGATGTAAAGGAGGGAGGGGGCACTGGAGAAAAGAACATTTTGAGAATGAATGCTTCTTTTGTTGTGACTGTTGTGTTAATTCTTGTTTGGGAAGTGTTTCACCTCCTCTGTGTTCTTATAAACTTTACCTCCAATACTTTGGGGGATACTAATGTCTCTTGTATTTTGTCTTACTCTGAATTTGGGGAATCAATTTAGCCAGTTCTTTGTGGACAGTGGATCTGAGATAAGCTCGCTGGCCTCCATCAGAATCCAGTTCTGGGGCTGTCTCAACCCCAAGTAATTTCACTCCAATCTGCAGAAAACCTGAGCCAGAAAAAGTGAGTCTGTCTTCCAAAGCTTTGCTGTCCCAAAGCCGAGGGCTTGACTTTGGTGAGAGTGAATTTGCTCAGTCTAGGCAACAACTGCTCCTGTCACCTCGGGAAACTAACCTTAGCCTTGGAGGTGGTTGGGACAGAGTAGAAGGCAGGGATCATGCCAGTTTAAATGATTCCTTGGATGAAATTATTCGGACCATGTCCATACTACCCAGACAACTGGGAGCTGGCGAGCGAGAGAGGAGCTGGGCGAAGAGTGATTTATTTTGTCAGTTTCCTAGCTGCTACAACCCACACCCAGCCTCTTGCCCTTGTCGGAGGATTTGAAAGGACAGGGGCAAAGGTGCCTTTTCCAAGTTGGAGGTAAAGTGAGGGAGCAACATGAGGAGAAGCTTCAGTATTGCATTGCTGTGCTCACCAAGAGGACCGCCTGGTAGGGACCCTTGATCTAGGACTGCCTCAGGGTACAAGCCAGTCTTTGGGCAGCCACTTCTCCTCTGTCATCAAGCCTCTCTGAGGTCCAAGGTCATTTTCTACCCTGAATCGACCCAGGTAAATACCCTGCTCTCTTACACCACACCACGATAAGGTAGTGCTCAAGTAGTGCTCAAGATAGCACTTTGCCTCCCTGGCAGCTCCTTAGGGTGGGTATTTAAGAGAGACGTCTTCTCTGTAAGTTATGTTTATGGTGCTGTTGGTAATCATTCTAAGATATGTATCCACCCTAACATATTGCATTTAAATCACATCGAGGGCTGTGGAACTTAAATTAAAAACAATGACAGCATGGGGAACGCAAAAGGGGCAGTTCTCCCCTGTCCTACAGGGTGGTTGGGAGTCCCGAGTGACTCTGGCAGTGAGGTTCCCCCCCACCTTTTCTTTTCATGACTCCCTCTTAGAAGGAGCCCTGGTGGCATGTGGCTAAGCACCTCCCACTGCTAACTCAAAGGGCGGCAGTTCAAACCTACCAGTCGCTCTGTTGGAGCAAGGTGCAGCAGTCTACTTTCATGAAAATTTCTAGCTTTGGAAGCCTGGTGGGGCAGTTCTGAACTACCCTACAGAGTTGCTCAGTTAGAATCATGCTATGGCGGTGAGTAATTGTTCTCAAAAAGAACACATTTCTGCTGTTAGGAGCAAGTCCCTAGGAGGAAGAAGAATCTTCAGGTTTAATAATGAGGTTTGAAGCAATTAAAATATTGCCATTCAGATATATTTTGTATATCCAAAACATTCCCTTTTACTTACTCAAAAGATGGGACAATAAAGATTTCTTCTTTCCCCACTTAGGCCTTTTCTGAGTGTCTCTACTTTTGGTTTCTTGTTTGCAATTAAACTAAAATTCAGTCACCTGTGCTTCCATCTTTACCTTTATATACAATATTTCCTCAAGTGCATCAGCAAACATTAAGTATGCAACCCTAGTTAAAAAAAAGCGTTTAAATGGATCACATACATCTTTATGTATGGCATCTCTGTGTGTATATATGAGTGCTTGTGAGTTTCTGAGAGTACAAGAGGGGAATGGGGGAAGAAGGGAGGGGGGAGAGGAAGAGGAGATTTCTTGTGTACATTCTCATCAATAATTTTCTCAACGCTGCAGAAATTGAATCCTAGAGCTGTGGACATTGAGTTTAACTTTTTTTTTTTACCAGATAGTTAATGAGGAGGCAGGATTGGTCCTACACAGACACCTACATCAGCCAAGGAGAGGAGCATGTAAGTCTCCCTTTATTTGATCCTGTAGAGCAGAAGAACTTCAATTTCACACAAATCATGTATGATCTTCATTTTTTCAAGAAGTGTACAAAGTTTTCTAAAGAGGAGTAAAATAACTCGCATGCAAAAAGCGTTCCTTTGAGAAAGAGGATTTTCATCCCCTAAGATTTTACTACAGGAAATGGAAAGAAATCAAACTTTCGAAAAAGGTCCGTCCCTAGTGTGATGATGAGTCACACTATAAATATATTGACTCTTCTCTCTTCACGGCTTGAGAGTGAGCTTTATCCCACACAAATGGAATTAAATGCCAATAATTCATCCTACTGTATTTTATAGACCATGAGGATTATAGATACTGTGAAAGGAAACCAGAACAACTATTGGGGAACAAGTCAATGAAGTTTGGAGTAAAAAGAAGTGCAATCTGCCTTTACTAGTCTTTAGCATTATGTATTCTTACAGATATTTCTGAGGGATTAAAAACAACCTCCGCTATACACAACGTATCAAAGACCACTATGTTTTTGTGGGATTATACTTACTTTTGGAAGTCATTGTTGAATGTAAATAATGTTCATGGAATGGAAGTAAGTAGATTTTAATGAATGAAGGAGACTCGTTGAGAAAAGCTCCAACATTTTTAACTTGCATTCTTAGAATTGGACAGTCTGCTTTCACATAAGTCTTTCTCACTTGGCAGCTCTGCAAACTGCTTTGCAATGACTAGTCATGTATATAAGTAAATTGCAAGCAAACCTAGTGAATTAAAATAATTTTCTATCAGTTTAATTTATGTTTTATAGTTAGTTTAGCGCTCTGATTTGATTGCCTTAGTAATGTGAATTGCCTACAGCTGCTGATGATACAGCTTTAATTCTGTTTTAAAGGTCATGTAAACATGTTCCTGTGGCATAAGTAATGCAAATTCAATTCTCTTTTAATGTTTCCTCACATTCACTTCATAGAAAATTAGCAAGATTTAATATAAAACTATTTAATGTTATGATTTCATTAAAATCCGTCTTCAATTCTTTACTTTTCCTTCTGCAGGATAAAAAACCCTTCACTTTGCAGTGCATTGGCTCACACAGCATAACAGCACTCATACTGGAAATAGAAAAATATTTTTGTTCAAATCTGTTTACTTTTCTATTCCTTTTACTTATAAAAAGCGAGCGCTTCCTTGCAATATCCCTGTATGTGCACATAAAAAGGACACAGCATAAACTGGATAATCTGGCCACATTTTAGATTACAGTGCCTATTGTGCTTGTCGTAACAAGCAGCTTCGCAATATTAACAAATGTTTTCAAAATGAATTATGGAAAAAATACATCAACAGGAAAAATGTACACTAGAGTTGACAAAGCAGAATGTTTAATTTCATACCAAAATTAATATGAAAACCATATGAACTATGCCTTAGATATTATTGAAATAGTTATTTAAAAAGATATTAAGCTCTTGAGATGAATATATGTTACGTTAATAGATTTCTTTTAAACTCAAAATGCATTTAAAGCATTTGAATCGTATCTACAAAATGTGTGATTGCAGATAGAAAAGATAGCTATGTGAGAGTGAGGGAATGGATATGTAAAACATACATGATGTAATAAAGTGCAGTGTTTGATGCAATACTTGTGGTGACACCGTTGTACTTTTTTAGGACATAAAATTTTGTTGTTCATATTTCTCTAAGTTAAATTTGGTTACACTGACATTTATCTGGAGATCGTTTTTTTAGATATTTTTTTTTCTCAAATCAAATTGGCCTAGTGATTTGAGTAGTTAAAATTATTAAAAAAATATACAATGATTTTATTTGTTAGCGTTTTTGTCCACATGGCAAAAATGAAAATGCACAAAAATAAAACCCGAAGATGCTAAGTCTCTAATTTAGTTTTTCTTGGTACTAAGGAATAATTATTCAAAGATTTGAATTTCGATTTTGAAAAATCATTGCTCTTCCATTATAAAAACTGTGTCTTTTCCCTGTGTTCACAGTTTTCATTCACTCTTATTCACAACATGTGGAGAATCATGAATGTCCATGGCTCTAAACACGTAGGCTGCTGAGCATTTGAATTTGCCTCCAACATGCTGCTCTTTCTACTCCCAGAAGCAGTTACAGGCTCACAAACCCACAGGGGCTTGCTATGAGGCACTAGTGAATTGTGCTCCTTGAGGAGTCCTGGTGGTGTCTTAAGTGTGGGCCTTCTAAACACAAGGTCGAAACCTCCAGGTCCTACGAGGAAGGAAGATGAGGCTTCCTACTCCTGTGGAGCTACAGTCTCAGAAACCCACTGCGACAATGGTGTTCTCTCCCAGAGGGTTTCTCTGCGTCAGTATTGACTTGAGGGCAGTGATTGGGAGGGTTCTGCTATTATTTGTTTGCTATTTAACATTTCCAACTCTCCTATTTTGAACCATGTCTTAATAGCACAGAGACTGGTGAAAGTGATACATTGTATTTAATATTCTGGGTTCTAGACATAGGAGAGTGCAACCACAACTTATTGTTGACAAAAGTAACATGAAAGTAGACTCTGATATATGAGCTATTTTTGAGAATATGCAGGAAGACATATACCAATTCAATAATGTTTATGTGCATAGTTCCTTGATATTGATCACATCCTACACATTGTGTTCTCACCTCCTTTTTTGATATTTTCCTCCCTTATTAACATAAACTCTTTGTTCTATAAGTTTCCAATCTAAATTTTTAAGTTTCTATTATCCACTTGATCTTAATCAGCTTAAAATTCGAGGCAAAATTGTTTATTAGTTAAGGCACCTTATCATTTTAATTTCAGTAGACTTCAGAGACTATATTTGGTATCAGATAAAAGGTAAATATTTTTGGTTCAAGGATAAAGCTTTTCTCTGGGTAGTAGTTGGAAGGGGGCAACTTACCTCCATAGCTCCAGGAATTCTGGATTCCATGAGAATTTGAAATTCAATGCTATATTTTCCAAGTTCTCATAAGAATTCTTCCATAAAGTCTTTGATTAAAATGGTCAGTAATGGTTATCAGGCACTATCCAATTCTTACAGTTGAATGACTAACGGGGCAGTTGCTCGTGGAGGCAGTTAGTTTCACATTCTTCTTCCTCCTCCAATTCCTAACTCTCAATCTTTCTAAGCTTCTCCATGGAGAATAGAGACCAATTGTTGTGACTTGGACGTCCACTTGCAAACTTCCAGGACTCCAAAAACAAAACAAAACCTATTGCCACTGGGTAGATTTTGACGTATAATGATTGTCTTGCACAGAACAGAACTACTTTTCAGTGTGTTTGAAAATGTCAAATTTATAGGAGCAGACAACTACGTGTTTCTCTCACATCTGGTGGGTTTGAACCACTGACCTCACAGTCAGCAACCCAACGCCTAAACTGTAAGAACACAGGTAGTAACCAGTAGACTAGATGTAAGATTTAACTGGGATGTCTAATGAAACCATGTTCCTAAACACACACAAAAAAAACAAGAAAAAATCTGTGAGGAATTTGGTTCTACTTAAGCAGCCTCAGCACCTCTTTTTGGGGGAAGGCATTGTTGTAAATATGTCTATCGTTCCATTTTTGTAAATTCAACTCTTTACAGCCATACAGACTCTTGATCTGGTCCTCTGGAGGCCAGCAATAAGAGCCCAAATGGCCTCATGGGTCACATGTTGGCTAGCCAACAGCAAGGCCTGCCTCTCTACAGGAGAAAGAGCAGAATTTTTGCTCCCATAAAAATTTACAGTCTCTGAGACCCATGGGGGTCATACTACTCTGTCCTATAAGGTGAAAATCGGCACAGCAACAGTGAACTTTAAATTTATGCCTTTATAAATTAAAGTTGAAATTGCATGGCGATACGATTTGTTCTTTGCTGTTATTTTTTTTCATGATGTTGATATTGAAATACATGTTTTCAGAATTAACCCCAAACCCAGGAAAGTTTTGTTACAAATTGTAAAAAAAAATCCCAATGCATTAGGCATTTAGTGGGATATCTTCAGTTACATGACTTTTCATGCTCAAAGTAATTGAAATCGTGTATTGATGCAGCTCTTACATTTTTAAAACACTGCATTTTGAACAAAACAAATGAAAAATGTCTAATTCTTATGTTTTAAAATGTTGAGGACTGCACTCACGAAATGCCTTTTCAAAGAGGACTTTACATGAACGAAAATAAAATTCCAATTCCGATCCTTGCATGGAGCTGTGGCTGCTGTGTCTGAGTTGAATGATTATCACGCACTCATTTGCTTGCATCAGAGTGCATTTGATGCCACTTAGTCAGATGATGCCGCATCCACAGGTGTCAATTTTAATGAAGGTACACACTTGCCTTTGATGGTAATATCAATACAATTATCCTGTCAAAAAGATACAGAAATACCTCTCACAGTTGGAAGCGAGCTATTCCATGACTGGGAGCTGTTGTACCAAAGGAGCAAACACTGTTCATGTGAAAGTAGCATGTGTTTCAGGGAAGTACTTTAGATGATGCATCTAGACCCAAAATAACATAAAACAAAATAGAAACAAAAGCACAGCATTTATGTCCAAATCCAGTTTCTTGCAATTAATTGGCAAGACACTTAATAGCAATACTTCCTTAAATTGCAAGCACACGCACATAACTTAAAAATAAATCAGAGTATTTTCATGCAGTTAAATGTTCCTCCATTTATTTTCAGATTTCTTTCATCAGAATCCTATTTCCAAAATATCCTATTGCTCCAAAGTGTCCCCAGTTGTGCAATAAAAATTTCTCTCTGTGTTCTGGAGAATGAGTGAGCTAAGCATATACAATCAATGTTTTGCTGATCCAAATAATGTTGCCTTATCATTAAACAAAACAAAGCAACTGCTTTCCATTGGCTGGATGTCAACTCATGGTGACTCTCTCAGCAGGCTAGAACTAGAACTGCCTCTGCGTTGATGAGATTGTGACTGTTCACAAGAGTAGAAAGCCCATCTTTCTCCTGCAAGGAGTGCCTGCTGGTTTCGAAGTGCTAACCTCGCATATTGCTGCCCAATGGACAATCACTGTTCCACAGAGCCTCAAAGGTGAGAAGGTGCAAATGAATTTATTAAATTTGAAATGGCATTGTGAAGCACCTGTAGTAGTCTATCAAATTCTTTCCTTATATAGAAAGACACATGGAGATTCTTTGTTACAACTACTCAGGGAGTTACATAGTTACTTAAAATTAATCAGATTAGAATACTGGCACAGATAAAATCTCTCATCATAGGGAATCCAGGACTGATAAACAGTTCAGGAAGAATAATGGGAGTAGCGATACCATGAGTGTAGAGCGAAGGTGGGGGGAGGAAGAGGGGACATATCACAATGATTGATGTATAACACCCTCTATCCCGCAGGTGTAAGATATGAAAATAATAATAATTTGTAATTTATCAAGGAGTCAGGATGGTGGAAGGGTTGGGGATGGAGGCACAAAAGAGGAGTTGATACCAAAGGCTCAAATAGAAAGAAAATATTTTGAAAATGACGATGGCCACAGAGGTACAAATGTGCTTGATGCAATTGATATATGGATTGTTATAAGAGCAGTAAGAGCCCTAATAAAATTATATATAATATATATGTATATGTGTGTATTTATATATACACAACTGAGAGAAACACAATGTGCTTTCAACTATGAACTATGATTTGACATTTCCTAATAATGTATGTTCTTGTATGTTCTACTATGTGTTTTTTTTGTTTTTTTGTTTTGGTTATCTTATATCTGAGGTTCTATTTCCACCCCCACACCCCCCTTCTCTCCACCCCAATGTATTTGATCATTTCTTCAAGTCCCTTGGCTGAACCAATCTCTTTTCATGCAGAGGATAAAAAGAGAAGAACTTCAAAGTAGGTTCAGGTAATTAACAGCTGAGGGGAATATAATCTAAAACATAGGCTTTGCGATGCACCCAGGCTGGCTCCCTGAGCCAGCCGGCAAGGGAGTGCCTATTCCCTATAGCATCTAAATCTGCTTCCTCTGAACAGCTCTGCCAGGCCTCCAGTTATCACATCTGCATTTCAAACACCATGGCTCTGGCATTAATTATTAATTAGCCTACAGTCACCCTAGAGGATTCAAGTTCCAGTCTGCACATACTTATTCATTGACCTCTATCTTAGTTTTTGTTGGGGGAAAAACTCAGTAGAATGCTTAATAATTTTCTTTCGTTCAGACCTTCTACTGTTCTAGTTTCATGGAGGGGGAGTGTAGTAGTATTTTCCAAGAAGAAAGAATCTCAGAGTGACCCTAAATCATTTGCAATAAATTTCTTTGCCAAAAGTTGAGAATCATAGCAGCAAAAATTTTTATAGAAATATCGAGTGTTAAAGATCATGCTTTTATTTTCAATAAATTGATGCACTATAGTTTTTCCCAACTGGGAGATATAATGATGAAGCAAATCAAATATTCTTTAATTTTCAATGAGAAAAAGGAACCTAGATTCAATCCATAGATAATACATATACATGGTCAGTGACACTAAGCTTAGGTGCGTCTGACAGCAAGAATAGCTGACAAACCTCTAGATACAAACTTTATTAAAAAACATACTACACACACACACATATATATATATACATACATACCATGTATAAGCCCAGATTTTCAGCACATTTTAATGCAGTTTTTGTGGTAAAATTAAGTGCTTCAGCTGATAATTCGAGTCGGCATATACTCAAGTATATAGGTATATACTTTTTGCTTCAAATGAAAACACTTTTTAACCAGCAGATACTTTGATGTGCAAATTAAATTATTTTTTTTAGCAAAACCTAAATATGGATGCTGAACCAAATAGCATAGAGATAAATGGAAAGGATTTTTATTTCAGTTCTTTCATGTTCCAAGTGACATTAAATCCCCTCATCCAACGATGATTTTCTTTGAGAAAAACAAGGACAGCATTAGATCATACTTCAAGGATTTATGATAGCTGAATGGCAGAGTACATATAAAATTATCATCCCAATAGCAGGTCCACTTGCTGCTAGGTGCCATCAAGTCGGCTTTGAGCCCATTGTTGTAGCTACTCTGCCACTGCACATATGACTGCTAAGTAGTATCATGAAGATTTTCCCATGACTGTAAGGTTACTGGATTGAGTCCTGGGGGAGGGACGGGGCATGTGTTGGGCTCCTGACTGCAAGGTCCACGATTTGGAAGCACCAGCCTTTCGGAAGCAGTAGAAAGATCCCCTGCAACGAGACATATTTTCAGAAACTCCTCGGGGCAGATCTATTCTGTCCTATACGGTCACTATAAGCTGAAATCCACTCAATGGCAGTAAGAGAATCTATTTTAATTTGATTTTTAAAATGTATATTACATGATGCCAGGTTTTTCCAGTCTTATTTTTTTTAGCAACCATGTAAGACCTTGACTTTTGCTCCGTTATTTATCAGTAGTACTCCTACTACTAGTCACTTGCTATTGTAATTGCTCTCTCCATTATCACTTGTGTTCGTTTGGGTTCACTTGAGAAACAAATTCACAAACACTCATATGTGTATAGGAAAGAGCTTTATAGACAGAGTGTTTGTCCATTAAGAAAACATGCCAGCGCAGTCCAGAGCAAACCCTAAATCCAATAGTAGCCCATATGACTGATACCAATGGAGAAATTCCTCTTCAGACGCATGCAAGACATGCAATTATGCTGAATGCAGGAAGATCACAGACTAGTGGGTGGAAATTCTTGTGGATCCCTTGGCAGTGGAAGCATCTCAGCGCTGGCAGGAGTCTCCATGTGGCTCCTTCATCTGCAGCACTGTAGCACAGCTTCATGTGCCTTATCCACAGGAATGTTTCACAGAGAGTGTACATATGTCTAGCCTTCAGCAACCTACTTATCTCCTTAGCACCTCCAAATATGGTCATCAAGCCTGGAACTGACTGACAGGCCAAACTCCTCCCCTTCACTCCTAAGTCTCAAATTGACAACAGATTGTGTAACTACTAAACCCCTACATCCTGTTTTCTTACTCTGTATTCTGATATTTGTTCTGTAACTTAGTCACCACTGTTGCAAATCTCCTTAATATAAGGATCCCTTTGGGGCTTTTCCAAACATTTCAACTTTTATCTATGCTAAGCCTGTGGCACTTCCTTTGGAATTATAGTCCCTGTAAGTTTCTTTCTCAAACTAGGATTCACCCATGAACTCCTTCCAGAGGAAATATGACAAGAGCAGTATTGGGGTCAAGATCTTGTTACTTCTGCCATATCTAAGAGCCCTAAGTTGAAACTCTGAAATATCATTTCACAGAAATACCATTGAAGGCCTGATACGATTTAAAAACACACAATTTTACTTACTTTGTTTTCTGTGTAGAGAACAAAAGTGCTTTGCTGAAAAAAGATTTGTGAATTAAAAAAAACCTTTTTATCACAGGATGCATTGTCATTATTCAAGTTGGCAGAAAATTAGGCTACTCTCCTAAATTGATCAGTAGAAATGAGAATACTATTTTTTTCTGAGCAGAAAGTAATATTTGTGCAGATTTTAAATCAAAACATAGGTCCACGTCCAGAAAACCAGCAAGAAGAATGACCTGAAGAATGCTGTATTTTGGATGTAGTGTAGACTTCTCTGGGTTGGGGATGGTAGGATTCTGCATCAGGTCATGTCCCAATCTGCCTTTTAAATGAACACCTCAAACGAGAGAGAACCACACTTAGAGACTTTTCAGGGATCATTGTGTGGGAATAAAAAAGTGGAAGTCTTTGATCAAAATGGCTTGACACAGCAGCCACCACGAGCGGCTTACATACAGGGATTGTGAAGGTGGTGCAGAACCAGGCGGAGCTTTGTCCAATTGTACAGAGTTGCTTTGAATCAAACCAAGTTGAGGCAGCAAGAAGAACAGCAATATAGGAATTAGAAGTTCAAACCATTTCACTAGTATGGAAGGCTTGGATAAAATCTTGAGATAGAGGAACTTAAAGTTAGATGGGACTTCAGTCACCATCTAAATTTACATAGAATTCTCCTCCAGAGCATTTCTGATCTACCGGTCCCTAGTCTTCTCTCATCTTACACTTGCACTGGGAAGACACTCAACACCTTCGGAGACTGTCATTTCCTTTTTGACACAGGGTCATTAGAAAGTTTTCTTTCTTTTGTTGAATCCAAGTCTCCCACCCTCATAATTTGACAAGATTATTTTCTCTGTGCTCATATAACATGTCCTTTACTATCTGAAAATAGTTTATTTGTCTAATTATATTCCTAGTTTACATATTTAACCACTTAATTCTTTTTTATTTCACCTATTTGTCAGTGAAATGATTTTAAGGTCACGGACTATCTTAGTTTCCATTGACTGAAATTAACAGATAATACAAGTTTTCAAAGAAATTTCTGAAGTCCCATTATATTACCTAATAAATCAATGCAAAATAAAAAATTAAATTCTTCCTCTTGTTATTAACATTTTGCTGACTTATCTGAATTTTTTTCTCCTGTCCTATCCAGATCCACATAGTGCTACCCCGATCAGAATGGCTGGAAGTGGTACCCAGGCATCATTTAATTATTCTTGTTTCCCAGGTAGATGAGGTTCATCATTGCAGAATATTAGTCATCTATACTGATTCCGTCTCTCATCCTTTGTATTGTTTCTTTCTCTTTCTATCTGGGTGAGTAAAGAGCAGTAACTGTATCTTAGATAACATCTCATACATTTGTCACCAAACAAAAGGATGTAGAACATATACTCTATGAACTATTTTATATCCAAGGGCTAAATTTTTCATGAGTCCACAATCCTAAATCTTCAACCCCCTAAAATCAATCCCATAAACCCTTTGAGTATGTCAAAGAAATATTTGCAACCATGTCCTTTATGTGGTTCATTTAATATATGACTATATTGCCATGTGCACACACCTGCAGATCCATACAATTCACATAACCCACACAATTCATTTTGTGAAATAGATGTTCTAACAACATATTTAAAAACGTATGAGAGCCCCCTTCTGGTCATCCTTGTTACTGCTGATGCCACTACTGCTACTGACTGAACTGTTGGCAGAGGCTGGAGGAATAAGCAGAAGAAACAGTGCTGAAAGGAAGGCAGAGCAGAGCATGGAGGAAGAGAATGAGAAACAGTGCAGGCCCCCCAGTGTCACCCGCTCTTCTACTACCCTGTATCCTGGCTGCTGCCACCCACCTCCCTCCAACACAAAGGCCAAGAACCCAGGCCTAGAACCATCATGTGCTTTGCCTTACCTGCCTATATTCTATCCATGTTCCACACTCTGAGTTTGGGGCTCTTAAAAGCTCAGAATTAGGATAAATAATACACAAAATAATTTTTTCTTTCCCTTAATTAAAAAAACCCTTAAGAGACCACAAGTATATATAAAGTTGGACTAAACTACCACTAAGGGACACATACCTTTACTTATAGATACATCTATATAGATATATATATACATATGAACACAATACATATGAGTGTATAGCTACATATGTAACCAAACACATCATTTTTGTCATGGTTGTTATTACAAAATGATAAATGTCATAGTATTACAACAAGTCATATTCCCATGTGTGTTTTTGTGAACTAATTGTGTATTATGTATTTTTTATTCAACCTTATGAACCTTAGGCAAGCTGTGTCCAATTCACATACATTTGATGCTAACCACAAAGCCAATGGTTCCGGGGAGAACAATGATGCTGTTTCCATAAAGATTTACAGTCTCAGAATTGACTTGATGGTAGCAGATTTTTCTTCCTTCACTAAAAATAATAGGCATTACTATCCAAAAGAGTAACTTCCTCTTTACCAGCAACTAATTCCTGGTAACTACCATTAAAAACTATCTCTGTATGTGTATCTATTCTTATCTTCTTTTAAAATTGCATTCATATAATATCTGTCCTTCTTAGCAATTTTTAAAGCATGGAAGTTTAAGAAAGCAAAACAGCAACTTAGAGAAGTCAGGTAACAATCAGAAAAAATACAGCTTGGAATAATTTAGGGCAGGGAACAAACAGCCCTTAACATATCAATAGCTCGAGGGCATCACCACACAACAGCAGAACGCCAGTATGGAAATTCCTTGTAATTATTCAAGACTACTAAAAAACATTTTAGTTCATGAAAAGAACCCAGTAATATAAAATAAATGTTCACTCCAAAATGTGTAAACATTTTAACAAGATTTTTTTTTTACAAATTAAAGTGATAAGACTATTACCTGGGCTATATACTTATATGAACACAATTATATTAATAGAATGAGTTAACTTTTACTGAGTGTTAGATTGTAGGCCAAGCAAAGATCTGGAACTTATCGAGACAGTACTTAATTCTTATAATAATTCTTTAACATAGGCCCTTTTAGGCTCAAGTGGGAAGGCAGATGTTGGGAGAATGTTGACAAGGGCTGGCAAGTGGGAGTGCTTGGCACAGTATATGTAATGATGTATTGAACTATGTATGATGAAAAGAAATGTATGAGCCCCCAATAAAATGATTAAATAATTTAAAAAATAGGCCCTTTTACATTCCAAAAGCAGGTATTAACATTTGGAAATATTTAATGGTCTTGCCAAGGTCACATTTCTACAGAGGAGCACAGTAAGATGTGTGCCCAAATCTGACTCATTATAAATCCTTGCATCCTTCTACTATTCTAATATATATATATATATATATATATATATATTTGAAAATATTTAAGATTATTTGAAAATCTTAGAAAAAAGAATAGGAAAATAAATTATGGTCAGTTACAGAGTCCAATGCTTTCACATATTAACTCATTTAATACTGTGCAGCAATTTGATAATTATTTTTATTATTCTTCTTCTTGTGTTAACTTCTTATTGCATTAAATCTTTATTCCTTGAAGATATGTCATCATTTAAGGTTAATTAAACTGGAATTTTCAAAGTTAACTTAGGATCATAGTTTATCATCTTTATACTTTATGTCAATCAATATATATGTGCTTGTAAATATTTGTTTTTAATAAGACACTTTCACAGTTATATGCTGTTGCAAATGTTTAAAAATTATCTTCAGCAAAAATGTACTTGGATGTGATATTTATGATAATTTTTATCAATTTCCACATTTTGTTGGGTCACCTTTTTTTAGGAATGGGGATAGCTACAGATCTCTTCCAGTTGGTTGGCCAAGTAACTACCTTCCAATTTGGTTGGTATAGACTCTTCTAGGCTCTTATAGCGTTAGAACTCTTTTGAAACATCTCAGTTGATGTTCCATGAATTCCTAGTCTCCTTTTGCTTTGTCTTTTACCGATAGCTTCCGTGAGTTGAACTTCTGTCTTCAGTACCGTTGTTACTTCCTTTAGGATCATATGCTACTTCCTGAATTGGCTGAACTTTGATCAATTCATTTTGGCAAAATGATTGTTTTCTTTCAACCATTTTTGTGCTTCCTATAATGTTCAGCATTTTGCCTATTGTATTCTCTTCTTACTATTGAATCAATTCTGAATCATCATGATCTCATAATTGTCAGAATAGAAGTATGTTTCATAGGATTTTCAATGACTGATTTTTAGGAAGTATATGATCAGTGAATCATTTCTTCTGAGGTAACTCTGTGTGAACACCAATCTCTCTAGTAGCAGGACAGTATGTTAGCTTTTTTCACCATTTACCATGGTGCTTTTTAAATATTTAAAAATGTATTTTCCAATTCGTAGCAACCAAACAGGATAAAAGGCAATAAAATTCATCCTAGTGTTTCTGAGAAGGTCAGTCTTAAGGAATCAGACAGCTTTGTCTTACTCTCAGAAAGCATCTGATGGGTTTGAACAGCAAACTTTACTTTTAGCCATCTATTGCTCAAAGAAGAGCAATATGTGATAAAACATATGCTCCTTTTCCCTTCTTGTTTCACTGGCTACTTTCTTTTCTTTTGGTCTTTGTTGGTGTTTCCTTCACTCCTTACTGAGTTCTGGATCTGCCAATCTAGCATTTCCCAGGATGATCCACCAGACAGACGGGACCTTATGCAATACCTGCTACCCATGACTACCAGTGACTATCTGCATCCTGATCTCTACCTGAGATCTAAGAAGAAAGGCGCTAATTATCCACAGTTCATCTCTCCTTGGAGGTCCAGTGCCATTCCACTGCCGAGTCCAGAAAACAGCAAGGCAGAATTATCTGGTGACCTCATGACTCAGGTTACCTCCAGAAGGTTTTCAGTGGGAGTCAATATTGGTGATGATTTTCAAAAGTGAATCAAGGTGCCTCTGGGTGGATACAAAGCACCCATCTTTCAGATCGTAAGGGGACATGAAGGAACTTCTAGTAAGTTGATTGCACAAGATTCCGTTTTTGATTGCCTATTCTTCTTTCAGATTTAGAAAACAATTTTTATTAGATACTTTTATTTGAAGATCTTAGATCTCTTATTATAATCCATAAATCCACCCATTGTTTCAAGCACATTTGCATGTATGTTGCCTTCATCATTTCAAAGCATCTTTTTTGTACTTCAGTCCTTGATATTATTTCCTTATTTTGCCCCTTTCCCCTCGCTCTCCATCATGAAAACTTGATAAGTCATAATTTATTATTTTCATATCTTAATTGTCCTCTGTTGCCCTTCCCCTACTTTTCTGTTGTTCCTCCCCTTGGGAGGGGGGATATAGGTTGATTCTTGTGATTGGTTCCCTCTTTCTCCACTCACCTTCCCCTAATCCTCCTGGTATCTCTATTATCTTCCTTGTTCCTGAGGGGTTTATCTATCCTGGATTCCCTGTGGTGCAGGTTCTTATCTGTAGCAGTGTGGACATTCTGTTCTAATCCAATTTGTAAGGCAGAATTGAGGTCATGATAGTGGGGGGAAGGAAGCAATAAAGAACTAGAAGAAAGTTGTGTGTTTCATTGGTGATGTACTGCATCATAACTGGCTCATCTCTTCCTTGTACATCTTCTTATGGGGATGTCCAATTGTCTACATTCTACAACCCCTACCACATTCACATTAGGTATGATTTTGTTCTGGGTCTTAAATGCCTGATAACTGATTCCATTGACAATTCATGATCATACAAGCTGGTGTGCTTCTTCCATATTGGCTTTATTGCCTCTGAGTTAGATGGCCATTTGTTTACCTTCAAACCTTTAAGACTCCAGATGATATAGCTTTTGATAGCCAGGCACCATCAGTTTTCTTCACCACATTTGCTTATATACCCATTTTGTCTACAATGGTCATTTCAGGGAAGGTGTTCAGAGAAGGTGAGCATGACAGAATGTCGAATTATTGGAATAAAGTGTTCTTATGTTTAGGTAGTACTTGAGTTGAGGTCCAATATCCACTTGCTACCTTAATTCTTATCACATAGATATAAGTACATAGATCTATTCCCCTCTGATTACATAAAAATATGTTTGCATATTTACATGCCTGTATTTAGACATTTATAAATGGCTTTTGCCTTCTGGTATTTTCCTCCATTTTCTTTTACTTTCCTCTTTTCCCACTATCATGTTCACCCTTCATTCAGGTTTAGTATTTCCTTGCTGCTACGTTGCCCTTGATTAAGTCCCACTAGGCATCCTATGCCCTTCTTTCCAATGTTATTCAACTTCTTTCACTAGTTATTCCCTTGCTCTGGGTTGGCTTCCCTATCCTCTTCCTTCCTCCCACCCCTCCTTCTCCCATATTCCCACCTGGAACCATTAGTCCTGTTCTTTTCATCTCCAAATTGTTTATCCTGCTTATCCTATCTAGATAGACATGTAGACATTAATAAGCACAAAAAAAAGGCAAAGTCAAGCAAAACAAAGAAGTAGGTCAAACCCAACAAAACAATAACAACTAAAAAACCAAAGACAGAATAACAGCAACAAATTGAAAGCCACTGACAAAAGTGGAGAAGCCTAAAAATAATTTAAGATCTGTTTGTTGGCTTTTACGAGTGCTTTCCAGTTGAGTCTGATGGGGTGCTACACTCGGTCTCCAAAGTCTATTTTGCTATTCCGTGGGGATTTCATCACTTTGCTGCCGCGCTTGGTGCTCTGTTGCACCTTTTTTAGGTACATATTTTTCAAGTACTTGAGGCGATTTCAACAAGTTCTGGGGAAAATTTTATAATCTTTTTAATTCCATTTTCCACAAACTTCATCAAGGTCCCTCATACTGTCCCACTCTGTGCTTTGTGTTTTCATTCCTATGTCTTTAAATGAATATGATTTATTTATTTTAGCAATTTACTCATCTTGTCCCTTATGGTTAGTGTTATCTATGTGTTAACATCTTTTAAAAAATCCTGATATCATGAAGACATTCTGTAATTTTTTGTTTGCATACATTTTTGTTTGCAAATATTTTGTTTAGGTTACTTGCCTGTAATTTCCTGGGTGAGATTGGTCTGTGTTTTTGCTTTCTGATTCTGCATAGTCTGCATACCAAGGAAAATTTTATCTAAAGATATTATTGTTTTATGCATCAGCATTAGGTCTATAGCTCGGAAGAATTCATTCTTTTGTGTGTGAGGTAAGTTTCAAATTTATTTTCTTTGTTGTCTTATCATAAATTATTGAAAAGACTGAGTTATAGTGCTATCATCCCATGAATCAAAGTACTCTATCTGTATTAGTCTGTCTCTGGCTTCTCCAGTTGATGAGTGTCATCCTCATCCAGGCCGCACCTCTCATAGAAATTTGGGTCCTAGCTTCTCAAATCTCTTTTTCCAAACTCTTAGACTCTGATAATCTTAAACTTTTTTTCTTTGTCTGCCCATCCTAAGGGGTGTCATTTGTTCTTACTATCTCAGTATTCACTGTTGCTTTTTTATTCTTTTACAAAACTGTTGAACAAGTTCACATTATTAAATTAGTTCTGTCAAATTAGTCATTATTCTTGACCGACTCCATTATGTTGGGAGTATAAGATATGGTTATGGGAACACTTGTCCTATTCTTTGTACCTCAAATTGAGAGCTTTCAACATTTTATCGATGAGTATAAGATTGCAATTGATTTGGGTACTTCTTTAAAAACATCAAGAAAGTTTTCTTTTATTCCAGATTTTCAAAATTATTTCTCATGATTTTTTACCAAGTAGTTTTCTCCATGTATTGAAATAACAATATAAATTTTATCCTCTAGTCAATCAGATTCTGAGAGGAACTCTGTTGGGATAGTGGTTACCTGTTGCACTGCCATCTGAACATTGGGCAGTTCAAATGCACCAGCCGTTCAGCAGAAGAAATATGGGGCTTTCTGAACCAGTAAACAGTCTCAGAAACTCACAGGGGGCAGTTTAATATTAATGAGAGGTCAAAGGATACCTCTTTAGAATCACTAATAAAGGACTTATAAGAATTGTTCTCATTTAATCATATTTTTCCTAACTATCCATTTCCTCTTCATTTGATTCCCTATTGACCATTAATTTTCTTTTGTCTCTATGAATTTTTGTAAACAATGTATTTCATACAGCTATCATAAAACATTTTCCTTTAGTGTCTGTCTCATTTCATTAAGAATGTTTTTAAGATTCATCTATGTGATAGCATATAACAGAACTTAATTTCTTTTGATAGAGGATTTTTGCTCCATTATATTTATAGACAACACACCATAATTTATCTGTAGATGGACTTGAACATTTTTCTTGTTTCTACATTTTTTGGGTATTTTGACTAATACTGCAGCGAATAATAGTGTACATGTGTCTATTTGAAAAGCATATTAGTTATTTTGAGTACATACATATGAGTTAAAAATATATTATGTTAATCCCATCTTTCCATAGCAGCTATATTATTTTATTAGCAATATGTAAATATTCCAATTTCCCTATATTCTTGTCAATACTTGTTAAGTGTAGTATCTTTCTTTGCATGGTTTTGGTATGTTAAAGTTGGAAATAAGTGTCTATTTAGACACTTCAGAAGAAAAGTTTGCTTATATGCTTTTGAAAATTGAACCACAGCAAACACTATGGAATACAGTTTTTTTAAAATACAGTTTTTTTAAAATGGTGTCATTATGAGTTAGAATTGAATAGAGAGTAACCTTGTGTTTTGTTTTGCTTTTTAGTAACTAACAGTTTTGAGCACTTTTATTGGTGTGCTTATTGACAATTTGTATAACTTCTCTTTTTTCATAAGTTTGCTCAAAACCGTGGCAACATTATGTATAAAAGCAAGAAATAGTGCGTAGCTTTTTGCCATTTTTATGATCACCGGTATGTTTGATCTCATTGTTTTGACTGTTGTGTCCATTCATCTTACAGAAAATGTCCTTCATTTTTGCTGGTCCTCAACTTTAACAGCCATGATGTCCTTATTTAGTGATTGGTCTTTCATGAGTATGTGTTCAAGCATTGGGCAGCTAGCTGCAAGACAAAGAGTTCCAACCCACCAGTTGCTCCATGGGAGAAAAAGAAGCTGATACTGCTCACATAAATATCACAGCCTGATAAACCAGACATGAGGTTGCTGTGTAACAAAATTGAATGAAAGGCAATGTATTTTAATTTCCAGCTTCTTTAGGATTTCTTTCACAAAAATAATATTATGAAATAGGTGGTAGTCTACTTTTCAGATAACCAACTTTGGATTTAAAAAATGTAAACATCTAACCTCCGAATACACTTTCCACCACCCACCTTTTAAAAGACTAATTTTTGGCAGGCTAGTCTTTGCTCCTTCATTCCACTTGAAACCTATGTAGCTTTTCTAGACCCCTAGACCAGAGATTGGCAACTTTTGAAGCAGAAGAGGCAATCTTGTCCTTCACAACAGTTTAACATTTTTTGAGAATCAGAAATATATTTTTGCAAACAAATGAAATCAATATCACCTTAATGATATCCTTTAAATCAAACTATTGTCTTTTTATTATCATTTTTACTTCAAGGTCACATGTACTTACTGAAAGAGCTGCACAAGGCTCACGAGCTGCAGTTTCCTGGCCCGTGCTCAAGACTACTGCTTCAAGCTCCTTCAAAGCCCTGGCAACAAACAACCTTTCATTGTGAAAACTTTTATCTTGATTTGTTTCTCTTATCACAGTGGTCTCCTGCAATATTTGTCCTTTGGAGATTGCTCAATTGCGTTCAGCATGATATTTTCCAAATTTACAAATCTCATGAAATATTTCAGTTTCATCGTGGTTCTTCAGCAATCACAGTGTTTCATTGTGTGTATGTACCAAAGTTTACTGACCCCTTATTCCACCGATGACCATTGTGCATGCTCCATCTTCTTGCTTATGTGAATAGGCTATGATGAAAACAGATTCAACATGGATGCACAAATATCTGACCAGGCTTTATTCCTTATTGGTTTAGGGTATATACCAAAAAGAAAAAAAAAATACGAGGTCATATGGTATTTCTATTCTTAATTGTTTGAGGAAAACTACATAAGATTTTCCCACAGTGTTTGTAGTTTTACAGTGTATGAAGGTTCTGAACTCTCTATAACCTCTCAAACATGTATCATTTAATATTTGCTTTGATTTGCTGCCACTGCCGCCTTGTTTTTTGTTTTGTTTTTAGCCTTTGCTGCCAATGTCTGTGGATGTTGGTATCGCCATTGCTTTGATTTCTATCTCTTGAATGGCAACTAGTTACAAGTGTTTCTTTATATGCTTATTGGTAACCTGAATGTCTTCTTAGGTGAACTTTCAGCTCATGTCCACTGCCTAACTTTAGGAAGAAATCAGGTTCTTTCAGGGCAGTATGGCATAAACTCTTCTGCATATTTTATTGGATAATTCATCATTTTCTTTCTGAGGTACTATAGTTTTCTACAGATTTTAGAGCCTAATCCTTTGTCCAATATATCACTGCAAAAATTTCCCAGTTCGCGGGACCTATTTTTGTTCTTTTCAATCAGTTTTTTGATCCACCTAAAACGTCTTATATTTTCGATGTCCCACTCAATCCATTTTTGTCTTCTGCTGTGTGTATGACTGCATTTATGTCACTTATTAGGGTCCTTAAGTTTTCTCTTTTAATTGATGATCTTTATAGTTCAAGGGTTTACATTTATGTCTTTAATTCATATTGAGTTTCTTTTTTAATGTGGAGTGAGGTAAGAGTCCTGTTTCATTCTTTCACAGATGGAAATCCAATTTTGCCAGCATCATTTGTTGAGGAGATTATCTTTCCATTTAATGTACTTTTTGCTCTTTGTAAAAAGCCAGTTTTCTCTAGGCTTATTCCTGGCCTATTTTGTTCCATGGATCTACTTAATGATTGTTGTACAAGATTATTTTAAACACTGTTTATAAACACTGTTTTTGTTTTTGTTTTTTGGCATCACTGCTCTCCGGTGGTGGGAGTAGGAGGCCCAGCCCCACTGCTGGAATTGAACCTCTGTCCCAGTGGGCTGCAGTCCCGCGCACAACCATTACGCCACCGGGGCTCAGCCGATTATTTTAACAACTCTGGTATGGAAGTGAGCAGTCTCCAATTTTGTTCTTTTTAGGTGGTTGTTTTCTAATACTGAGTCTCATACTTTTCCATATGAAGTTGTTGATTGACTTTCCAATTTATTAAAAAATGATGTTGGTATAGCGATCACAATCACATTATATTTGTAGATAGCTTTGTGTAGTATTGATAGTTTCACAGACATATCTTCCTACCTGTGAGCTTAGAATGTTTTTGACTTCGTGTAGTTTTCTTTGTGTAAGTCTTTGTTTCTCTGGTTAGATTTACCCCTAAGTATGCCATGTTGTGTGTATTTGCAAATGGTGTGATTTTCTTGATTAACTTTTCAGATTTCCCTTCATGTGTATAGGAATTCAAGTGATTTTAACTGTTTATGGTATATAATTCATATAACATATAATTCAATGGTTGAAGCATATCGAAAAGCTGTGCATTCATTACTACAAGCAATTTTAGGATAGTTTCTTCATTCTTGTATCCATTATTATTCATTCCTCACCCCTGCCATAACCCTAAGGAATTGTCTGCATGGATTTACTTATCCTGGTTTCCTATAAAATAAATCATACACTTCCCTTTGCGCAACAGCAAAATAAAAGACAGAAAAACCTCAATCCTATACAAAGTAGAAAATAATAGAATTTAGAACAAATTGCCCATTGGTCAAAAAGGAAAACAAATAACAGTATGCTATTTTAAATAAATATAAAATAATAGTATGCTAAGTTTATGTAAATATAAACTATATTTTCAGCAATCAACTTTTCAATGCACTCTTTGTGTGGGAAACATCACTCCTGTTCAATAGATTGAAGGAATACATTGACGGTTTAATTAGCATAGCAACTCTGCAAATAGATTTGGGTTTCCACCATGATTCATAGCCTTCTGCAAACTAGGTGCTCAGAATTAATCTCTAGTGCAAATTTCTCTTCCAATATTTTATTTTATTATTTGCAACCCTTGGATCACATAGGCTTGTGTACTATTCCCATGTGTAATTAACTGGCACCTTGTTTTAAGACAGGATTTTAACAGCACAGATGCTATTTCTTTTCTGATAGCCAAACATCAGGAGATCCATTCACCATAATTTGCTAAAATACCCATATCTTCAGTGATAGTTTCATGAACACAATCCCCAAGCAAGTCCATATTGTAATAACTGTTCCTAGATCAGGGTTATGATTAAGTGAGGGCTCAAAATTTGTTTGTATATCTTAAGCTAATATCTGGTCCATTTTAGAGACAACTTGTTGAGAAACAAAGCCCCCTCCCACAATTTTGTTTTAGGTATCTTGGTCTTTGGCCTGCTTCTAGGGTGATTTGGGGCTCTGAGTCGTAAAATTGCACTGGATAGACTTCATCAGCTCAAATTCCTTTGATCTGGTCTTTCATTCTATTTTTGGCAATTAAACTATATTAATTTACTTCCCCCAATTTAAATATGAGAAGAATTCAAACCCACAAATTGCAAAAGAAGACCCAAAAGCTAAGAAATATTTTGGGGGGTATTAAGGGACTTCCAAGAGAAGATTTTATATACATATATATATATAGACATATACATGCTCAAGGTGGCTAGTTAACTGTGCATTGAGATGCCGATAGCAAGGGCCGTGTTTTGAACTCCCTAGTCATTCTGCAGCCTTTACAAGATTTAAAAGTTGGAAGCCCAAAGCGGCAATTCTTCTCTGAATCATGATGAGTTAGAATTGATTAGAGGGCAATTTTTAGTTTTTTTTTAAATTTTGGTATGAGAAGGTTTATGATATATTCAGAGAGTACATGCTGGTTAGTGCAACGCCAGAACACAGTTTGAGAAAAGTGGAAAATTAAAAAAAAATTGAGAAAGAGCCTATAGAAAAGATGTGAGATCAGTTTAGAATGTTGAAAATGTAGGACTTTATAGAATTTTCATCAATACTTTAAAGACCCAAATTATTCTGTACTAAATGACACTCTAAACAGATCAGTCCACTTTCTAATATCTAAAAATCAGTGGATAATTTATGTTAAGTGTCTCAGAAGTGAGATTGGGCCCAAGCTTCTTTATTTTGTTTTTTTGGGTTTTTTTTTTTTTGCATCACTGCCCTCAGGTAGTGGGAGTAGGAGGTGCAGCCTCTCCTCCGTGGAGCTGGAATTGAACCTCCATCACAGTGGGCCACAGTCCCACGCACAACCACTACGCCACCGGGGTTCAGCCAGGCCCAAGCTTCTTTATAAGGAAAATTTTAACTTTTGTGTTGAGTTTCTGTGGACACTGTCATCTTATAACAAGACTGGAACGTTTTAATTTTCATAAAGGAACATTTTCATTTGAACTCAGACCAATTTTGAGTTTCAAAACATTTGAATCATTATTTATTGTACCAAATTCTCTGCAAGCCAGGAGATTATGGCTTATGGAGGCCGTAAAAGTCAGTCAGGTCATATTTTAGAACCAGCAGACATTCTCTTACTGGGATGTGAAGATGCCCATGCCCAACTGTTTTGCCAATTGCTGGGACGGCTGGGGTCTTCTTTGCTGGGATGTGAGAACACCTACTATTTTCCTTCCCACATATGCAGCACTGCAGGACATTTTATTGCTGGGATGTGGGAATGCTTGAGTTTCTTGCTGGTTTCTGGGATGATGGGGGCTTTACTGGTCACAGGGAAAACTGGGAAGTCCTTTGCCAAGACCTGAAGACAGTTGGGTCTTCCTAGGAGGGTTGTTGGAATATGTGGAACATTTCTGGCCAGGGAACAAAGACGACAGAATCTACTTATCCAAATGTTGGGAAGGTTGGAGCCTACCGTGCAGGGCTACCGACGGCCTTCTTTGCCAGGTTGCTGGGATTACTGAGTCCTTCTTTGGCAGAGTGGGAAGGGGTCAGGAACAGTCAGTAATCTACCTTGTTGGTTTCCAGGGACAGCTGGAACCTTCCTTCCTTGCTGGCTTGAAGGAGTATCCAGTGCCTTTCTTGATAAGGTGCAAGGAGACCCTGGGCCTTCTTTGTTGGGTCACAGGGATAGCTGGGCCTTCCTTGAGAGAGGATGGCTGGTGTCCTCCTGGCTGAGTCAGAAAACACCTGAGGCCTTCCTTACTGGCAGGTAGGGATACCTGGGACCTACCTTGCAATATGTTGGGGATGGCTGGAAGATAGTTTTCAAGAGGTAGAGGTGCTGAGGGGCTTTCATGAATGGTTGCTGTAATGGCTGAGGCCTTGCATACTGGATCTCAGGCATGGACCAAACCCTCCTTGCCAGGATTCAGGGACAATTGGGTCATTTCTTGATGGGTGGCTAGGATGACTGAGGCCTTATTTGAAGCTGGGTGGGAATGGCTTGGGCTTTTGTAGCTGTACTATTGGGGCACCTGAGACCTCCCTTCATTGCCAGGAATCAAAAACGGTTGGGACATTGCTTGCGGTATGTCAGGATGGAAGGGCACTCCTCTCTGGGATGTAGAGTGTGGTGGTCATATGCTTATGCTAATTTCATGATTGAGATGTAGGGCTGGAGTCTAGCTTGTAAAGCTGGAGATAGCCATTGAGTAGCCAATGAGGTTTCCATGTGGGCATGTCTTTCTCCTGAGACTTCTGGGAAATCTCGTGATATTGCCCTTGTGAAGATGAGAAGCTATCTTCCCAGCTGATAGTTTCAGAGACGATGAATCACGAACAAGACAAAATGGCAGCATCTGAGGACCCAGAGGAGAAGCCACATGACTTTGCCCTGATGAAGCCAGACCTCTGAAGCTGGAGAGGCCACGTGGAGATCCCAGCCAGTGATGAGTTGCTTCTGTCACCACTGAATGGCATTGATGGACCCTGAGCCCTGGAAGCAAGGAGCCATGGGGAGACCTCTGCCAGCGCTGGGATTCTGCACCCATTGACCTGTGATTTTGTGAGTTGGAAGGAGACATTATAGACTGGTATCGGGCATATGGGCTAATATTGGACTTATGACTTTGAACTGGACTGGGTTGGGATGCTTTCTCAATGTTTATTCCTTTTGTACATAAATCATTCCCTTATATCCTTATGCTAGCCTATGTATTTGTTTCTCTAGTTTACCCGGACTAACACACAGGGATACCCAACCCTTCCTTGACATGGGGGAGGTATGGTAGGTGTTTTCCTTATTGGGGTTCAGGAGCAGCTGGGCACACCTTTGTGGGATGTAAGGATACCTGGGTTCTGGACCTTCTTTCTTGTCTGCACATGGGGATGACTGAGGCCTTCTTTATCATGCTTTAATGACATCTGGGTCTTCTTGGTTGGGATATGGGGATGCCTGAGTCTTCTTTTGCAGGATTACTGGGATTATTAGCACCTTCCTTGCTATGGGATGGGGACAGCAGGAGCCTTTCCTTGACTGGGGGCAAGGATGACCGGGGCTTTACTTGTCAACTCACAGGAGTAGCCAGGACCTGCTACACCAGATCTTAGGGATTTCTGGTGTCTTGCTTGATTTGGTGGGGAGGGGTGATAGGTCTTTCTTGTTGGGGAACAGGATGGAAAAAGTCTATATTGACATATGGGAGGGGTGGTTGGAGCCTACTTTGCAAGAGAGCAGGGATGTTGAAGACCTTTCATGCTGGGTTGCTGACCTGGGTAGGGATTTCTTTGCTGCAGGGTGTGGAGACAACCAGGACTTTTTTTTTTCTTGTTTCCAGGCAATGTTGGAGACTTCTTTGCTGAGTCATGTGGTCTACTGGAGCGTTCCTTGCCCAGAGATAGGGAAGGCTGGAGTCTATCTAGCTTATAGGTGGTGAAAACTGGAACTTCCTGATTGGTTTTTGTGTGATGATCTTGTACTTTGCTAATTGCCAAATATTTCAATTATTTCTTATAATATACTTGTCTAAGCTTTGGAGTTTTCTTTGTAGAGAATCATAGCATCTGAAAATAGAGGGAGTTTTACTTCTTCTTTGCCAATTTGAATGTGTTTAATTTCTTTTCATTGCCAAAAACTTTGGCCTCCAATTCCATATTAAATAAAGGGCATTCTTGTCTGCACTTGCTGTTGTTCCCATAGAGTGAGCTGTGGCCACTGATTTTTGTCTACGAGATTTTCATTATGCTGAGAAAGTTTCATCTATTCGTATTTGTTAAAGTGCTTTCATCTGGAACTCGTGTTGGATTTTGATTGCTTTGGGACTTATGCCAAAAAGGCATAGTATAGATTTTTTCTTTGCTATATTAAAAAAAAAATTGGGGTTTTTTTTGGGGCATCACTGCCCTCAAGTGGTTGGAGTAGGAGGCCCAGCATTTGCTCCATGGAGCTGGAATTGAACCTCCATCCCAGTGGGCCGCTGTCCCGCGCACAACCACTACGCCACTGGGCCTCAGCCATATTTGCTATATTTATATCATAGATTATATTGATTGATTTTCTAATGCTGAACTATCCATTCATAGCTATTATGAATCCCATTTAATTTGTTATTGTTGTAAGATTATTTTGGCCAGACCTTTGTTGAGTATTTTTGCATCTATGTTCATAAGGGTTAGTGGTATGCAGTTTTCTATTCTGGTAATGTCTTTTCCTGGTTTTGGTGTCAGGGTTATGCATATTTCATAAAATGAGTTTGGGTATTTTTCATTCTTTTCTACATTCTGGAATAGTTTGAGGAGAATTGCCTTCAATTCTCTGAATGCTTTGTAGAGATCCTTGGTGAAGTTTTCTGGTCCTGGACATTTTTAGCTGGGAGTATTTTTAATGACCTGATCTGTGTTTCATTTGTTAAGGGTTGTGGCAGTCAGTTTTTATATCAACTTCTTAAAATTATGTGACAGTGAACTTTAACTGGTCAGTTGGATCACAGCTGATGATACCTTCCTGGATATGTGACCTTTTCATAAGGAAGAAATTGGGAACTACTCTTCTCTATGCCCCTTCCCCCTCTTTCTCACTGGGACTTTGTGACTTTCTGCAAAGGTGGTTCCATGTGAACCATCCTTTCCAGATGGCTGTTGGTTCCCTGCTGTGTTAGTCTGGGTAGACTAGAGAAACAAATACATAGACATGCATATGGATATGAGGGTAAGGTTTATATAAAAGAGGAATGCAACATTGAGAAAGCATCCCAACCTAGTCCAGTTAAAAGTCATAAGTCCAATATCAGCCCGTATACCCCATACCAGTCTATTACATCTCCTTCTGACTCAAGAAGTCACAGGTCAGTGGATGCAGAGTCCCGGTGCTGGAGGGGTTCTCTCCATGGCTCCATGTTTCCAGGGTTCAGGGTCCATCAACAGCATCCAGTGGTGGTAGAAGCAACTTAGCGCTGGCAGGGGTCTCCATGTGGCTTCTCCAGCTTCAAAGGTCTGGTTCCATCAGGGTAAGATCAGGTGGCTTCTCCTTCAGCTCCTCTAGCTCCTCAGACGCTGCCATCTTGACTTGTCCATAGTTTGTCATCTCAGAGACTGACTTCCAACAGCTGGGGAGATGGTCTCTCATCATGATATTTCTCAGAATTCTCAGGAGAAAGCCATGCCCACAAAGAGACCTCATTGGCTACTCAATGGCAATCTCCAGATTAACATGCTAGACTCCACCCCTACATCTGAATCATGAAATTGACATCTGGAATACATAACCGCCACACCTGCCATGTATCCACTAACTTTGGTTCCACAGGAATCTGCATACACTAGCCTAAAATCTTCATTCATCCCACTTGACTTTTTGTGAACCTTCACTTGCAGCTCTGAGTCTAAAGAGGGTATATCAGCTTGTATCACCTTGAGGTGATGTACACTGGGATGCCTTCTTGATTTAAAATTACTTAGAAATAAGGTTCCTTCATATATATATATATGTGTATATATATATGAATGTCACTGGTTTCATATCCCTACACAAACCAACCTATCATGGGTATTTTGAAGGTTTCTATATCTGTGTTAATGTGGGTTCCAAACTCGCTGTCTTTGCACTGATGCAGGGTTTCCCAGACACTAACTGTAACTGTTTACAGGAGTTGAAAGCCTCCTGTGTCAGACAGGGTTCTCTGGAGAAACAAAGTCAGGACACTAGTAATTCTTTTTATATATTTATATAGATAGAAGGGTATATAATATAGGAAGTAAACAGTTAAGTAATCTATAAAGCAGTACAAATAACTCAGTGCAACTCACTTGCGTGAGACAGCTAGCAGACTGGCAGTCCTTGGAGTCTGGAGGGCCACTGAGGAGTCCTCTGAAGAGCAATCCAGGCTATCTGGCCACAAGCAGCAAACAGCAAAGCAGGTCACCAACAGTCAGCCAGATGATAGAATCCAACATTCTCCAGCTCAAGGGATATATATTCCAGGAGCATGGTGAAGTAGGGTTTGAAGGAACCTCAAATCACAGCTACACAGTCGATGATCAGATGTCCCATGGGTAGTGTTGCTTGGAAATTGAGGCTCAGGATGAACAACGCAGCCGGCTGGTCTGGAGACCCAAGAGCAAGAGGGCCATGGCGGGGCTCGCCAAGCCATTTCTATCTCCGTGTGTTCATTGACCACGTTGTCACAACAGACCTACTTATTATCTTTGACCATGTTGGCACCACAAGCCTACCCATCACATCTCCTTTTTTCCTGCAGAGCAGCTGATGGTTTTGAACAGCCGACCCTGTGCATCGCAGTCCAACTCATAAGCACTACGGCACCAGGGTGGTTCAAGGAATATATCCATTTCTTAGCAAGTTTCCAATTTGTTTTCTTATCCATTCTGCTACTTTCTGCCTATTGACTTGTGCTTTTGATCAAGTTATACTTGGTATTATTATTCATAACTGTAAATATATTGGTGCCAATTTGCTGTGTCTGTTTTTGTGGTGGTGTTGGATCTTTTGTTCTTAGCAAGTTTCTGTTTTGAGATCATTTTTAGTTAATTTTTATTTGCTGATGTTTTACTTTTTATTAGGTTTTTGTGATTTTCATTTTCTTTTTGATGAAGCATTCTCATTTTCTTTGAGGTTACCTAGTTCCTTGCTCTTTTCTTCCCAATTTTAGGTTAATTGGTTCCATACTGCATTGCTAACTACTTAGCTTCCCCTGCATTAGAAAGTTTTGCATCTAGACTAGCCCCTCTATTACTTTGGGAGTGCTTTCATTGTGGTATGATATCTATAGTTTCTTATTTTCAGTCTTATAAATTTGCTTTACTTTCAGTTAGTTGACTTCTGGGTGGTGGTGTCTTCTATGTTGACCACAGCCTCATAACTGCTATTGTAGTTGATTCTATGTCCAAAAAAATCTTCCCTTCATATTTTTATATTAGACCTTGTTTTCACATATTTATTTAATTCTCCTTCTCTGGAAAATGGCCATATGTCTCCCTCATATTTGAGTGATGATTTTACTGTATTTAAGGGTCTTGGTTGACTTTTTTTCTTTCAGAGTTGTATATACGTCATTACATTGTCTCTGGTCTGTAGGTTTTCTGCAGAGAAATCTGAGCTCATTCTTATTGGCTCCCCATTGTAGGCCACTTTTCCTTTTTCCCAAGCTCAGAATTATTTTCATGAGATAGTTTATGATATGTCATGGTGATTTTCTTTTGGCATCTATCCCGCTTGGGATTCCTTCAAGTTATTTAATGATTATTTCCCCCTCTTTATGGAGTTATGAAAGTTTTCTTCCAGATGTTCTTGAGTGAGATTTAAATATTTTTTCTCTTTTCCTGTTCTGGAATTTCAATCAGGATTAAATTATCTCATAATTCTTAGATGTTCTTTGGGTTTATTTTAATTGATTGTTTTTCCTGTAGGTTTGCCTTGAGAGATTTGTCTTCAAACTCACTAATTTCACCTTCCATTATTTCCATTTTACTGCATTGCTCTTTCAAGATGTTGCAAAATATAATATTTCTACTATTAACCTTCTAGTTAACCTATTTGGTAGTTTGTTGGTTTCTAATTTTTCACATATTTTGTCTCATTGCTTTCTCTCAGCATTCTTTTTGTCTGTCTCTCTTTCTCCCTGGCCCTCTCCCTCTCTCACCCCTGTATGTGGTCCTTTATTTTAATTAGTATTTTTCTAAGAACACACCCTCTTTACCTTCTCTCTCTTTCCTCTCCCCCTCCCCTGGCTATGGCCTCGTCTTAATCTCCAAAATCTTTTCCTTTAGTGTGAAAACCTTTATTTCACTTTCTTCCTTTATCATAATGGTGTTATAAAATATTTTTCTTTATGATGTTGACTAACTTTGCTGAGTATAATGTCCTCAAATTTTTCCACATCATGAGGAGTTTGACATAGTCTTTCTTGTTTTTTTAAATATGCATGATATTCCATTATATATATGCACCAAAGTTTGTTATTCATTCCTTTACAGGTGGGGTTTTTATTGTTTACATGCTTTTGATATTATAGGAATGGCTGCATTAAACTCGGGTGTGCATATGTGTGGTCATGTTTTGTTCTTATTTCTTTAGAGTAGAGAGAATGAAAAAAACCCTCCCAGTCTTGCACACTTGAGACAACACTCATTTTGTGTATACCCTGCATGGTCCTTCACAAACATGCATTTGTGACAGAAAAAAGAGTGCAGTTTTGACTCCGGCTCAGGTGCTTGTGTGGGAGAGGGTAGGGGAGTCCTGGTTTTTTGCTTGGTATCATTTAGGTTGTTTGTAGGAATTTTATTTTCCTTCCCTGTTTTGCCTGATGGAATGAATAGGGCCTACATGACCCAGCCATACCATACATTCAACTTGAAATTCATTACTACTTGTTCAACAAATAAAATAATAAGATGAAAACAACACATTGTGTCAGAGATTATAGGTAATTTCAGTTCCCACAAAGAAGCCAGAGAGCAAGACACACATAAGTGACCAAGGTGGAGGTAGCAGAAAGTGAACTCAGAAGATTTATACTCAAGAGTTTTGACTAGATGGAGAAAATATTGAGAGAACTACATTGAAAATTAGAACTCAGGGGCTGAGCCCCAGTGGCGTAGTGGTTGTGCATGGGACTGCGGCCCACTGGGATGGAGGTTCAATTCCAGCTCCATGGAGCAAAGGCTGGGCCTCCTACTCCCACCACCTGAGGGCAGTGATGCCCCCCAAAAAACAAAAACAAAACAAAAAAAAAGAAAATTAGAACTCAGGAACACACTACAAGAGCAGTCTGACAAGCTTTGATATGTCTGATAAAATGATAATCTCAAAAGGCTATAAAATGGCAAATCCTTAAAAGGAAAAATAACAAAAGACACAATAAAAATGAAGAGAAGACATGGGTAGATAATGAACTAAAAATAACATCGAAGTGGCCAATTGTCCTATGAAGAAACGCCTGCAATCATTCGCTATAAGATAAATACAAATTAAAGCAAAATGAGATATGATCTCACACTGACACTGGTGGTAAAAATTTTTAAAGAAAAAACAGATGCTGGAGAGAATGTGAAGTGTTTGGAATATTCATATATTCCTGGTGGAATTGCAGAATTAGCCAACTGCTATGGAAAATGTATTGTGCTTTCTTAAAACAAATGCAAATACACACATCTTTTTTTTTTTAACTATGTGGTCAACGTGAAGGTTGTGAGATGTAAGAAATTGCTCCACACCTAAGAATAGGGAAAAGAAAACTAAAAGATCAACGAAATACAAAACCAGAATTGGCTTTTTATCAAATAGTTTTTATCAAGGTACCCTACATGTGGCTTACTTCTGTGATTTCCAGTGGGAGCAGGGGAGAGAACTGTGTCCCAGTGATTATTCCACTCCTCTGATGCTGTGTTAACTGTTTATCAAAGCAAAGAAAAGTAGAAAGGGGAAAGAAAAATGAAAAAAAAAAAACAAACAAACAGCCCATCTTCCTGCTGTGCAGCCAATTTAGACTCAGGCTACTTTCCAGAGTCAATCTGTCAAAGCTGATTACTCGAGCCCAGTGGTAAAATAAAGCCTCCACGACTGCCCACCTGAACAAATTTGTGAACTGTTGTACCCTCTAGTCTGAGCATCATGGAGAACCCATGTAGTTTCAGCCTCCTGACTGTTCAATCCCCCCTCCAGAGGCCCCCACCCCCCATGCGATGGTGAGCCACTAGGTCTGTTCCTTTTTCAGAGGGCATTTGCATCCACAGGGACGTGGAGGGAGGAATGCCCTTCTCTTCTGACTGGACTAGACTCAGTTCCACGTCCTGTTTCTCTCACCTGTCGGGTGTGCAGAGCAGAGGGGATAGCTCGCCCCACTCTTGCTTAAGCACACCGGAGATTATTATTTGCTGTGATGAAGGCTGCTCATCATGTAGTTGGCAAGTTTAGAATTTGCTGTTCCTCTTGATATCTATGTGTGGGTTCCTCTCTTTAGTTTTCTATATGTGTTTACTCACTGATTTTTCATTTATGAGAGATCTAGAACTCAATATTTTCCTCTTGTAGCTGATTTTTTCATGTCTTGGTTGAAGAGGATCAGCGAAGCATGTTTGTCTAAGGTACCAATATTATTGGAAGTTCTCCATTTTACTACCTTCTTTAGTCAAGTGTCAATTAAAATCCTTCGCCCAATTTTGGATTAGGTAGTTGGTTTATCTTGTTGATGGTAAATTATAAAAGTTCTTAATATCTTTTGAACAAAAGTTGTTATATATGATATGTAGTTTCCAGAAAGATGATATATGGTTTCTCACATTTTGTACATCCTTTGGACTATTGATAATTTTTCTTGGTACACAGACTTTTGAAGCTTCGTAAAGATAAATATATCGCTTCCTTTTTTTTACACAACCATTGAAATCCTTGTAAACATATATCCAAATATGAAGCTATAGGCATGTATACTTAATCTTTATGTAAAGAATTTTACAATCGTCGACTCAGAATATGGCAAAGGGTAGATTTTATACGAGTTAAGTATTCAAAAATGTGTCCCTTTTAAGTGTCCTTTGAGTTTGGGGACCAGAAAGAAGTTTGAAGAGGCAAAATCACAGCTGTAGTATAAACAGGGTAAGGGTTATCAGCAAACTTCTCAAAAGAGAGTTCTTGATCCCTACAAAGAATGAACTGCTATATTACAGTACTGGAAATTACTTACTTGATGTAACTTTTCTAGATTCCCCCCCCCTCACCAATGCCATTAACATTTTAATTTTTTTTAAATTAAGAGTTCTATTGACATCATCCACATCACAAAGTCTATTTTGTCTCTTACTGTGTGTGTTCTTAGTTATATTCAGTATGATGTGTATGCCCTTCTGTAGGGCCCTTAAGTTTGTCCCAATTTTCTCAATTATGATCCTTATAGCTCTAATTTAATATTTACATCTCTGACACATCTTAAGTACTTTTATGCCTGAAGTGAGACATACACCTTGCTTCAGTCTTCTGCAGATATAGATCCAATTTTTAGCGTATCATTTGTTGAAGATGCTGTCACATTCTCATCTAATATTTCTAATCTTTTGTTGAAGATCAGTTGTCTGTAAGATGATGAATTTATTTCTGGATTTTCCGCTCTGTACTATTGGTCTGTGTCTGTTATTGTATCAGTAGCAGGTTGTTTGCACCCATGTGGTTATGTAATAGATTTTGAGATTAGACTGTGTGAGACTTCCTACATTCTTTTCCTTCTTTAATATATATTATTTTATATATATATTCCATGTCTCTTCCCTCTATACATGATGCTGGCAATGAGTTTTGTTCTATTTATCTAAAGAATAAAGTTGGGAGTATTGATTAGAATCGCTTGCATTTATAGACTACCTTGAGGATCATTCACATTTTTACAACATTAAGTCTCTCTATCACAGGATGGAAAATTGAAGGACGTGGATGTCCTTTTTTGACTTTTTTATGATTGTTCCATAGTGTTCTTTGTATAGGTCTTTGTATAGGTCTTTTCCCCCCTCTTCGATAAGGTTTATTACTGTGTTTTATATTTTGTGTGGTTATTTTTTAAATGGTATTGTTTTATTGAAGTCTTTTTACAGAGCTCTCTTCACTGGCATATTCTATTTGTTATGTGCCATTGAATGAGTGCCGACCCATAGAGACCTTAAGCACAAAAGAAGAAAATTCTGCCTGGCCATGTGTCATCCTCACAATTGTTCCTCTGATTAAGTTTATTGTCATAGCCATTGTGTCAATCCATTCCTTGAGGGTCTTCCTCTCCTTAGCTGTCTTTCTACTGTACCAAACATGATGTCCTTCTGTAGGGACTAGTTTCTCCTGACATGTCCAAAATGAAGTCTTGTCATAGCTCCAAGAAGCACTCTGGCCAGACTCCTTTGTTTTGTCTCTATTTGGCATTCCACAGTACTTTCAGTATTATTCTTCAGAACCGAAATTCAAATGCATTCATTCTTCTTCAGTCGTCTTTATGTATTGTCCATCTTTCACAGGCATATGAGGCCATTGAAAATACTGTGGTTTGGGTCAAGCATGCCTTGGTTCTGAAAGTAACACTCTCGCTTTTCAATGCTCTAAGGAGATTTTTTGACTGCTTACATGAGCATTCATTATGGATCCAAACAAGACAAAATCGTTGATATACTTTTGGAAAGCAAAATCCAAAAATCTCCCTTTCATCTATATTGATGTTGTCTACTGGTCTAGCTATGAGGATTTTGGTTTCCTTTATATTTTTTTTAGTTTATATATAGGATATAGTTTTCTATATACAGTTCATATTGAAGAGTGTAATCCTTGATCATCAGCAAGTGTTTCAATTTCTCCTCAAATTCAGTAAGCAAGATTGTGTCATCTGCATATCACAGGTTGCTAATAAATTTTCTTCCACTCTTGATGTCAAATTCTTCTTCACAGAAACCAGCATCTCTGATTATATTCTCAGCATACAGATTGAATAAGTATGGTGAGAGGATAAAATTCTGCCACACTCATTTCTTGAATTTATGTCATGCAGGAATGTCTTGTTCCAGTTGCATAACTGCTTTTTGATCCTATAAGTTCTATAAAAATACAATAAAGTGTTCTGGAATTCCCATTATTCTCATCATTTGTTATGATTCACACAGTCATATGCCTTGGCAAAGCAAATTAAAAAATAAGTGGATATGCCTTGGCAAGGTAAATTAAAAAAAACAAGTGGCTATCTTTCTAGTATTCTCTGTTTTTAACCCAGATCCATCTGACATTAGCAATGATATCCCTTGCTCCACGTCCTCCTATGAATCAGGCCTGGACCTCTGACAGCTCCCTGCTGATGCACTACTGCAACTGCTGTTGGATGATCTTCAACAGAATATTACTGGCATGTGATATAAGTGCTGTTGTTCTATATTTTCAGTATTTCATTGGGTCACTTTTCTTTAGAATGGGTACAGATATGAATCTCTTTCAGTCCGTTGGCCAAACAGTTGTCTTCTTAATTTTCTGACTCAGATGAGTAAGTTCTTCCAGTGTTTCCTCAGATGTTGAAACATTTAAACTGTTATTTCATCAATTCCTGGAACATTGTTTTTTTTGGCTAAAGCTTTCAATGCAGCTTAAACATACTTTAGTACCATTGGTTCTTGCTCATATCCAACCTGTTCAAATGGTTGGGTTTTGACTAGCTCTTTTTGATACAGTGTCTTTGTGTAATATTTCCATTTTTTAATGCTTTCACCGTTTTTCAATATTTCAACACAGAGTTTGAGTTTTGCCTTGTGTTCTTTCAGCTAAAATATGCTGAGTGTGTTCTTCTCTTTTGGTTTTCTAACTCTAAGTATTTTCACATTTCATTATAATATTTGGCTTTCCCTTCTCGATCTGCCCTTTAAAGTTTCTATTCAGCTCTTTGACTTCATCCTCTTCCTTTGACTTTAGTTACCTATGACTAAGAACAGATTTCAGAGTTCCATCTGACATCCACTTTAATCTTTTATTATCTTTCTTGTCTCTTTAATGACAGTTTGCTTTCTTCATGACTGATATTCATAATGTCCTTCCACAACTCAGCAGGACTTCAGTCATCAATGTTCAAATCTCATCTTAATGTGTTATTAAAAGTTGCAATAGACTCAAAGTCATATTTGAGGTCTCCTGAATTTGTTTTAGTTTTGTTCGCCATCTTTTTCTATGCTTTGGAAGAGCTTGTGTAGGATTGGTGTCAGTTCTTCCCCGAATGCCTGGTAGAATTCTACTGTGCAGCCATCTGGTCCAGGTGATTTTTTTGCTGGGAGTCCCTTGGCAACCTTGTCTATTTCTTCTATTGTTATGGATCTGTTAAGATTCTTGACGTCCATTGGAGACAATCTGGGAAGAGATTGCATTTCCAAGAATTTGTCCATGTCTTCCAAGTTGTTGAGTTCATTGGAGTATAGATCTTTGTAGTAATGAGTGACTATTCTTTTGATTTCATTAGGGTCAGTTGTGATATCCCCTCTTTCATCCCTTATTCTTGCTATTGAAATTTTCTCTCTCCTTTCTTTGGTTAAGCCTGCCAATGGTTTACCAATTTGTTAATTCATTCAAGGAACCAACTTTTAGCAGCATTATTTTTTCCCATTGTTTTCTTATTTTCCCTCTCCTGAATCTCAGCCCTGATTTTTATTATTTCGTTTCTTTGCTATTAGTGGGATTATCCTGCTGACTCTGCTCTAGTTGTTGTAAATTCTGGTTTAACGTATTAGTTATGAGACACTCTTCCTTTTTCAGGTGTGCCTGTATTGCAATGAAACTCCCTCTTAAGACTGCCTTTGCTGTGTCCCATAAGTTTTGTTATATTGTGCTTTCATTCTCATTGGCTTCTAGAATTTTTTTAAATTTCCTCTCTGATCTGGGCCAGTACACCTTCCTTTTGCAAAAGAGAATTACTCATTCTCCAACTATTTTCTCTAGTTCTCCTTACCTTCCTTTTGTTGATTTCCAACCTTATGGCAGAGTGGTCTGTATGTGAGTTCTGTATGATATCAATATGCTTAAATTTATGTAGATTCCCCTTATGTCCCAGTATGTGGTCTATCTTTGAACACCTTCCATGTGGGGCTGAGAAGAATGTGAAATGCTTTTCCTTTGGATGGAAAACCCTGTAGGTATCTACCAAGTCAAACTGTCTAATTGTAGTATTTAGATCTCGCCTCCTTGCTGAGTTTCTTTCCCTGAGATCTGTCCTTCTCAGAGAGTGGTGTGTTGCAGTCACCCACTATAATTGTTGAGGTTGTAATTTCTTTTTTCATCATATGAAGTGTCTGGTTTACATATTCTGCGGGACTCTCATTTGGGGAATATATATTTGGGGAATATAAATGCTTATTGGATCATTGTCTACCCCTCCCTTAAGCATTATATAGTGTCCTTCTTTGTCTCTTATTATGGTTTGCACTTTGAGGTCAATTTTATCTGAGATTGGGATTGCTACACCTGCTTTTTTGGAATTACTGTTTGCTTGGTATATTTTTCTCCATCCTTTGATTCTCAATATATTTTTTTCTGTGATCATAAGATGTGTCTCTTGTAGGCAGCAGATTGAGGGGCGTATGTTTTCTAAGCCAGTCTATTATTTTCTGTCTCTTAAGACCTGAGTTCAATCCATTAATATTTAGGGTTATTACATCTATCTGTGCACTCTGTGTTGTCATTTTATCGCTCTTGGATTGGATGCTTTCTATTTCCATGGGTTGTGTCAATGTCTATTTGTGGTTCATTCTTGCCTTTTTTCCATCTCTGAGCCAGAGTTATCTAGGGGGCTGTAATCCCTTTGATAGTTTCTGGGTAGATTTGTTCTGCATGTGTTAGGTGGTGGTTGTTCTTCTCCCAGTGGGTTGGTGAGAATCTTTTGTAGGGCTGGGTTCCTTTTGTAGGGCTGGGGTCCTTTTGGCATATTCTCTGAGATTTTCCTTGTCTGGAAAGACTCTTAGTTCTCCATCAATTTTGATAGATAATTTGGCTGGATAGAGTATTCTTGGGTTTGCATCATGTTCCTGCAATTTTCGGAATATGCTGCTCCACTCTCTCCTCTTCTTCATAGTTTCCATTGATAGGTCCGAGCATATTCTTATCTGTTTGTCTTTATATGTGATTGCCCATTTTCCCCTAGCAGCTCTCATAATTTTCTCTTTTTCCTCATAATTGGATAGCTTAACAACTATATGTCTTGGTGTTTTCTTCTTGGGGTTTAGTCTAGCTGGTGTTCTTTCCACCTCCTGTATGGTTATATGGCTTTCATTCATTAAGCTAGGGAAGTTTTCCTCTAAGCATTCCCTCACTATTTTGGATGTTGGTTTTCTTGATGCCTCATCCTCCGGCAGACTGATAATCCTAATGTTGTTTTTTTTTCATAGTATCAGCCAGGCATCTAATATTTTCTTCTGCTTCTCTCATAGACTTGTTAGATTTTTTCTCCCACTTATTAATTTCTACTTGTGAGCCCTCTAGGTCACTTGTCCTGTTTTCTGCCTCCTCCATTCTCTGGCCGAAATCTGAGAGCTTACTATTAGTTTTTGTTAGCTCACTCTTTAGTTCTTGGGTTTCCCTTTGGTGCGTGGCCATTATCTCTTGTACCATTTCTTCCTTCTTCTTTAATGTGTCACTTACGAGCTGCATACGTGTTAGTAACATCTTGAAGCTTTCTTTCTGTGGTTGATCGATCTCTGCACTTTCTTTGACTGCTGTTAGGTCCAGTTGATCTTCTTCTATCGAATCCAGTTTCTCTTTTCTTAATACAGTGGAAGCGGTTAGCTGCTTTTTGTTGGATTTATTCAAATTAGGTGGCATTTTCCTTGGTGTTTTGTGGCCCTGGGGTCTCTCTTTAGGAGGCTGGTCTTATATTATAGCTTTCCTCAGGAACTGTTTGCAGCTGGGCCTTGCAGATCTGATGGAGTGTGTTGGCTGAGCAGGGGAGTGGGTTTAGGAGTGGGTTCGGAGTTGGGTGATCTGTTACTGGCTAGAGGCACTTGCCACAGATGGGTGGGAAAAAATTCTCTAGCACTCTGGGGTGGGGAGGACTGGCTGGCTGTTTACCCAAGGGACAATATAAAGCAGACCTCTCTGCTGCAGGTCACAGGGCAGGTGCCCTGAACAGGCAGCGTCTGTGGGGAGTGCAGGCGACCATGGGGAGTGTGGGCGTTCCTTTCTCTCCTGTTAGAAAGTGTGGCCCAGGTGGGCAGACTTGAGTTTAGGGGATGGGTTGATCTTATCCTGGGCATTGGTGGCGCCCTTAATGTGCACCTGGGCAAGGGCTTCCTGGGTGTGGGAGGGGCTGGCCCACTGTTCTGCTGGGGACACTGGAGTCCCTGGGGTGGGGAGCGAGAAGTGTGGGTCTGTGTGGAGTGTCCCCTGGGCACCATGGGCACCTTGGGGTGGGGAGGCCTGGTCAGCGATTGCATGCGGGCGCTGATTAACTGAGGGTCCCTGATCTCAGGGTCTCAGAGCGGCGCCCTGGATTCCAGAGGCACAAAGAACCCGCAGCATCTGTGCAGGCAGCGGCGTCTGTGCTGGTGTGTCCGTGGGGAGTGCGGGCTTGCGGGTCGCGCCTGCTCCTGGTTCAGAGCTTTCCTGGAGTCACAAAACCCAATTTGAGAGGCCCACCTTTCCCTGTGTCACCCCCACTCACCAATCTCCAGGAGCTCTGGCGTGAGCTGCCTATCTGGCCGCCATCTTCCCTCCTTCCTCTGTTTTAGTTTTCCTCCGCCTAGGCCTTGACTTATATATGACTCAGCCCTTGGTTTGGTTTTAGCTGCTAATATTGCACTTCTTCATCATTTCTTTCCACAGTTGAAGTTAATTTGATTTCTGAGCATTTGATCTGATGAAATCTATGTGTACAATAAGCTTTTGTCTTGCTGAAAAAAAGTATTCACTGTTAGCAATTTGTTGGTTTTGCATAATTCTATCATGTGCTTGATTTCCAACTTCATTACTATCACCAAGTTCATATTTTCCAACTGCTGTTCCTTACTGTTTGTTTCTAACTTTTGTATTCCAATTACTAATAATTATCTATGCAACTTCACTGCATGTTTGATCAATTTTAGATTAACAGTTTTGGGAGAGTTCTTCACTTTCTTCATCCTTAGCTTTTGTGGTTGGTTGCCTACATTTGAGTAATAGTTGTATTTATTAGGTTGTCTTTCAGGCAGATATACATAATCCTATCACAGACAGCATTGTACTTCATGAATGATCTTGTGTTGTCTTTGCAGACAATGAATACCAAACCATTCTTCTTGATCGTGCCATTCTCTGCATAGTAAATCATGATTGCCTGATCCAAAATGACCAAAACTACTCCCTTTCAGATTTTGTTAAGTTTACCAACTTGTTGACCCTATCAGAGAACCAACTTCTTGCTTTGCAGATTTCCATAGTTTTTGTATTCTCCATTTCATTCACTTGTGCTCTAATTCTCTGATTTCTTTTGTCCTATTTTGGAAAGTTTTTGTTGTTAATCTTGTTTTAGTTGTGGGAAATGATAAAGTGTCAGTTTGGAATTTCTCATCCCTTTCATCTGTGTGTTGATTCTGATTAATTGCCATCTGTTTACTGCATTTTTTGTATTCCAAAGGTTTGGGTATACCAGGTTTTCATGATGGTTTGTTTCAATGTATTTCTTTATTTCCTTCAATATTTGATCTATTCCTCAGTAGTTTTAAAGTCGTATGTTGTTCAATATCTATGTGTTTGACTTTATATTCTTTCTGTTTTTATTATTCCTCTTCAACATATAGTGTTGTCATCAGAGAAAATGGATGGTACAATATTAAAGTTCTTATTTTATTGAGACTGGTTTTGTGACCTAACATGTTCTATTTTAGAGAATGTACTATTTGTGCTGAAGGCAATGTATACTGTGCTGTTGTCTGTTAGAGTGCTCTATATATGTCTAGGAAGTCGAACTGATTGTGCTGTTTTGATCTTTTCTTTCTTTATTGTTTTTCCCTTAATGATATATTTTCCTTGAAAGTGGTGTGTTGAAGTCTCCTAAGAGGTATAAAGAGGTAAACAAGAGAAGACAGAATCTCAAAATCTCGGGATGTATCCTGAGTGTGGATACTATTGCAGTAGCAGTGTGAGCTCTGGCAGGTCTCTGTCTTTAGGAGAGGAAAAAAAAAAAACTAGTAAAAAAGATGCTGTGTTTGGCTATGCCCAGATCTGTCTGATGTTACTGTCTGTATCGTTGTCCATGCTAGAGGGACATGTTTCTGCAGAGATGAAGGATCATATTGGAAAAGAAAGTAATAGAATAAAAATAAAGAAGTAAACCAATATAAATATATTAATAAATAAAGCATAAAAGCCCAGTTTTTGGTGTGGGTTGACATGTCCACAAGAGTCACTTGTGGGTAAGGGGTGTTCTTTGGAGAGGAGTGTTGGATAAAGAAACATGACAAGGCAGAGGTAGCAGGGGGGATAGTCTTGCAGATAAACACAAGGTCCTCTGAATGAATACACTGAGGGATCAGTAGGCAACACCACAGAAAATTGAGGAAACAGACCACCTGAAGGTCCGGAACTATCAGAAGGTGAAGATTCAGAGGTTTCTACTCTGCTTTGTTTCTTTCTGACACAAAAGACCACACCCCCGAGAAAATGTCATCAGGCTGCAATTTGCCTGATATTTTAGAACCCTGCTTTTCCACCTATCCAGAGGTTGACATACTCCTTAAACATCACAGACCACCTCTTGTCAACTTGACACCTGGAAAAAGCTCTTTAACAAAAATAATCACCCAAACCATAAAATTATACTTGCACTCAATACAACTAACACATGTTAAACTGAAAATGCACTAAACTAATTTTCATTTTAAATTTTAAAAGTTTAGAAAACAAAGATATTTGGTACATACATACAAATAGAAATTTGAGAGTTATAGTTTGTTGTGCCAACCTGGCCAATAAACACATGTGGGGTTAATTGAAGAGCGGGGAGATAAATGGCTCCATTAGCCTCGCCTTTCCGTTCTTGGTGCTTGCTTTCTGATCGTCAGAGCAGTGCAGCTGCCTTAGTTAGTTCCCTGCTTCAGCTGGCAAGCCTCACTTCCTGCAAGATATCCTTGGGGGAAGCCACATAGATCTACCCTGAGGCAGCCTTGGGTGCAGGAGCAGCTGTGTGGAGACCCCTGCCAGCGCTGAGATGCTGACACACTCACTTGTTTGACGCTCCTCTTGCAGTTGGCATCATTGCATGTGTTTTGTGAGATGGAGGAGGACTTTGTGGATCCGTGTCAGACATATGGGCTAATGTTGGACTTGGGTGCTTGGGCAGCATTGGGTTGGGTTGTTTTCTTGATGTGCACTTACCTTTATATAAAACTGTCTTTTATACAAATAAGTTTGTGTGGATTTGTTTCTCTAATGTACCTAGACTAACACACAGCTATTCATAACATTTGCAGACTTGTGTCTTCAGCTGGTCACATGGTTGTAGCTGGTATGCAGAACTACCAGCTTTGCCTACTAGCAACCACTTCCTACTTCCCATTCTGTATTGTCTTTGCTCAGTGAGTACCTGGGCTAATTGTGGAACTTTGCTTGGAGTGGTGACCGAAACAATTCTTTTTTCTTGAATAGTCTGAGATACAAGCAGTCAGTGCCAGAATTGGGTTGCTTTATTTTACAGTAACCTTTGACCAGAGATCATGGCAATACTAATAAATGACCTAAGGAATCTCCTGAATTCCCGACATATTCTTTTTTTACCACCATTATGCAATACTAATAAAATTTTCCCTTCATAATCAGGATCAATCACCACTCAGTTCAGTAATATCCTTCTCTGACTGTTGATCCAGAGGAATGAGGAGCCCAAAATGCCCAGGAGGCATTCTTAATGTTCAGTTCAATAGAGTCAGTGCTGTGTATCCAGGTGGCAGTATTCCCTGCTGTGGAACCTACAGACTCAAAGTGGAAAGTTTCAGGGACAGGAAGAAAAAAACACATGGTGAGTTGGTCATTAGGGGTAATAGTGAGTGTGGTCACTCCAATTTCTGCACATTTATTCTTGAACGCTTTAATCATGTCTATTAGAGAAAATCACCATTTACCGGATGCTGGCTTAGAACATATACAGCCTCCTGAAAAACATTGCCCTAACCTTGTAAAGTCCTGCCAGCAAGATATCACCACAGTTGTGTCTTTAGAAATCCATTCTATCATTCTATCATGCTAGCTGCTCAAAATGATGGGTAGCATGGTAATATGAATGGAATCCATAATCTCGAGGCTATAGCACTGCCTCATCTACTATAATGGGGGTCCCTTGATCTGAGGGGATGCTGTGCAGGATACCATGTCAGTAGATGAGATATTCTGTAAGGTCAGGAATGGTAGTTTGGGCAGGACCAGTGCAAGAAAGGGAAAGCAAACCTCTATGCAGAATACATGTCTATTCCAGTAAGAACAAACAATGTCCTTTCCACGAATGCAACTATGCAATTAAGCCGTCACCAGGTGGCTGGTTGATTGACCTTGAGGAATGGGCCCATGTCTTAAAATCAATGTTGGTCTCTGCTGTTGGAAGTTTGGGTACTCAGCAGTGACAATAATCGACTCATCCTTGGCAGGGCAGGATCATGTTTCTGAGCCCATGCATAACCCCCATCCTTCCGACCATGGCCACTTTGTTCATTCCCCCATTGGGCAAGGACAAGAGTAACTGAGGAGAGAGCTTTACTGCTTTGCGAGGAGCATACTATCCTCTCTGCTTGATTGTTAGTCTTCCTCTTCAGAACAGTGAACTGACACACACATATCCTCGTCCTTTTTTCCCATTAAAAGAACTACGTCCCTCTACCTCTTCCCTAAACCATCTTGTCAACTTATTTTCCAATCATATTCATTCAATGTCCCAGACGATCAAGTCAAAAGCCCATGAATCCACACGTGGTCATGCAATTAGCCATTTCTCCTTGCAGGCAAGCCGAATAACCAGTTGTATCACTCAAAGTTCTTCTCATTGAGGGGATTTCCTGTCACCAATGTTATTCAGGGGTATCGCAGAAGGGGGCTTTAGTTTTGCTGCTGTCTACTTTCAAGTGATACGTCAATATCTTTCAGAACCAACAGTAAATGAACATGTGATTTTGATTCTGCATTCAAATTATCTTAAGGAACTCCCCATGAGGCCATAGGTATATACTGGGGGAAAGGCAGTGCTGTGACAGGAATGGAGACAGAAAGTGAATGAGCCACTTGTTCATACAGCTTGTTTTTATCTTCAGGTCTTGTAGCAGCCTGATCTCATACATACCAGTTATGTGAAATGATTTAGTGCTGCGCTACATGTAAAAATGTATGATTCTGTGGTTCAGAAAACATCTAATTCATGATGAGATGCTTGGGTCACATGATTACTTGGAGATCCATGGTGAGGCATTCAGTCTCCACTTAGGTCAAGCTACAGTCCAAACACCGTTTCCCCCAAAAAGGGAGTAGTTATCTGCAGAGGGTGGCATAGCTTTGCTGCAATGTTATACAGGTCCATACTGTGATTCACTAATAAGGGCCTGGCTTCATCTCTATTTACCATAGACACTTCAAGTACCACTGGATCATATGGCCCAAATGGCAGAGCAGTTTGAACTTGTTGAAGTGTTTTTTCTTCTTCTTCTGGACTCCACAAAAGTGGACAGTTTTTCAAGTCACTTGAGACATAGACTGAAGTAGCACATCTAAGTGAGGTCTGGCTGATACATATTTGTCTTTATTTTAAAAATGTGTCTTTAAATTATACATATGATTCCTTTGTTTCTCCACACAATAGAGAAAACATCTGTACATGCCCCAGCCACCACTGCACCACTAACAGCCTTGCCTAGTAGACAAAGATCCCCACTCATGGCAGATTTACTTGATCTATCAATATATACATAAAATTTAAAAATAAATTAAAAAAAAACAAAGTCTCAACTAAAATAATTACAACCCCTACAAAGAAGAAAGAAAAAAATTGAGCAAAAATGTGACCAATATAAGGGACAAAAAAAACTTTCTGAGAAAGATAAGGTATTGGGATTACCAGAAAAAGAACTCAGGGGAAAGATCCTTAGGTATTTACAATGAGTGGACAAAAGGATCAATAGAGCTAAGAGAAACAAAATGGGAAAAATCTATAAAAGAATTCAGGAAAACACTACAAAAGCAATCTGGTAAAATAAGTGAAAAATTAGAAACTATACTAAAGTTGTCAAATAGAAGTTTAGAAGATTAAAAGAAAGATGCTGGAATTAGAAAATACTTTAAAAGAGCAAATTAGTAGAATTGTAGCAATGAATGGCCAAATTAATGAATTTGGAGAGAGAGCTTTCAATACTAATCAATGAAAACAATTGATAAATACAGCAAAATAAAATCTGAAGAAGTTCTACAAAATATTTGGGAAACCACCAAGAAGAATAACTTATGATAGGCATTCCAGAACAGGAGGGAACAAAAATCCAGAGTACCAAAAAGGAAGAAAAATACTCTTCAATAAGTTAAAAGAGGCTCAAATAGGATATATACTCAAAGAAAACCACCAAGGCATATAATAGTTAATTTCCCCAAAATCAAGCACAAAAATCCTAAGAGACTCTTGAGGAAAATTATCTACAAAAGATAAACAAAAAGAGTAAGTTTGGTAGCCTTATTATGGCAGATGTAGTTAGGCTACAATGTAATATCTTATTATTTGATCTATCCTTTCACCTATTTTAAAGTTGTTTCAGGAAAGATAGAAAAAAATTAGTGAGGGGCAATATGCATGGATTAAGCTTCTAGTGAATTCCCTCTGACCATAAACGGGTACCCAAATAGCTTTACTCTCAGAGAGCGTGCATTGGAAAGTGCATTATTGCAGATGCACTTAGGTTACAATTGAACACTTTATCATTTAAAGACCCTTTTGATACATTTTAAGTCTGTTCTGGTTTTTTAATATATTCTGCTTTATTTTTTAAAAGAACAATTTCCATTTTATTTCCTTTTAGGTTTAAAAATATGGAATGCTTCATGAATTTGCATGCCATCCTTGCGCAGGGGCCATGCTAATCTTCTCTGTATCATTACAATTTTAGTATATGTGCCGCCGAAGCAAGCACTCTGCTTTATTTTTGATTGAGGTTTTTTTTCTCTTTTTCACTGTGCTATTTTTGCTAGTGCTTTTCTTTATGTTTTCTTATGCTTTCCTGTATATGAAATCTAGAATAGGTAACTCTAAAAGACAGTAAATGATTTAATAGTTTATTAGGACAATGGAAGGTGGGAAATGAGTAGCTAATAATGGATAAAAAAAGAAGAAAATATTCTAAAATTGATTGCGTAGACAATTGTGCATTGAATATGATTAAAGCATTCTATTGCATGATATATATTATGCATCAATAAAACTTTAAAAAAGAAAAAAGTTCGGGCTGAGCCCTGGTGGCGCAGCGGTTGTGTGTGGGACTCCAGTCCACAGGGTTGATGGTTCAAATCCAGCAGCAGCTCTCCAGGAGCAAGGCTGGGCTTTCTACTCCCACCAGAGCAGTGATGCCTCAAAAACAAAAAGAAAAAAGCTCAAATTTTAGCAGAAATCATACATATAGAAAGCAATCAAATGGCATATATAAAATTCTGAAAGAAAAAAAAAGTTAATCAAATGTCACACACAGCCAAATTATCTGTCACATATGATGGAAGATAAGGCGATTTGCAGATAAGAATAAATTAAAGGAATTTACAAAGATGAGACAAAACATACCAAAAATATTAAATGGAGTTTTCTGGACAGAAAATCAATAACAGTAGACATCAACCTGAGATCAGCATAAAGAACCAAGATATAAACCCAATTATAGTACTAACCAAAATAAAACAAACATAAGTTTGGAAAAATGGAGCCAGATATATGAATACACAAATAAAATATTTAAAATATAAATAAAAGGAATAATGTAGATACAAAACATGTGACTCTACAGGAAGCCAAGTAGATTTCAAGAATTACTGAATTTTTTAAATATGAAAAGAGTAATAGTGAATAAACTCAAAGAAAATAGATAGACCTCATCAGAATATGAAAGGATGACCAGATATACTTTGTAAACAGTAAAGCAACACGAAAGAGGACCCCTCCATAGCCCCACAAACAAAATGAATGCAGCATAGAAAATTAGGAACAAAAAACTTATAATAATTTTTTAAATTACGTAGCTATTTAATAGCAATGACTTGATCCTTAACAATAACAGAATGCATATTAATGAATTAACTACATTAATCAAGAGACAAAGTGTAATAAAATGGATAAGAAATCAGGATCTATCAATATGAAGCTTACAAAAACAAATGACATGTAGACACAACAAACCAAAAACAATTGGTGGGTGTTGACTTGGCTCAAGTGAAATACAAGGACCCACAGGAGGAAGCAAGGAAATCAGAAGGGCGCCAGAGGCAAACTGATGTGGAGTTTGCTTAGCAGGCTAGTCCATGGAATATTGTTAATGATCAGACATGTAAACCTCAGTTAAATTAAAATGTAAAAAGGAAAAGAAAGACACAGACTAAAATTCAAAGGGTGGGGGGAAATGGACCAAGGGAATTACATTCTATCAACACCAAAGCAAATTGGTGAAGGAACATAAATATCAGATAAAATAAACTTCAAGGCATGTTTATCGGTGAAGGGACATAAATATCAGATAAAATAAACTTCTCTCCATCATAAGAACAAAAAGAACACAACACAATGATAAAAGGAACAATTGAACAAGAAGATATAACTATAGTAAAGGCCTACACACACCCAAACTCTTTAAAATGCATCAATCAAACTCATCTTTTTGAGAAGAAACAAACATTACAATTAGAAACAGAGTAGCAAAATAAACATTCGGTCATCAGAAGAAAAGAAATCATGAAAACAAGCGCAGAGATAAATGGATCTTAAAATAGAGAAACAAAAAATGTCAATAAGACAAGAGCTTGGTTCTTTGAAAGGATTTATGAAATTGAAAAAGCATTTGCAGACTTAAAAATGAAATGAAATAGAAATGGAAAATATGATTAAAATTGAACTGGAAAACATCACAACAGAACCTGCTGAAATAATAGTTATAGCACAATATCATGAAGAACCGTACTCCAAAAATTTGGAAACACACTATGAAAGCAGACACAGACTATTATAACCAACAAACAAATAAACACAATTCTACAAACTCTTAGCAACAGAAGAAAGTAATATGGTTGTTAAAAACCTCCAAACAGCAAAAAGTCACTATGGGTCAAAATCCACTCAATGGCACCTAATGGAAATAGATGCAAAAACAAAAGCCCAACATTGCATTCAACAGGAATAAACTGAATCCCTTCTCCTTGAGAACAGGAACCAGACAAAGATTTCCTTATTACCACTCATGTAGCAATGCCCTGGAATTTATAGCTAGAACTTTTAGAATACAAAAACAAATCAAAGAAATTGTATTTAACAAAGAAAAAGTAAAATTTGGATCATTTCTAGATGACATAATTCTGTAAATAATTGACAAGTAAACTATTAAAACTAAGTGAAAGATTTGGAAATGTGTCAGGTTATAAGATCACCATACAAAAAATTATTGGATTCCTATACACCAAGGAAGAGATCTAAAAAAATAAATCAAGGTAAAAAGCAATATTTTATTACGCTGGGTTTCCTAGGGAAACAAAACCCAAACACTTGTAAATGTATATAAGTAGAAAGCTTATGTTGAGAAAGAATTTTATACAAAAAAGCAGCCAATACAACTGCAGAAAGGAGAGAAAGACAGTCAGACTCACTCTCATGAGTCAGTTGATGCACCGAAGGTTATTCTGACTCATGGTTACTGTGCTCAACATCCAAGGAAGTAGGAGATAGAGGGTGAGAGGCATGACACAGGGTAGTGGGACCAGTAACATGGTGTGATTATGCAACGCACAGTAGAACCTACAAGATAGCAATGTGAGGTGGTCTGCCAAGCAGCACAGCATGGTAATGTAAAGTGGCAGTAGATGTGATGCAGCATGGTGATGCTAAATAATGACACCTGGAGATGCATTGTGATGATGTCAGGTAGTCAAATCAAGAGTAGCCAGCCCAGGGAAGAAAAAACTGGTGGCCAGCCTTCCATAGAGTCTTTTTATATCTAGCCCATACTCCAAGGAGAAGTCACATGATTGATAGGTTAGACTCCACGAATATCTTCTTAGAGGTGCCACATTGGTTACAAAGCCAAACCATCACAATCCGCTCATTGCCAACTTTGCACTTGTACAAAACTCTTTAAGCATAATCATCAAACAAGACAATAATAAAATTGTGTATTAATACATATAAATGAAAATGCTCCGACACTATTTGCACCTTATATTTTACAAAAAAATAGAAAAATATTTGATGAATTCTTATAAAGAGGAAATATGAAGAAGTACAGACATTGTGTCTGCAATTGAGCATATGGTCATAACTGATACTTAGAACTACATTTATCCACTACCTATTCTGTTTTCCCTTTGTCCTCATTCAGCACCTCAGCTGGTCATGAATCTTTACCTGGTAGGGTGACCCAGACCTTCATTGTTGATGGGTCTGGGCCCTTAGTAGTGATTTCACAATTTGGTTTATGAAGATTATCATTTACTTTAATCACACGGCATAGAGAGAACTAAAGGAATCTAGATTCCAGGTACATTATTTTTTTTAAACCAAGTCTTTTATTTGACCACCACATGTCAGTCTCTGTAGAGACGGTTAAAAATTACCAATGCAGACTATATTTCAAGTATTCACAGCAGGGTACTGGGAAAAGTTTTCAATTAGCAGCAATCGCACTTTGGATATACCTCATTGGCTACGATATCACCACTGCGCAAAGCTTGTAAATTCTTCCTTACAATGGTGCCACATCAGTACAAATTCCCTTTGGTAATCAGGATCAATCACACCACTCAATACAGTAATACCCTTTTTATCTGTGGATCTAGAGACATGAGGATCCCCAAATGGCTAGGGGTTATTCTAAACTGCAGTTCAATTGAATCAATGCTGTATTTACAGGTGGGAATATTTCTCCCTTTGAAACTAGGAATTCCAGACCTGAAGAGCATAGGGTCCCCATAAGAGGAAGCAAAAATATTGCAAGTAAGTCATTAGAAGTAATGCCTAATGATACCACTCCCATTCTCATCCCTTGGTTCCTAGACCTGTGAATTATGGTTATTGGAAATACCTCACCATGTATTGACTGCTGATGAAAACAAACACAGACGCCTGGGAACATCGATTCAACTGACATGGTATTGCCACCTAGCTGGTTGTGGCCATAGCCATAATAATGTCTTTAGAAGGCCACGCCAACGTTCTAGAAAACTGGATGCTTTAGAACAGGGAACATAGTAGGACCAGTGGATTCTGTGAGCATGGGTCAAATGCCACACTTCATTTACTGTGAAGAGAATTCTTTCCTCTGGAACCATGTTGTGTAGGATACCATGCTGTTGGGTAAGACATTCTGTACATCCATGGGTAGAAGTACATGCAGCTAAGGGAAAATATATAGCTAGATTAAGTAGCTATTGCAGTAAGAATATAGCACTGCTCTTTTCATGATGAAAATGGTTCTATGAAACCAACCTGCCAACAGGTTGTTGGTTGTTCTTCCCAAGGAATGATCTCATATTTTGGACTTGGTTGGTCTCTGTTACTGGCAGCTGGGGCAGTCAGCAGTGGCAACAGCCAAATCAGCCTTGCTGAGTGGAAGTTCATGTTGCTGAGCCCACACATAATCTCCATTCTTAACACCATGTCTACTTTTTCATGTGCCCGTTAGACAATGACAAGAGGGCTGGGGTTGGGGTGGGTTGATTGGTTTTTGCACAACCTATCTGCCCACTTGATTTTTAAAGTCATCCTCTATAGAGTTAACCTTTTGGTGAAAATTCACAGGAGACAAAAATACCGTCCATATTTTAGCTCACTCAGAGAGATCAATCATCGAACTCCTCCCTATATCTCTTTATCAATTTTCTAATCATGTTCCTTCTAAGTCGCTAACCAACTAGCCAAACCATGGGCCACAGCCGATAAAAAAAAACTATATAGTCAAACATTTGAACAATACTCCTTCTAAGCAAGCTGAACTAACATGCATGCTACTGGAAATTCTGCTCATTGGGAGGATTTCTCATCACCACTATCTTTCAGGGGAGAGGCCCACTGTCTACTTCTGATTGTTTCCTGAATGTCATGCCAAACTTTAAGTAAACCAAGCACACATTTTTCTTCCACAGTCAACTGATCATAAGAAATTTCCCTTGAAGCCGTAGGTACAGATTGGAAGAAAGGAAGTACTGTGACCGCAGTAGAGACAATAGGCATTTGTGGCACTGTTTGATGAAGCTTACTTGATCATCAGGTGCTGCTCTTGCCCACTCTCATATGTATCACTTCAGTGTAGTGATGGAGTGCTGCTGTTCAAGTTCAACTATGATTCTATGGTTCAGACAACATTCAGTTTATTCTGAGCATATTAGGCTCCACGGTGATTTAGTGACCCGAGATGGGGCATTCACTCTCCACTAAGACCACTTTTACACCCACAATGCTAGCTCAACTTGAACTTTTAAAATGCTGGTGAGAATGGAACTTATCTACACTGTTGGTGGATTTGCAAGTACATATAACCACTTTGGAAAATGATATGCCTGTAGCTAAAGTAACTTGGAATTGAAATCCAATATGATCCAACAATAGCACTATTATTAATATTCCTTAAATAAATAAGACAGAATACCAGTGGAGGTGTGTGCTCCCATATTCATAGCAGTAAATTCACAATAGCAAGAAACTGGAAGCAGGCCACATGCACAACAGTGGAAAAATGGATAAGGAAACTATAGTATAGATACACAACAGAATACTATCCATCCCTAAAAAACCGTGATGAACGCATAAGACACCGCATGTAATGGAAGAACCTGGAAAGCGTTAGGTTGAGTGAAGTTAGTCAATCACAAAAGGCCAAATACTACATGCATTCATTCGTTACTATGACGAGAAACACCAAATAAACCAATCTTAGAGATCAATTCTGAATCAAAGTGGCAGAAAGCTATCTACCATGTATGATGAAACATACATCATCCCACTTAGGCAAACTTTTTAATATTCACTTCAAAAGAGAAGCCTTCACATTGGGTGGGGTCATTTCTACAAGGAAGATGAAAAGGGAGAAGACCATCCACTTGATGCTATACAACATTGGGACAAGGCGGTGACAAATCAACTGGCCCTCCACAGGAATGAGAGGAGAAACTTACTGGAAAGTCAAGCTGAGACAGGGAGAGAATCTACATTTTAAAGGAGGCACTGATATTTCTGTTGGTGAGTAGGGTGGATAAATGGGAATACCAACTTCACATCTGGGAAGAATGCTAAACAATAAATGTAAGGTACTTAAGGGGAGAATAAACTTTATTTTATGTTTGCTGGGTGGGCACTATGAATATGTTGTTATTCAATCCTTGGTGAATGATGCCATGAACTAAGCACCGTGATGACCTTAGACACAGGCATTACAGGCAGCATAGCATCCCCCAATGGCCCACACTAGAAAGACGTAAAGTAGAAGTTTGACAAAATGGACTGAGTATGACCTTGAAACTATCTGCACCCTTGGATTAAGGACTGAAATTCTCTGATGGGAGAGGAAGGAGAGGGCGAATACCTCAAGACTGTGATAATTGGATGGTCATTGGACCTTGAATGAGATCACAGGATTTTGAGGTTCCAATTAAAAGGGGGCATGGAACTACTGTATATTTAATACCCCAATACCCGCTATATTTAATACCCACTATATATTTAATACCCCTTGCATTTACCTGACAGGTAATTCTTGTCTGTTAGACAAGAATCTGCACGTGTAAGAATTGGTTCAAGAAATTTTCTCCTAGTTATGAATCCCCTTGCTCAGTGTAAACAGAGCTGAATCAATAAGAAGGATATCTGTACACAGCAGCAATTCATGGATTGCAGTTTACACTTGGAGTATACTTGCATAAAATACTCATATAAACAGTTTCTTATATTCTATGACACTGGAAAAATGATTGATTTTTATCAATGCAATTGCCATCCACCCCCGGGGAATGATTGACAATGGTTTGTTTTCTTTGTTTTTCTGTCTTTTGTTGCTTGTTTTTGTTTTGTTATTATGGGTCTGGAGAGTTTTGTCATAAAATGGTCACCAACGAAAACCAGAGTCATTCATAACTCATGGATTCTGGGCTGCCACTTAACTGTAGCCCTAATTCATGAGCAAATAGCTCTTATAACATGGTCTTGCTTGATAGTTACCTTTTTGATATGATCACTGAAGATATGGTTGCTACAGCAAAGTGTGGTGAAGAAAGAAGATGGTGTCTGGTTATCAATTTGAATAGTGCTTGGGATCTTAAAGGCTTGTATTCCTACAAATAGTCATCTAAGAAGGTGTCAACTAAGTCCACATGGAAAAGGCATATCAGCCTCTGCGATCCAAAGATGACATAACAAAAATCCAAATAGGATGAAGGGAAAATATCAGAGCTTAAATTGTGAACACCTAATTTGTAAAAGACTATGGAGAACAGTGGGAGGCTAATATCCATCTTCAGACTATCTAGTCAGCTTAAGCCTCTGGCAGATCCCCTGTAGCCACAAACAAGGAATTCAAACAATTTTACTTTCAGACAGAGATCATTGTAAACTTGATCATGGTGGGCTCAACTTTGATATAATATGATACATGATCAGTTGACCGCCCTTGACCCAACCTGAATTTGTAATAGTCTCAAGTATTTCTCTTTTGACCCAGAGCAGAAATTTATTTTCTGGCCTTTTAAATATCAATGGCTGTCTTTTAGGTCTTACTTTTAATTTGTTTTGTTGTCTTCATTTTTTTTTTCTCTTTCTGCTTGTTTTTTTCTCAGCTTTTTACTGTTCCTTTTGGTTTTCCCCATTTGTGAAGCACAAAATGAGGCAATGTATAAACACAATAACTGATACAATGACTTATCTGGGATGTGGACATGGTGGGGTGGGGAGGTTGAGGGGATTTGGGGAGCAAACAATCAATCTGGGAATGGAGAGGGAGCACAAGAACTGATTGCGATAATGTATAAGCAACTCTTTTAAGAAGTGATTTAGCATACGATTAAAGAAAACTACTTTAAAACAAACAAGACAAAACAAAAAGAAACCAAACTTTAGTCAATATAAGTGAAGGAGAGTCATTGCTTAGATGGCATTGAGTGTATAAGGGGATACCCAATAAAAATTGAAAAAAGCTCCACTGTGCGGAGCTTTCATATTACACATTTTTATAGCTAGACAAGCATTGATCAACTCACTCTGAGTTGGAGTACCTGGTGCCGTTGCCTGGGAAGGTTCTCTTTGCTCACAGTTAGTTTTTTCATAAAAGCAGTTTTGCTTGAACCTGGTGTTTTTATGATGGACGATTTAAGAGAACATTGTGTGGCTGTGAAATTTTGTTTCCTGCTGAGGAAAAATGCCCCTGAAACTGTTGCGATGTTTTCCAGGACAGTTCTTTGGGAAAACTTAAGTTTTCTTGTTCAGATTAGGAAAACATATTTATCAATGAACCAATGGACAAAGTACTAATTCTAAACATCTACAGAGGACTTCAAGCCCACAAGAAGAAAATAACATATAACAACACTCTTATATGTTGGGTAAAGTATCTGAACAGACAATTTATAAAGGATGACACTGAATGGCTAAAATTTACATTAGGAAATATTTTCATTCATTAGCCATTGTAAATACCACCATCTAGGAAAGCCATACAGTGATTCTTAAAACAGCCTCCAATAGAAATACCATACAATCCAACAATACCATTGTTGGACAAACATCCCAAAGAAATGAGAGAGATCACCAACACACGTATGCTTTCCCATGTTCCTTGCAGCACAGTTCTCAGTAACCAGAACTTGAAAATTGTCCAAATCCCCATCCGTAGAAGAATGGATTTAAAAACGTTGGTATATACAGTACATACAATGGAATGTTATACATTCCTAAAAATACAGAGAAGAAACCGTAAACTCTTCATGACATGGAGGGATATGGAAGCCACTAAGCCGAGTGAAGTCAGTCAATCATAAAAGGACATGTATTATCTGAGTCTGCTCTTGTGGGGATGAGCTCCTGGATTTCAGGCAGCTCAGAAGAGAATCTGACTGGTGTCCTGAACCATTTATCATGCTCTCTATTTGTGCAACTTGAAGGTCACTTTGGCTTAGGGGTCTTGAGGTTCGTTAGGATCAAATTTTTGAGAGGGGGGTGGGTGTGGAGATGATTGCTTAGTTGTTTCTATGGAAATGTATGATGGAATTCCCCCAGACAGATATTCCTAAAAGAATGATGAGGGATAATGATGGGAAAATCAGGTCAGGAGAGGGGAAAGGGGTCATTCACATTTGGGAGAAGATAACGCACAGCTACTAGTAGAAGGAGAGAATGGACTTGCTAGTGGGGTAGGGATGACTAGTCATTCTTTAAGGCCCCTAAGAGGGAAGCATGACTGGTAAAATGTTCCAAACAAGCCACATTGCTCTGACTTCCTGTACATCTCCTCGGGATCCAGGCCAGAGAACACTGGGACATTGAATTCTGGATCTTTAAGGCACAAAACACACTCTAAAGTCCATAGCAGCGGGATGTGATGTGAAAACTCTTTGGGTGAAGCAAATTCTACCTCAAACACACCTGTAACCTGAGGATTTAAGAATGAAATTGGATGGCTTGTGAGGAAGCATAGACAGCTATACCAAATTATTTAATTTTTTGAAGGTTGATTAGCATTTGTTTAATACTTCAATGTCCCACTTTCTGTATAAGATATATATTATTCTGACTGCTCTTTGTCTGACATTTGCCCAACCACCAACTCCCAGAGTTTGTGCGTATTGTGTCAAGTCATGTAAGGATTTTTTTCTCTTCAAGTAAGTAATCTAGGTATGGCAATATGTAGTTAGCATACATTTATTTCATCTCACTCTCTTTTAAAATTTATTTTATCTTACTTTTTATCATTTTATTGGGAGCCCATACAACTCTTATCACAATCCATACATCCATCCATTATGTCAAACATATTTGTACATGTGCTGCCATCATCATCTTCAAAACACTTTTTTTCTACTTAAGCCCTTGGTGTTAGCTTCTCATTATACCCTTTCTCTGCTACACTACATCACTCATGAATCCTTGAGAATTTATAAATTCTTATTTTTATTTTAGGTCTTATACTGACCAACGTCTCCCTTCATCCCCTTCATCCCTTCATCCCTTCATCCACCTGAGGAGGAAGTTATATGTAGACCATTGTGATCAGTTTTCCCTTTTCCTCCCAATTTACTCTTACCTTCCTGGTATGGCTACTTTTACTATTGGTTCTGAGGGATATATCTGTCCTGGATTCCCTGTGCTCCCAGCTCTTATCAGTTTCATTGTACATGCTCTGTTCTAGCCAGATTTGTAAGGTAGAATCTGGGTCTTGGTAGTGGAGGGGGGTAAATTGCAAGTTTCATCAGTGCTGTACTGCACCCTGACTGGCTCATCAATTTCTTGTGACCTTCTGTAAGGGGATTCCAATTGTCTAGAGATGAGCGTCTGGCCTCCACTCTGCACCCCCACCCCCTTCACATTGATATGATTTTTGTTCTGAGTCTTTGAGGCCCAATACCTGATCCCATCAACACCTCATGATTAGAGGCCTTTGTACTTCTTTCATGTGGACTTTGTTTCTTCTCAACTATACTGTTGCTTGTTTATCTTCAAGCCTTTAAGATCCCAGACACTGTGTCATTTGATAGCCAGCACCATCATCTTTCTTCACCACATTTGCCATGCACTCATTTTGTCCTCAGTGATCATGTCAGGAAGATCAGCATCATGGAATGCCAGGTTATTAGAAGAAAATTTTTTTGTCTTGAGGGTGTACTAGCCATCTGACTCTCTAAGCATGGTTTTGAAGTTTTTACCATAGACTAATAAATGACACTATAAACAGAAGTTCGTGATGATGCAGGGAAATGATCAACAAGATTCTCCGCCATGTATTAACAAGCACGTCTCTAAGGTGAACTAGAGGTAGTAAAAAAGAAAGGAAAAGAAAAGACAAGAAAAAAGTTTCAGGAGTAACTTTGGGGCTTAAACTAATCCCAGCTCTGATATAAGAACAATTAGCTTTTAGGACACAGCTCTGCTTGATACCCGCCGTCAGAAGGAAGCATGAGTGCTGTAACAAAATGTGGTGAAGAAATCTGATGAATCAGCCATGCGAAAGAATAACATCTAGCATCACAAGGCTTATTTCTAAACAAGCAGTCAATAAAATGAGATGTCAACTAACCCCACATGGTAGAAACATGCCAGCATCAATGATCCACGAGTGTAAATTATATAATCCAAATCCAGTGGACATAATATTATCACAGCTTATATTGTGAGATTATGATATGCAGCAGGATAATGATGACAGTGGAAGCCCAAAGTAAATTTGCAATATATACACTAGAATTAAGCATCCATTGATTTCCCTCTAACCATAATTGAATGGGAATAACCTGGTCTTAAGACATAGAATATTGGAGACATGAATATAATAAGTTAAAATGATAATTTGAACTTAATGATTAAAACCTTGTTACTTGATTTCCCTTCTGGTACACTTTGAACTTGATCTGGTTTTCAATATTTTCAATTTATCCTACACCATATTGGTCTTTATATCTTGTTGAATTTTGTCTTTATTGTTAGCCTTCTTGACTCTGTTAAGAGTTGTTTTGGTCTTTTTAAAATCATTTTATTTGGGCTCCTACAAATCTCATCACAATCCATATATCCACCCATTGTATTTCAAGCATATTTATACATAAGTTGCCCTCATCATTCTCAAAGCATTTGCTTTCTACTTGAGCACTTGGTGTCAGCTCATTTCCCCCTCCCTCCCCACTCTCTTCTCCCTCACGTGCCCTTGATAATTTATAAATTATTAATTTTTGTCATATCTTGCACTGCCTGGTGTCTCCATTCACTCACTTTTCTGCTGTCCATCCCCCAGAGAGGAGGTTATATGAAGATCCTTGTAATCGGTTCCCCCTTTCTACACCACCCTCCCTCCACCTTCCCGGTATCGCCACTTTCAGTACTGGTCCTGAAGGGATCATCTGTGCTGGAAACCCAGGTAAGGTAAATTTACAGAGACAACAGCTAAAATAAAGGTTCCTGGAACATGCATGTGGGTGGTGTAGGGAGGGGGTGGGGGTGGCAAAGGAGACTGATATCAAGGAATTCACGAAGGACAAAAAACGTTTTGAATCTGATTTTGTTCTATTGCTGGTGTGGTGTGCCTCAGTTCTTGCTTTTCACTACTGAAAGAATTCACATGGCAGAGCACGTTTGTAATCCAATTAACATCTATCCAGGTAAGGGAAGCTTCTGGTGTTAGAGTCTCAGAAAGGACACTCTATTTCTGGGAAGCTTGCAAGTTTGCATTGTGTGGGTTGTGGGAAAGTTTCCGAAGCACGTGGTCAGGATACCAGAACAGGAGCGTTGTAAGTGTGCAGAGCCAAGAGCAGGGAATCCCAAGAAAGCCAGAGACTGGGCCTTCAACAGTGCCTGCAGGTGCTTTTGTGCCACACATTTGGGAGAGACTCCCACCCTCTGCTGGCAGAGTGCATCTGAAGTAGAAGATCCCCTGGACTGCCCTTGGCCTGCTTTTATCCCTTCCCATCCCCACTGACTGGGGAGGCATGGTTGAGGGTATTGGCTGATCTTATTAGCCAAGTTTAGATGCACCTGTGTGATGTCATGTAGTCCATGTCTAGTCAGTGCACCCAAGGTGGAACTCCCAATGGAGCCTAGGGGATTTGCATCTGAGCATGCTCAGTTCTAGATTTTCTTTTTGGTGTCTAATTAGTGTACCTGATTTCTTTCCAAACTCTTTATTGTGGAATGGACAGCTATTTTTTTTTGGATTGGCATTTGTCCCACCCTACCTAGCTACTTTTCAATTTTGGTAGCAATTGTAAAGCACTGCTTGATATGATTGAATTATGGAATTGTATGATACCTTGTTTTGCTCCTTGTGAAATGGTTGAGGAAAAATTTAGGGTTTAATATTGGGGGAGAAGAGGAGCTGTCCTTTCTTAATAAAGTATTTGTACACTAATCTTAAATACTACATAATCTCCAAACAAAACCATGCTTGAATCTAAATTGACAGAACTAGAACATCTGCAAAACAAAACACAAAATCCAATTATATCTTATACTGTATAGTGAACAAATTAAGTATGTAATGTTTAATAATTATAATTCTTTTGACAATCATCTATACTTGAATCTTATATTCTTGTCAAGATCTTCTCCAACCTTTCTTAGTAAATTAGTCAACTAATCACTAGGCATCCTCCATTGTTCTATGTATTTGAGACTAAATAAACTCAGGAAAAATTAAAAGCTAGCAATTTCATGCCTAATCTCCCTTCACTTTGGATACTCAATTTCTAAATTATCCATTCCTATTAATCCTCTGTACTGAGGAAACAAGCGTGTCTTTTGATGTGAAGAATCTCTATTCCAGTTGGAACTTTGAATGTCTGCATCCACACACAAATAAAGCCAAAAACAGTCTCTTCATCAAGAATGGAGCATTGTATTTCAGATCACAGGATCAAACCTTTTACTGTTCATCCAGTTGGATTCCATTAAACTTAGTTCTAGCCACTACAAGCTAGGTCAATGGATAAGATAGCAAGCTTCTGAGCTCACATTCAAATTTATTTCAGACCATATTTCCCCTTCACATATTTTCATCCACCGAAGCTCTCTAGTACTAGGTCACTAAAACCTCAGGTTTTTCATAACTTTTAAATTTAATGCCATCCCACTCTTCCTTGTTTCTCTTCTTTAGTCCTTGTGGATAAGTTCCATGGGTGGTCAAATTTCTTCGCTGTGCTTCTTCTAATTCCATTCAACAAGTGAATACTTGTGTTCACCTAATGAATATGCCAGGCTTCACATAGGCTCCCTTAATCTTTCAGCACTAGAAAGAGTTCTTTCTCACCCAATATATAGAAAGTCAAGGAAGACAGTGGGAGCCTAAAATCCATTTGCAGGGTATCTAGTCATATTAAGCCTCTGACAATTTCCCTTTTGCCACAGATGAGAGACTCAAACAGCTTTACCATCAGACAGAGTTATTGGACACTTGACTATGGGGGATCAAACTATAGTACAATACGATAGTCACTTGACCTCCCTGTTGACCCAACCTGAATTTGATTTAAGCTTAAATATTTCTGGCTTGTTTGATGATGGAAATTTCTTCTCTGGTTTTTTAATATTACTGGTTATCTTTTGTTTCTTATTCTTTATTTTTACTTTATTATCATTGTTAGTTATTTTTTTCTGTTTCCATTTGTTTTTATTTCTGTTTCTGTTAAGTTTCCCAGTTTATGAAGCACAGAAGGAGTAGATGTGTAATATCCTAATAGTTAATAATTAGTAGCCTGAGTTTGACTTTTGTAATGTTTTGCTTATGCTTCACTAAGTCAGACCTCCCTTGTTGCAGTTATCAGTTTTGAAATCAACATTGGTTAAAAACACCTCAAACTGAACACAGCTGACTTTGGAAATTTCCCCCAAACTTCCTCCCTTGAGTAAGTGATTGTGTCAATGATTGATCACCCCCTCCCCACCCTACCCGTTTGTGGATATGTTAGGTTTCTGGAGTGGTATACCTTGTTTTTTGTTTGTTTGTTTTGTTTTTGTTTTTGTTTTTGTTTTTTGCTTTACAACAGCTGAAAGAATTCATGTAGCAGAAGCACTTTTGTAAGAGGCATTTGTGAAGGCAAGGGGAGTTTTAGGCATTACAGTTTCAAACATATACTATATCTCTGGAAAGGCATGCAAGACTGCATGACAGGGGCATGGGAAATTTCACGACTAGAAATGACCATTTCTGGGGACCATGGAAAAGCATGTGAAAGGAATGCTGGAGCATGAGCTTGAAACAAGCATGTGGAGCCAAGAGCAGAGACCAAAGAGCAGGAAAATTCCCAGAGGTCAAGACAGTGCGTGGGCCCACGCAGGCCCAGAGGGGACATGATGCTTCATGTGCTCATCCCACGTGGGAGGTATTTCACTCTCTGTTTGCAGCATGCACCTGAGCAAAAGAGAGAGAAAAAGGGCTGACCTTCCTGTGGCCGACTATTACCCCCATTGGCTGGGGAGGTTTAGCTGAGTCTATTGGCTGATCTTGGCTGATTTTAGGTACACCTGTGTGGTGTCATATCGCTGGTACTTAAGATTGTGTGGGGCCCAGCTTAGATTTTCCCCAAAGTGTCTAATTAATGTACCTAATTTCTTGCAAGCTCTTTCTTGTGACATGAACAGTTAATTTTCATTTAGCATAGGTATTTCATGGAGACAACTCCCTTTATCCCTTATCTAGTCACCTGTCATTCCCCATTGAAGGAGTATGGACCAGAAGCTTTGAGAATAATGGGCAGAGACAGTCTCTGTCTACTTCCTGCTGTCAAATAGACAGGAAGTGGGGTTTGGGGTCCATACCCTTCCTCCTTTATTGGGAATGATCATTATTCACTTTGGGTCCCACGGTGGGTGGGTTTAGGTGGCCCAGGTGTTGGTGATGTGAAGATTCACCATCTTGGCTCAGTGTCATTCATAATCTGACAACTTCTGGAAGCAACCAAGCAGGTGAGAAATTTAGGTAAGTCTATGGCAAGAGGCCATAGATGGCCATGCTATGGGAGGGTGATTTGGTTTCACACTGGAAGGTTCCAAAGGAAATCTCAGTGGTATTAACACTGGACTGACAGGCATAGGCTGCAAGCTTACTTTATACACAGATATTTCGTCATAGCATTTACTAGTTTAGAGACTTGTGGATTTTAGGTCAGGTTTTCTGCTAAGCATGTATCAATAATGTCAGGGTGGGGAAGAAATATCAAAGGCTGTCTAATGGTTCACGTATGTCCTATCTTGCTTCATTTGGCCTGCATCTGAGGATCCCAGTTGCAATGGCTTCCACAATTGTATCCATGAATGGTGGATCCATGCATTCTGCCCTAGAACTTTAATAACAGTGAGGGTAGAGAGAAGTACTGGGAAGGGACCATTCCACACTAGTTGGAGCTGGGGTTTGGGGGACCTACTTTCCAGGTTTTTATAAAAATAAGGTCTCCAAGAAGGCACAAAATATTGACTCATTCTCTTTACTTGCCTTACAGATTGTGATCTCCAGACACAGTGAAGCCAATGAGGAAGCAGCTTTGGGGAGAGTAGACAGCAAAAAGTAGGGAAAATGTACTGATATACCTGCCAACATCCATATACAACCAGGGTTTGAACATTTATACATTTGTTGCCATCACCATTCTCAAAACATTTGCTTTCTACTTGAGCCCTTGGTATCAGGTCCTCATTTTCCCCTCCCTCCCTGCTTCTGCTTCCTGATGAACCCTTGATAATTTAAAAATTGTTACTATTCTGTCATGTCTTACACTGGAAAAATGAGTGAAACTTTTGTTTTAAGTCATTATAGAATACAGGGTTTAGAAAGAAATCTAAGCCTCATCCAGAGCCTTGATAATCAGGACATTTTCTTTTGAGCAAACAAGTCAAGTCACCAAGATTTGCTGAGTGAAGGGAGAGAAATAAAAAGTTACTGGCTTGGATTTTTGAACTGCAATGAAAGCAAACAATTTCCCATAGTATGTAAAAGTGTATGGATGCCCACCAGAGAACACCTCCCCCACCCCCTTTATAACAATTTAATTGGCACTTCACCCACATAGCGCACAATTCAATAGTTTAAACATATCACAAATAGTTGTACAATCATTGCCACAATCAAGTTTAGAATATTTTTCTTCCTTGTATTTAGTGTTATTAGTGAAATTATTTTTAGTGTGTAAAAATATACACAACAGCACAGTCTCCATCTCAGCAACCTCTACGTGTGTTTTGTGCACCATTATTGATATCATTTTTCAAATTGCTCCACTATCATTCATATAGACATAATCCAGGCATGCATAAGATTCTTCCTCCTTCATCCATGGTTACTGTTGGTCAATTGTGTTTCTTGTTTTATTTTTTAGCAGTTTCCTTATATAAGCTTCACATATCATAAACTTCTTTAGTTAAGTCTCTTTTAAAAAGAGTTGTATAAATGATATGTAGCTAGCATAGGGAAAGGGCCATCCATTATCCATCAGGAAGGATGGCATACTGCGCATGCTCAAAGGTCCAGGCTTCAAACAAGAATAGCTGCAGCTGGATTGGCTCACCTCGGCCAGGTGAATTCAATTCAGCCAATGGGGTCAATCAGAGTCATCAGCCATGCCTCCCTGCCAAGGTTAAAATTCCCTATTAAGATTTTCTTTACAGCAGAACTGTCTTGTTTTAAAAATCTGCTCTCTCCCCTGTCTTTTTCCTTATTATTAAGATGACTGCTGAAAAGTTCTTCATAGTTTTCTCTCCTTAGACATAACTTTTTCCTCCTTGTTGTCACTCACACTCATTACTGGTTTTTGAACTCAGTAGAGGAGAAAAAGGGGGATAATGATGAAGAGAAGAAAGTGGAAGAGAAGGATGTAGAAAAGGAAGATGATCTGTTTTATGCTTTCTGTGTTTGCTTTCAGTCTTCTGGCATGAAAGTCTTTCTTGCAAATGAAGTTGTTGAAAGATTTCCCTACCTCAGAGACTGAATTTGGGAGGGAGTCTTTCAGATATGTAAACAATGTAAGCATACTTTGCTGCCTAACCATAATTGGCAGTCTCTTTATAGGAATAAAAAAAACCCATCATTGTCATTCTTCCACAAGGAGCCTGATGGTTTGAAACAATTGACTTGCAGCTTATGGCCGAATTCATAACCACCATACCACCAAGGCTCTTATTTGTAACACTAGGTGTGTCAGTCCGGGTAGACTAGAGGAACAAATTCAAGGACATGCATATCAATATAAGGAAAGGGTTTATATACAAAAGGAATGTGACACTAAGAAGACATCCCAATCCAGTCCTATACAAAGTCAAATATCCGATATTAACCCATATGCCCTAAATCAGTCTACAAAGTCTCCTTCCGACTCATGAAGTCACAGGTCAGTGGGTGCAGAATTCTGGCGCTGGCAGGGATCTCCCCATGGCTTCTCGCTTCTAGGGCTCAGGGTCCATCAACAGCATGCTGCTCTAGCTTCAAAGGTCTGGCTCCATCAGGGCAAAGCCGTGTGGTCTCTCCACCGGCTCCTCCAGCTTCTCGGATGCTGCCATCTTGTCTTTTTTGTGACTCATCGCCTCTGAGACTAACTCCCAACAACTGGGGAAGATAGCTTCTCATCTTCATGAGGGAAATATCGCGAGATTTCCCAGAAGTCTCAGGAGAAAGCCATACGCACATAGAGGCCTCATTGGCTACTCAGTGGCTATCTCCAGATTAACAGGCTAGACTCCACCCCTACATTTCAATCATAAAATTAACATAAGCACATTACTGCCACACTAGGTATGAGAAATAAATATAATCCTAGTACAGCCCTCTGTTACCACGGACTGAAGTAGAAAGAAATGCTGTGAAAAGATGATGACAACATATATACTTTGACACAAAGTATATATAAGTATATTAATTATGAAAAGATCTGTAAGACATCCCAATAAAGTAAACATTAAAAAGAGAATAATTCTAAACACAATCTTCTTTTAAAATTTTTTCACAATCTTTTGAATACATACAAATTCAATATTCTCTTTTCTAGACTGTTCCATTAATATGCATATGGACCTGGGCTGTTGGCAGGGTTAATACAACCAGCTGGCTTTCTAGCAGGCATCTGTTGAAACAGCCTACTTTTGCAACTGGGAACTCCAAAAGTTACTCTCCATTCAGCTGTAGTTTATATCACCCAAAACTCAAGTTTCACTTCTCACACTTTGTACTTTCTTCTCTAACAAAGCCCATGCTTTCCTGAAACTGGAGTCATAGCAAGAAATCCTGCATGAGATACCAATTGAGTAAATCATGTGGCCGTTTCTGACCTCATCTGGTTACCTGAAGGAGAAGAAAAATACAAATCCACCCAATTGCCTTTAGGCAGAGGTCAGACAATGCCTTTTCCTCATTCTTATGATTTGTTTCTCTAGAATCCCATTCTATTAATAACAAATAAATTATGCTGGATTTTCTATAGAAACAAAATTGGTCACTCATATGGCTAAGAAATACCTTTATATTAAGAATGAGTTAGTTTAACCCAGTACAACTGAATTGTAATGGCCAGATGATAGCTGGAGCACCTCCAGACTCATGCAGCTATTGGCAGATCAAGCAGGGAGGTGAAGTGAGAAGCTGCAAGTCACAGAACTCCCATGGGTGTAGTGTGGTATTGATTCAAGTTTCCTCAAAACATGGCAGGATGTTTTGAGCAAAACAGCTCTAAGTGTTTGCAGGTCACATAAACTTCCAGCTCCACATATGAGACCCAAGGCCCAGAAAAGCAGGAAGGAAAGGAGGGCTAGAGAGAGAGAGCAAGAGCGAGAGCGAGCGAGAGAGAGAGCCAAGAGAGAAAGAGAGAGAGAGAGAACTTCTTGATTCATAATTTGTGAAGCTATATCAATTTTTCCACATCCCATGGAGATTTCATAAGGCTGCGATATGACTGGTAAGTTAGTTGGACTCCATCCATAGGTGTAATAAGTTGTCACCCAACCTAACCATTACAAATGGATACTTTCAAAGTGCTAATTTGTGTAGGAAGTTCTAATGCAGGCAAAAGTTCCAGTCTTTGTCTCTGTTCCTTCTTCACTGTGAAAACTATAATTCAGGACAGATCAAAGTTTAAGTCTTTCATGGAGCTACTGGATTAATCTGAATCAGCACACTTGAAGTCTGTGAGAAAACAGCCCTATTCATATCTGAGACAGAAATCTTGACATAACTAGTTCAACTATCCCTCTACTTCAGCTACCTGACCTCCATGCAGGTAGAGAGAAAAAATAGGTTTTCCCATTATTTAAAAGTTGTTTTATTCTGGCTTCAATTTGTTGCTTATTGTTGAAATATTTTGAAAGAAAATTTATTTTTCTACTGTTTATATTCACAACTTGTCTGTCAGTTTGTTTTACTGTGGCAGCCTCTTTGTTGCTGTGATGCTGGAAAGTAATGTCATTAGCATATCAAATGCCAGCATGAATACTCAATGTGAACAAGGTACAGGGGAGTGTCCAGATTACTTATAAGGAATTGGTGGCCCACTTCAGAGGATGTAGCCACTGAAAATCTTATTAATAGCATGGAAATTGTGTAAGCTATTGAAGCCCTAATGAATGGAAACAGAACTTAATTGGAGATAGTGCTGAAGGGCTTTTCAGGTTGGAAGGTCCTCAAACGGTGACTGCTGAGGAGCTGTTATCACAAAGTAGAATTGACCATGATGACATAAATGGAGTAAAGCCTCCTTTACTGACATGGGAGTGGAACATTCAAGATTTTCATGAGGCACAACTCAAGGTGAAAAGAAGTAGCCTCAAAAACAACTAACAATTGGTACTTGGAATGTATCAAGTATGAATCTAGTTGAACAGAAAGTGGTGAAAAATCAAATGGAACCCATAAAGATAGATATCCTAGGTGCCAGTGAGCTTAAATGGATAGGCATTGGTCTCTCTCTCTTTTTAATCAGCGAAGTATAGGTTTGCTATGCTGGGAATGACAACATCAAGAGGAATGATGTTGAATTTATTGGCAAAAAGGACATTTCACGATCAATCTTGAAGTACAACACTTTCTGTGAGACAGTTATATGTATCTACATTTAAAGAAATCCAAACAATGCAAGTATTTATACACCAAACACAGGGTGAGGATGAAGAAATTGAAGAATTCTACTAATGTCTTTATTATGGAATTGATAAAAATTCAGTCATGATGCACTGTGAAATATTGGAAATTGGAAAGCTCAAGTTGGAAATTAAGAAGGAACAGTAGTTGGAAAATCCCATCTTGGTAATAGAAATGAAGCTGGAGATTTTATGGTATACTTCCGTAAGCCCAATATTGTGTTAGTAGCAAATATGTTTCTTGAGCAACACCACTGGTAATTATACCCATGAACTTGTCCAGATTTGTTACAAAGAAATCAAATTTACTACATCTGTGGTAAGGGATGATGAAGATTCAATACTTGGAGTTAATCCAGGCTAACCACTGACTGTGGAGCCAGCCATTAGTGGTTCGTATGCTAGTTCAAGTTGACAAAAGGTAAAACAAGTCCACACAAGGCAAAATAGGATGTTGATTAACTCTCATCTGAATTTTCAGAGTATCTCAAGATTTTCATCATTGGAAATTAATGACGGAAGACTTGTTGAGCTTTAGGGAGACATTAAGAATGCCACTCATGAAGAAAGAAAAAGACTACACAATAAGAAAGAGATAAGATCAAAGTGGATGTCAGAAGAGGCTCTGAAACTTGTTCTTAATCATAGAATAGCTAAGGTAAATGGAAGAAATGGTGACATTAAAGGGCTGAACACAATAGTACAAAGATTAAGCAAAATATCATAATGAATGTGCAAAGACCTGGAGTTTGAAAACTAAAAAGAAAGTAGAGGTCAAGTATATCTTAAACTGGAGGAACTCAGGAACAAACTCAAGCCTTGGGTTGTAATATTGAAATATTGTATTGACAAAATATTCAATATTCTTGTATAAAAGCCAGATGGAAAGAACACTTAGCCAAACCATACCCAAAAGAATTAGCTGACATTCTACAATTTCAGGAATATACACACGAACATGGTTCGATGAAACTAATGGAAGAAATTCAAACTGCACTGAATGCAGTAGCAGAAAAACACAAAAACTTCAGGAAGTTTTGCACTACCAGGTGAAATATTTCAACAAGTTGATGAAGCATTGGAAGCACTTATTCATCTCTGCCAAGAAATCTGGAAGATAGATACTAGGTCAAATGCCTATAAGAAAATATTATTTGTACCCATTCAAAGGAAAAGTGAGTAAATGGAAAACTAAAATTATAGGACAATATCATTAATATCACATGCAAGTAAAATTTTGCTTACAGTCATGCAACCGTGGTTGTTGCATACAGGGAACTGCCAGATGTTCAAGCCAAATTCAGAAGAGGACATGCAACAAAGTGTATCACTGCTGATGTCAAATGGATATTGACCGAAAGCAGAGAATACAAGAAATGTGATCACTTGTGTTTTATTGATCATGCAAAGACATTTGACAGTGTGGATCATAACAAATTTTTATAGTATTCAAAATAATGATAACTTCAGAGATCTTCATTGATCTCAAGGTCCAGTTGTTATTATGCTGATGTATAAGTAAAAATGTAGGCTTACACTTTGATCATCTTCATTAAGTGATGCAAGTCCTCTTTGCTTTTAGATAGCACATTTTGTCATATGCCACTCAGAAGTTAAAGATGAATTACACTGATACATTGATGAATGTACACTGATGCATTGGTGCTTATGTTTTCTATTCTGTTTCATGTAGCTCCCATTGTACCAGAACCAGGCCATTTGACTACTGTGACTATGTAGTTGGTGTTTAGATCAGGCAGTCCTATGCCACATGCTTTGTTCTTCTTTTTAAGAAACTCTCATTGGTCTTTTGCCTGCCCATATGAAGTTGGTAATTATCATTTCCATATATTTAAAGAATGCATTTTGCATTCTAACTGGAATTGCAATGTTTCTATAGATTGTTTAGTGATATTGTCATTTTCAGGTTATTAAATCTGCCTATCCATGAGCAAGGGGTATTCTTTGATTTATATAATTCATTTATAGTCTCCTTAGTAATGTTCTATAGTTTTCTCTGTATAGTTCATTCTTCAGTTACGTTTTTTTTAAATATTCTTTTGTGTGGTTACTGCAAATGGTATTAATTTCTTTATGTCTTTTTTTGTAGTTCTCCTAGCTGGCATACAGGAATCCAATTGACTTTGGTTTTTAACATTATATACTGCTACCGTGCCAAATTCCTAGATTGTTTCCAGCAAGTTTTTCATGGAGTTTTTTTTTTTTTTTGGTTTTCTATATATAGGATTTATTATCTGCCAATAGGGAGAGTTTCACTTCTTCACCTATTTGCATTCCATTGATTTTTTTCATTGTCTGGTAACTCTAGCTAAAACCTCCAGTATGATGTTTAATAAGAGTGGTGATAGGGGACATCCTCTCCTGGGCCCTGTTTTCAGTGGAAATGTTTCTAGCTTTTCCCCATTTAGCATGATGCTGGCTGTTGGTTTCTCACAAAGGACTTTTATTATCTTGAGGAATTTACCGTCTATTCCTATTTTGTTGAGTGCTTTGGTACAGAAATTGGTGTGAGCCTGCTGAGTTTCTCAAAATCTGTCTGCATTAATTTGAGAGTGATGTATTTCTAGGTATCTCTCCATTTCTTCTAGATTGTCAAATTTGAGTACAACATTGGTACTGGTGTGTTATTTTTCTTTTTATTTCACTTGGCTCTATTGTAATTTCACTGTTTTCATTTCTTATTCTAGCTATTTGCATCTTTTCTTTTTTTCTCACTTTGGTAAGTTTGCTAGTGGACTACTTGTTATTCTTTTCAAAGAACCAGATTCTTGACTCATTGATTTTTCCATTTTTTGTTTTTGTTTTGTTTTCCATGTCATTTATTTCTGTTTTGATCCTTATGATTTCTTTCCTTCCTTTATTGGAATGCTTGTGTTGCTGTCCTTGTTCCAATTCTGGGAGGTGTTGCGTAAGGGTTTTTAAATTAACTTTTCTTCTTTCTGTATGTGTGTGTTAATAAAACCATTGTGACAATTGTGCAGGATAGAACAGTGTTTCATTCTCATGTACATAGAATCTAAGTGTGTTGGAACCCACTAGATGCCACCTAAAAAAACTAAAAACACAACAGTACCAGAAGGCCATTTAAATGCTTTTCTCCCAAAGCTAAAGATATCCCTGGCATAAACACGGCTTTCATTTCCTGCTCTGTACTACTTCTAGTCAGATAATTCCTTCTTATGGCATGTTTAAGTGTGGTAGGATATTGTGTTTGATGTACAGCAAACCTCTAATTCTATCCTCAACTGGAGTGTAGTGTGCACGGAAGTAAATGTCATATAATGGTGTTGAAGAAGTTGACAGAATACTGAATTTATTCCAAGGCATACATTAAATAATTGGAATAGTGTTCACTTAAAACTTACATCTGTCTGGCTTCAAAAACTATATTCTTTCCCAATGTAATTGTGCTTTTCATGCCTTTTAAATTTTAAAGTAAAAAACCCATATTTTCAAATGAAGCCTGATCTAGAATTTATAAAACATATTCTACTGAATCATGCTGGTCGAAGAAAGAGGGGTTGTTGGCATCCATTTAGCTAGTGAAATGCATGGTTTTACCTACTCCATCCTTCCCTTTACTTTCTCATTTTCCTCCTCTCACAGCATGATCAAAATTTTATGAGTGTAGAGAGGTGGGGATTATTAATTCACTTGAGAAATGTCACAGAAAAATTAGTAAGGGGGAGGATAAATATATCGTTGTATGAAAAATTTTCATCACAGAAGACAGGAGTTGGACTGAAGATGAGATCCTGCCCAAAACCAAACCCACTAGCATTGGTTCACAGCCTATTCATAGTGACCTTACAGGATAGGATAGACCTTCTCCTGTGAGTTTCCAAGACTGCAACTCTGTACCAGGGTAGAAAGTCCCATCTTTCTCCCACAGTGCAGGTGGTAGTTTCTAACAACCAATCTTGTGGTTACTAGTCCAACAGGTAACCATTACACCATCAGGGCTCCTGGATAAGGAATAGGGGTAAATAAATGAAAATCCCCGAATTCTGCATCATTCTGTGAGTAGTAGAGAGTGAATGAAAGATTTCCTGCAGCGTTCTAGTTTTTGTGGTACTATGCGCCAAGCATTGGGCTGTTAACTTCAAAGTCCACAGTTCGAACCCACTAACCACTGTGAAGGGAGAAATATAAGGCTGCCTGCTCCAGTAAAGATTTGCAGTCTGAGAAATCCTGTAGCTGATCACTCTGAGTGAGAATGGACTCAATGGCAGTGGGTTTGGTTCTGTTTTAGGTTAGGGTAAGAAAAAGCTCTAAGACTTTACAATGATTTAAAAGCTGCATGTGCAGCAAGATGACTGTTGTGAAAATTTGGGGGGAGTAGGAATTGATTCACTAATTGCATAATCTCCTGTCAACTTGTGAAGGGGTGAAGTCAGGCCTGTTAGTCAGGTAGCAGCTCGATGACTTCATTTGAAGGCGAAAAGAAGATAAATAGCTGACTGGAGGCCAGATACACTCTCTGCTTCATCTTCCTGCTCATAAGACACATGGAGCCAAGCTGATGTGGCCAGAGACCTTGATCTGGAGGATGCACGCAGAGACCCACGCCAGTGCAGAGTTGCCTCCACTGTCACTGGATCCACAGGACTTTCCACCCACTGGCCCGTGATCTTCCTGCATTCAGCATTACTGCATGGCTGCCTGAGTCTGAAGAGGATGTCATAGACTGGTATTGGTTATATGGGCTAATAGTGGATTTATGGACTTGATCTGTAATGGGCTGGGATGTATTCTCCATATACGATAACTCTTTGTTCTAAAGCTCTCTCTTACACACATATGAGTTTCTCTCTGGATTTGTTTCACTAGTCAACCCAAAACTAACACATAATTTATATAATAAGTAGAAGTTTTCTATAACCCTGGCACTGGCTTTATTAATATATGGGCATTCTAATTCTCAGGAAAATATATCAGTTGATTCCCAAAAGGCAAATTTAAACCTTGATTTGTGATTTTTTTCTGTTAACTTGATTGTTGCTGTTTCAAGTATAATTCATAAACTTTACATGCTTCCAGTTACTTTGAAGTATTTTCCTTTGTATTAGATTTGGCTACCTAGAAACAAGGCAATAAAGCCATGCTGATGGTACATTATCTATATTGTTTTTGTATATCTTGGTATAAAGCATGACTAGAAGCAATGTGCATGACTTCCAGTTCCCTGAAGTAGCATTTAGATTTGTTTGCTTCCCATAAATGGTTAATGCATATGAAGAACCAAAAGGAAATCTATTTTGTTGTCATTTTCTTCTTTTGTGTTTACCCTAACCCTAACCTTAACCTTAGTGAGAAAAATCTATTCTAATATAGACTTTCATTTATATTTTAGAAATAATTTTACATTACATTTTGTATCTTTGAAAATTCATGTTAGTAATTGTTCTGTTAGTATATTAAACACCCCATATTGTCAGAAATTTAGACATGGCAAAGTATATGATAATAATTTATTGAATTAGCATTCTAAAATGAATACCCAAGATATATTACAGATAAAGTTCATCAAATGTTTTTCAAATTATATTTGGTTTTCTGACTAATGTTTTTTAAAAAGTTCCCACCCCAGAGACGTTTATATCAGATATAATCTGTACACTGAGCAAATAATCTGGGAAGCTGTATCATACAAAGAGGAATGCAGCATCAAGCTTATTAATGTCAGTGTGCAGATGACACAATTTTGCTGGTGAAAGTGAGATGGACTTGAAGCACCTGCTTATGAATATCAAGGATTGAAACCTTATGGTTTATGACTCCATGTAATCCATACCCAAATCATTACAATTGGACTAATAGGTGAAATCATGATAAATGGAGAAAATCTCGAAGTTGTCAAGGATTTTGCCTTGCTTTAATTCACAATCAATGCTTATGGAAGCAGCAGGTACAAGATCAAAAGATGCTTTGCATTAGGTAAATTTGCTGCACAAGATCTGTTTAAAACATTGAAAAACAAAGATGTTATTTTGTGGAGTAAGATGCACCTCACTCAAACCATGCATTTTCAGTTGCCTCTATGCATGTGAAAGTTGGGCCTTGAATAAAAAAGATCCAAGAAGATTATCAAACATACTATGGAATAGTAAAAGGAAAAAAGAACTTATTTTGGAAGAAGTAAGGCCAGAGTGCTCCTTCGAGGAAAAGATGACAAGGCTTCATCTCATAAATTTTGGACATTTTTTAAAGTTCAAATATCAAATCTACCTTGCTATAGATAGAAGACATCTAAAGACTTAGGTAACTTGACATGTTAGAGGGGATTGATCAGAATCAATTCACAGATGCATAAAGGGAGAGTCCCAATGGCACACATTTTACTCAAACAGAAACATATTTGTGAAGGAAGTTCAAGCATTTCCGAAGACTCTGTCATTTCTACTATATGTCAGTTAGGATGGACCATCAGAACTGTCTGATGTGAATTAAGGTATTTGCCTGCAATGCGGCTGACTGGGTGAAATTGGGTTTGCTTACCATAATGGACAATAGAACCACAATAGTATTCAGAAAAGCCTGATATTTATGGACCTATGGCGTTGGTTACTTAGTCACAATGCTCCTAGGAGTGAAACAGATGGGAAACCTATTAAATATTTATTTGAATTATATAAGAATCAAATTCTAAATCAGACAAGTCTAACTGGATAGCCAAAATAGAGAGTCATAATCCCTGACTAAATTCCCAGATGAGCCAGTTTACAGACCCACAGCCCCTTGAATCAAAAAGAATCCGGGTCCCATTGATGAAAGAGCACACTACACCATCACAGGTTTAAAACGTTCATCTGTCTCCCTGTCTTCCCCAAAGGAATCTGTGCCCTGTCACGAGAGTGACTGTTCAAAAGTAAGACCTCACAGATTCCTGGACACTAGCTCTGAATTGCCATTAATCCTAGGAGACCCAACACATTGTGAAGACCCATCAGGTTGTCTTTGGAGGTCATGTTATTTATGGAACCTTAACAAAGTTCTGGCATTCAGTGGGTCTCAAAACTCATCCTGTAGTAATTTCCCTGGTTTTAGAATTCATACTTTGAATAGACATACTCAGCAACTAGCTAAACCCCCATATGGGATTTCTGAAATGTAGAATGAGGGGTATTATGGCAGAAAAAGCCAAGTGGAAGTCATTAGAACTGTCCTTGCCTAGGAATAGGGAACCGAAAGCAGCACCACATTGCTAGAGGGGTTGCAGAGGTTAGTGCCATCATCTAGGAATTCAAGTATGCAGGGGTAGTGTTTCCCACCACACTCCCATTTAACTTGCCTATTTTGCCTTTTCAAAAATCAGATGGTCCTAGTAAGTGACAGTAAATTATCATAAATTTAACCAAATGGTAACTCCGAGTGCAACTGCTATTCTAAATTTGTTTTTCTCTCCTAGTATGCAGCTATTGTTCTGGCCAATGACTTTTTGTCCATTCTGCTTTCGAAGGACCACCAGAACCAGTTTATCTTCAGATGGTGAGAGCAACAGTATACATGAAAAGACTATAAAAATTTCTTGCTCCAAGTATATCTGTAAAAATTATTTTCCAGGCTGAGCCCCGGTGGCATAGTGGTTGTGCGCAGGACTGTGGCCAACTGGGATGGAGGTTCAATTCCAGCTTCACAGAGCAAAGACTGGGCCTCCTACTTCCACCACCTGAGGGCAGTGATGCCCCCCAAAAAATTATTTTCCAAACTTGTTAAGGTTTGTGCATCCTGATTTATTAATGTTTTATATAAAGTAATTCATCAGAAACAATAGGTCTATATTTTAAATAAAATATTTAAGAACAAATAACAACTTTTGAGGTTAGCAGACCAACTTGTTGCCTAATATACCATCAGCACTCTTCAAATAATGATTTTTGTTTTTATATATTTTCAATAGCCCATTATGAATACTATATGGAAGTCATTAATTTATTTTAAGTTTGAATATTTAAGAGCAATTCTGTGATACCATGCAGTGAGTAAAAATTCTTAGCAGGCTGAGCCACGGTGGCGTAAGTGGTTGAGTGTGGGACTGCGGTCCGCAGGCTTGGCAGTTAAATGCAGTGGTGGCTCTCAGGAGCAGTGCTGACTAGCTCCCACGACTACCAGAAGACAGTGATGCCTCCCCCCCAAAAAAAGCATCTCTTTAAAAAAAATTTTAGCAATCCATTGGTCCTTACCGAAATTTTTAAGATAAAAATTGATATATACAAACAACAGTCCATTAAATCACATAGTATTAGGTAGTATGGAGCAAGAATTTCTATGTTAATAATACAGAATTCTCCATTCAAGTTTTGAATTTTCTTCAGTCTCCTCACCCCCTTTTAAAATAATTTTATTGGGAGCTCATGCAACTCTTATCAAATCCATATGTTCATTCATTGCATCAAATACATTTGTACATTTGTTACCATCATTCTCAAAACATTTTCTTTCTACCTGTGTCCTTTGTATCAGCTCCTCATTTTCCACTGCATCCCTCATGAACTCTTGATTTTTAAATTGTTATTATTTTGCCATGTCCTACAATATCTTATGTCTCCCTTCATCCACTTTTCTGCTGTCCATCTCTGAGGGCGGGGGTTATATGTAGGCCATTGTGATTGATTCCTCCATTCTACCTTATCTTCCTCACATCTTCCTGGTATTGCTGCTCTCATTATTGGTCCTGGAAAGTTGATCTGTTCTGGATTCCCTGTGTTTCCAGTTTTTATCTGTACTAGTGTAAATCCTCCGGCCTAGCCGGATTTGTAAGATATAATTGGGATCATGATAGTGGGGGGAAGGAAACATTAAAGAACTAGAGGAAAGTTATGTGCTTTATGGCATATATGCTTTATGGCACTCTGACTGATTCTTCTCTTCCCTGTGATCCTTCTGCAAGGGGATGTCCAGTTGCCAACAGATTGGCTTTGAGTCTCCACTCCAAACCCCCCTAATTCACAATGACATGATTTTTTTTGTTTTTTGATGCCTGATACCTGACCCTATCAACACCCCATGATCACACAAGCTGGTTTGCTTCTACCATGTGGACTTTATTGCTTCAAAGTACCCTTTTAATGAAAAATTGTACACAATGAGAAGAAGCAACTGCAAGTATGCATTTATAGGCAGAATGTGGAAAGCATAAGGCTAGGAAAATTGGATGCCAACAAATTTACAAATGAATACATGAAATGTATATCTTAGGCATAAGGAAGCTGAAATGCACAGGTATTGGCCATTTTGAAACAGTCACATGGTTTATTTTACATGGAATACCAAATTCAAATGGAATTGTGTTACATCCATCATCAGAAAAGAACTTTTCAAAATCTATTTTGTAGTACAATGCAGTCTGTGATAGGATAATATCTATACATCTACAAGGAACCACAGTGGATGCAATTACCTCTTACTTAAAGCACTAAGTTCTAAAGCTAGTGATGAAGAGATTGAAGAATTCTACCAACTTCTTCAGTCTGAAAATGATCAAACACATAATTAAGATGCATTGATAAAGACTGTCAATTGGACTGTGTATACTGGAAACAAAAATAAGGAACAATAATTGGAAAATATCAGCTTGATGATAGAAACAAAGCTAAAGATTTCTTGGAAGAATTTTCAAATGCAAATCATGCTTTCATTGGAAAAGCCTTATTTTTTAACTACATAAAAGGTTTGGAATCCACTGGATGGGAATCCCAGGAATCAAAATGACTGTAGAGAAGCTCAAGGTCAGCAGCCCAAATTAGGCCAGTTGCTGACTATAGAACAGGTTATCAACTGCTCATATATAAGTTCAGCTTAAAGTTAAAGAAAAGTAGAACAATCCCCTGAGAATCAAAATGTCACCTTTTTTTGCAATGCACCTCAAGAATTGATTTGTCTCATTGAGCTACTTGACAGAAGACTTGATGACATCAATAGGATGACATCAATAACAGCGTGGATGAAGAATGCAAAGGGTCATTTTAAAAAGTAGATGGTCAAAATGCACTTCAGAAGAGACTCTGAAAATTACTTTTGAAATTAAATAGCTTGTGTACCAAATAGAAGAAATGCTGAAGTAAAACATCTGAACATAAAAGTTAGAGGGCAGTCTAAAATCCCAAGTTAAGTATTAAAATGAAAGTGCAAAGATTTGGAATTAGAAATCCCCAAAGGAAGAACACACATAGAAAATATCAAACTCAAAGAACTAAAGAAAAAAATCCAAAATTCATGTTACAATATTGAAAGACTCTATGGACAATATATTGCAGTAAGTAGGGAGCATCAAAAAAAGATGGAAGGACAATATAGTCAATTTACTAAAAAGAACTGTTTGACATTCAACCATTTCAAGTCATAACAGATGATCAAAGGTCAACATAAAAAATCCAAAAGAATGATATGAAACTGATTGTAGTAGCAATTGTTAAATACTGCTTGAAGCAATTGAACTATGGGATGATAGGATATCTGTATTAACTCCCAATAAGATTGTTTTGAAAAAAATCAAGTTTCATTGGAGGCATTAGTGAAAACAGCACCCACAGACTTGATGGTATACTAATTTAAAAATTTCAACAAATTGATCAACTCCTTGAAACACTCTCATCTATTACAAGAAATTTGAAGGCAGCTGCCTTGTCAACGGACTTAAATTCCTTATCTGTCCTCATCCCGAGAAAGCTGATTCAATAGTGCATGGAGAGCATTATTTAACAATATCTTTGATATCTCATGCACGTAAAACTTTGCTGGAGATAATGAAAAACACTGGCAACAGTACCTGCACAAGAAGCTGCCAGAAATGAATCAAATTTTGGAAAAGGATGTGGCAAGATGAATGTCATTGATTATGTCAAATGTATCTAGGCAAAAAAGCAAAGACTATGAGAAGCATGTATATTTTGTTGTATTAGCTTAGCAAAGGCATTCGACTCTGTGGACCATTAGCTATGAATACATTGAAAAGAAAGATAATTCCAGGACATTTCATTGTGTCCAGGTGAAATCTGTACAAGGACCAAATGGCAGTTGTTCAAATCGAACAACGTACATGAAGTGTGTGGGTCAATATTATAACATTTCACCGATTTTTCAATCTTTTCTCTATGCAAATGATACAAGAAGCTGGACTATATGAAGAAAAATGTGACATCAGGAAGGCTTATTAACAAGTTACAATATGCAGATCACACAAACTTGCAAGTCCAAGGAGGACATGAATCACTTCCTAATGAAGATTTAGGATTGCAGTCTTCCGTATATATTATAACTCAATGTAAAGAGAATAAAAATCCTTATAACCAGTCCAGTAGATAGAACTATGATACACTGAGGAAAGATTGAAGGTATCAAATATTTCATCTTGCTATGATCATTGTCAATACTCATGGAAACAGCAGTCAAGAAATCAAAGGGTGCATTGCATTGGGCAAATCTACTTGACCACCTCTTGAAAGTGTTCTAGAGCAAGAATGTCATTTGAGGACTAAGGTGCCTGATCCAAGTTATGGTATTTTCGGTCACCACGTCTGCATGTAAAAATTGGACATTAATTAGAGTAGACTGAAGAAGAATTGATTCATTTGATTATTGGAAATGAATATTGCAGTGTCATGGTTTTACAGATCAAACATATTTCATGGAAGAAGTATATTTACAATGTTCCTTAGATGTGACAATGGCAAGACTTATTCTCATGTACTTGGGATGTGGTATCAGGAGGAGCTAGAACCTGGAAAAGGAGATCATGTTTGATAAAGTAGAAAGGCAATTGAGATAAAAAATAGGGAGCCTCTTGAGACATGGAGTGACACAGTAGATGCCACAGTGGATTTAAATATAACAACAATTAGGGTAATTGCACAGGACAGTGTTCTATTTTAGTCTGTTTTACATAGGATTGTAATGAGTTGATATCACACGATGCCATGTAGCAATAGGTAAGGATAAAAATAATTTAAGTGGGAATATAATTGCATTTTTGTTCCTTTTTATACTTTGTATACTCTTTTTTTGAATACTGTTGGTCTAATCTTAAACTATCAAATAAGTACTGTTTTTTTTAAGGTTGATATATATGCTGCATTTATACTCTATGTATTCTACACTGCTTGTACAATTATTTGTTTGTCTCTATTCTTGACTAGCACTTCCTGTGATAGAAAAGGAAAGAAAATAGTCAAAATTTAAATCTGAAAACTTAGAAACTTATAACTTGCCACTATATGTTTGAAAATGCCATTCTTTAGTAGTGAATTCTAAGATTCCTTTCTGACCCATGATTCCTTGTATTTTGATCAAGTCTACTAAGAACTTTGTTCTTCTGTGGCCTGAAAATATATAATGGAGTTTGTGATGAACTTTGAAAGATGTATGTGATAGTACTTAAAACACCAGAAGGTAATTTGAAAGGAAACCCCCCCCCCTACAACTTTAAAAATTGTAATATCCAGGGATATATTCTGAGTAAACATTTCAGTGCATATATAAGGGTATATGAATGTATTATTAGAAGAAAAGTAGGGCAAAGTAGGGTATTTGAAAAAGATAGTGATGTATCTAATTGCATAAGTATATAGGATTATCTCAATTATCTCAGATTTTATTTAGAATGAATTTTGCTTTTGTTCAACACAGTCATTTTATTCCCCTAAATATCATTACCCTTCCTTACAAAAACTTTGCAAGAAAAGCATGCATGCACTGTAAGCAAGAAGAAATATTAAAAGTTATAAATCTGCTCAGCTTAAAGAAAAGAGACCAAATGATTGATGCAAAGCTACAACACACAAGGGAAGTTCAAGTTGTGTGAATTGTTATGTCACTATATATGTGTGTGGAAGTTTATGAACAATTCCATAGTCAAGGGCTTGTCTAACAGTCATGTCTAACAAAGACTGTCTAACATATGGAAGCATGGTATTTAGGCTAAATAGAAAATTTCCTCTACATTTTACCAATATAAATATTTTCCACATATCAATTAGCTATCAAATCTCAAAATTAATACACTGTAAGACAAAAACAATGCTATAACTTAATGTTCATCAATGAATTCTGCATAAAAGTCAATATCACCATTGATTTAACTTTAATAAACCTATTGAAGTGATGCTGCTTATGCTCTTACCTTTTGTGCTATTTTGTTTCAGGAAAAATGAGAACAATTAGTTTCTGTGGTTTTCAATTAATTCTATCTTTTATGACAAACTGAACAGGACTGCCAATCCTTCTGGCACCTAATTTTATAACTGAAAAAATATGAACATGCATTCTATTATATGCAATTGATTCATATTTCTCAGGACAAAAGATGCTAAATGATTTTAGCTTCGATTTGAAGAGTCAATAGATAAATTTTCGTTTGCGTTACTTTTCTAAACTTGCTTATATGTTTGAATTAGCTATCAATAAAAAGACTGATGGTCTGAAGAGGGCAACAAATGACTTTTGAATGTGTTTCATTTCTATTTGAATAAAGTCCCATATATGCATAGCCCTAAGGCTGATTTCCCTTGGGAATCAGTGTCCTAAGGCTGATTTCCCTTGGGAGTCAGTTTCCTAAGGCTGATTTCCCTTGGGAATCATTATTATGCAGCTCACATTGTCACTCACCTACACTGTTGATCTTGCTTTGAAAAAAACCTGTAAAACAGTAAAAGTTATTCTGTGTCACAGGGAATATTTACTACAAGCTAAGTTTGAAATAAAATAATGAATTATTAACATGTATCCTGTCTATAATAACATGACTGATAATTTTATCAGATTTCAAATTAATTCAAGAGGTACATTTCTTCTCCTTATTTCATGTAGAAACCTCTCACATTTCCTGGTAATATGCTCTATGATTTTATGCAATTCCCTACGCAGAATAAAAATAAAGTGCTTTTATTTAATCCATTAAACTAGTTACCAGAGGTCATCATTAACAAACTTTGTGATTAAACTTTGAAAGATGTTATTGTAAAGTAAATACAGTATATACTTAGATATGACCCATGTTTTTCAGAACATTTTAAATGCAGTTTTGGACTTAAAATTAGGTGCCTCAGCTGATATTCAGGTCGGCATATACACAAGTAATTAGCCATTTTCTATCACCCCTCAGAGGCAATAATTTTCTCAAAAAGATGAAAGATGTTTTAAAATATTACATGATACAATTTATGTGTATTATAAAATAGTAGTGTGCAAAAGCAAAAATCAACAAATTGTAGACAAATGCAATGGTTTTAAAATTATTTTTGTTAGTGAGCCCATTCTTGTCATTATAGGAATAAATGCATATGTAAGTGATATGGGTAAAGGTATAGAAGGAACATAGAAGCAGATAGGTATGGCTTCTTAACAACAATTCTCAGAAATAGGCAGACTCCTAGTTTAGGCATTGGGTCCTTTTAGATTGTTGTCATAATGATGTACTAGTATTTCAGGCAACAAACAGGAAATAAAATGGTGAAGAAAATGGGGGGAATGCATAGTTAAGTGATCTAGTGCTTTTAATGATACCACTCTTTGAGTTACTCGCAAACCAAAAAGATTGATTAGAAGTGGCTAATATACGTACTTAAAGCCATCATGATTGGAGGACCTCATTAACAACCTGTGCTATGCAACTGACACAATTCTCCTCACTAAAAGTGAAGAGGACTTGAAATATTTATTGAAGATAAAAAAATTACACTCCTCAGCATGACATCTCTCAATATACTAGACCAGTAAGGAGCATTATGATAAATGAACTAAATACTTAAGTTGTCAAGGAATTAACTATACTTGGCTACATAATCAACACCCACGCAAGCAGCAGTAAAGAAATCAAAATGGCGTAATGCACTGACTAAATTTGGTACAAAAGATCCTGTTAAAGTGCTACAAATTGAAGATTCACTTTGAGTCCTAAGATGTGTCTGACCCAAGACATGGTCCTTTAAAACACCTAATATGCACGAGAAAGCTGAACAATGAAAAACAAAAGGGTAATTGATATTTTTGAATATGATATTGGAAAAATATTTTATATAGCACAGTCAGAAGAACCAATAATTACATCTTTAGAAAAAATAAAACAGAAAAAATAAAGATTAAAAAAAATAAAAACCATCCTTTAAAAGCAAGGATAGTGATATTTTATCTTAAGAATTCTAGACATTTTATTAGGTGGGGCCAGAAAGATACCATGCTTGGTAAAGTAGAAGATCAGAGAAAAAGAGAAGAATCTCCATGAGATAGGATGACACAGTGGCTTAATAATGGGTTTAGCAGAAATTACGGTAAGTATGACAGAGATTCAGGCAGTGTTTCATTCAGAAACCTAATAGAAGGCACCCAGAAACAACAGCTTTACGTTATAGCCTCATAATAGAAATAAAAGGAATATTTGAAAGAGAAAAATAGTAAAAGTCATATATAAAAGCCAATACTTGGATTGTGGTGCTAAAAATAGATTCAGTGTACTAGGGTCTGGTCCAGACCTCCCCCTGTGATTTTCACCCAGAAAGTGATTCAAGAACTCACCGAAATGTTCTCAAAGTTCCTTGCATCAGCTTGCAGGCTTTGCTAGTACCTTGTCAGGTCGAACAGGTGGCATCTGCCTGTCTTTCCTGCACCCTACTCTCGCAGTAAGCAGGATTTTCCCCAGACAACTGCCTAAAAGTGTTCATAATCTCAGGCTCCTTGATAGCCTCCAAAAACTAGCTATGAGGCATCACACTGGAGTCCCCCTCACTGTCATCTGTTCTGTACCTGCTGTCTATGGCATTGCAACTCCCCTCCCCACCAAGGAACAGAGTGACTACATTGACCACCCCCTTCCCACCTTGCCCTAGTTCCATGCCTGCCACTATGAACAGTATAAATTAAACGCTATAAATACTTACACAATAATTTGCAGCAACTGAAAAATTACTGGGATATTTAACTGTGACAGAAGTTAGTTCCACAGAGCAAAACTGGAAGTACCCACAGGATAGAGTTGGGAGGGAAGCAGTAGGGCAGTTGGGGGGTAATTCAGATCCAGTCGGCCTCAAACCCACCCCTATAAGATGACTCCCCTTCCCTGGGGACAGCATAGAACAGCCCCAGTACTAAGAGAACCCACAAGCCCATGATAAAATGAGGGAAAAAAATAATAAAAACCGTTTTCAATTCCAGGCTGTGGTTCTTTGTCTAACTTTGAATGTAAGCCTCTAAAACTCTGTCCTTAAGTACCCATTAACATAGCAAGGTAGCCAGAACACATCCCCAGAGCACAGCCTATAGTCTTTAACTTAACAAAATGGGAAAAGCCAACAGGAGCAGCGAGGCAAAGTCCAAAGCAAAACTGGCTCTGCCAGTTTGGGGCTCCACAAAGTGTCTTTGAAAGGCTGAAAATTGTTGTCTGACAATCCAGACCAGATTTATGGCCATGACCATGATGCAGACCCTCTCCAATCCAGCTTAATGGCATACCAACAGTCACCAACCTCAACCCAGACTCTGAGTCCCCCCAACATCACTGGACACTGAGTCGCCGTGGGACCCTGCCAACATAACAGTCTGCCCACCACCATAATGGGCTACAAATAGTCCCTGAAAATTACCTTATCAGTCACACAGAGAACCAACTCAGGGCCAGTGGGTTTCCCAGAAACATGGTGCCCAGTTCTTCCAAAGTGCCATACAAACAACAACGTACCACAATACCTTCAACAGGAAAACAAGAAAAACAAAACACAATAGTGGAACTTATTAGGTTCATAGAAGAATCAGAAGTGGATCCGTCATGAAAAGAAATCTTCAGAACACTGCCTGCAGTAATACATGTTATGATGGAAGCAAAGTAGAATAAGAATGCAAGGATAAAGGAGATGAAGTCCAGAAAAGAGGGTATGAAGTCCATGATAGAGGGAATGTAGTCCAAGAACCAAAGCGGTATGCAACAGGTAATGGATGAGGTACCAGAAGCAAAACACAAAATCACAGATGTGAATAGCAGACTGACTAGAAAAGGCTGAGAATCATGCCAGAAATCTTGAGGCCAACCACGCAGACTTCAAAAAACAGGGTGACCATCAAACAAGATAATCAAAGAGGCAGAAGAGAACCTGAGATCAATGAATGATGCTATGAAGAAGAACAATTTTTGAATAATTGCCAGAACAGGACACAACAGGAATAATTCAACAGCTAAATTAGCAAAGGGATTACTGGAAACAAATTTCCCCACATTAATGAATGAGAGTCAGGCACACATACAGAAAGCAGAGAGGACATCAATTAGACTAAACCACAGAAAACACTCATCAAGGTATATGACAGATAAATTACTGAAATGTGAGGAAAAAGAAAATTTTAAGAGCAGCCAGAGAAAAAAGGCAGTTATATGCAATTGTGCTCAGGTAAGCATATGCTTAGACTTATCAGCAGATACTATGAAAAGAAGGAGAGTGTGAAGTAGCACCTTCTGAAAGCTGAAAGAAAAAAAAACACATCAGTCCGAGAGTCATTTATCCTGTCAAACTATCTATTAAGACAGATGGTGCAGTAAGAGCCTTATAGGAAAAGGAAAAATTCAAATAATATGCCATGAGACACAAAACCCTATTGAAAATCTTTGCCACCTCATTGGGATCAGAAGACCAACCTCCATCAAGCACAAGTGGGAGACTAGCATATATCCCATCTCCATCCAGAAGCCAACATACTGATAGCAATTACCAAGATAGCATGGCCTCAGAGGGAAAGGAAAGCAAGAATGAAGCCACACAGACGAACACAGTGCACTGATATAAAGGGAGACAGGAAAATACTCAACACAAAAGGCATGAGAGAAATGCACTGAATCCACATAGCATAATACTGAATGTCAATGGCCTCAACTCATCCATTAAAACACAAAGGCTAGCGGACTGGGTCAGAAAACATAACCCACCAACCTGTTGCCTGGAAGGGACACATTATAAGCTTACAGACAAAATTGACTAAGAATAAAAGACTGGCAGAAAACATACCCTGGAAATGGCAACTTCCAAAAGGCAGGAGCTTCAGGCTTAATCTCCACCAAAATTGACCTCAAGGTGCAAGCCATAACAATAGACAAGGAGGGGCACTATATAATGCTCAAAGGATCAGTAGAACAGTAACCAGTGAATATAATAAATACATATGCACCTAATGAGAGACCCACAAAATTTGTCAAGGAAACTTTTCAAAGGATGAAAAAAGATATCACAGATTCAACAACCATACTAGGTTACTTTAATACACTGATATTAAAAAGCAGATGACTGGGAAAGAAGCTCAGCATGAAGGCTACAAAGCTAAAAAACTTCAATTAGGCAACTGGACAAGATAGATATTTATAGAGCTTTACAGCCAAATGAAAAAAAAATCATATTCTTTTCAAGTGCACATGACTAATATTTGAAAATAGACCACATGCTGGGGCATAGGTTGGGCCTGTGGAAATTCAAGTCCAAAGAGATTACTCAGATGCTTCTCCTGGATCACCACACGATAAAACTGGAGATCAATAAGAGAACAATCAGAAAAAAACAGGGCAAATATTTAAAGAATGGATAAGAGTCTTCTGTGACATGAATTGAGACTGTCACCGGTTTAAAAAGTGATTTAGGATGTGGCTGGAAACTAATGAGTATGAGAATACAAAATATCAAAACCTATGGTATATAGCAAAAGCAGATATCAGAGGTAGCTTGATAGCAATAAATGCATGTATGAAAAAGGAAGATAGACTTATGGCTAATACACTATCACAAAACCTCCAGCAACTAAGACAGAATCAACAGAACACCACTTCCAATAGCAAAAGAAAAGAAATATTGTATATACTCGAGGATAAGCCGACCCAAATATAAGATGAGACACCTAACTTTACCACAAAACTGCATTAAAAATGTCTTGAAAAACTTGGATAATACACGAGTATATATGATAACAAAAATCAGGGTAGAGTTAAAGGAATGGGAAACAAGAGGATGATGAAAAAAACAAAGCAGCAAAAAAGCTGATTCTTTGAAAGGATCAACAGAATTAAAAGACCACAGGCAAGCCTAACCAACGTAAGGAAGGAATAAACAACATTAACCAGGATGAAGGATGAAACAGGGGGAAGCACAACAGACACCAACGAGATTAAAAGGATAATCACAAAGTATTATGTAGGTCTGTACTCCACTGAATACAGTAATGTGGAAGACATGGATAAATACTTGGAAAAACATCCCCCTCTAGACTATCCCAGGTAGAGTCAAGAACCTCAACAGACCCATAGCAAAAAGGAAATAAATACAACTATCAAGAAACTACTAACGAAAAAAGTTCCTGCACCAGTTGACTTCACAGGAGTATTCTATGAGACTTTGAGGGAAGAGTTGACACCAATCTTACACAAATTATTCCAGAACATAGGAAAAGATGGCAAAATTCTAAATTCATTTTACAAAGTCAGTGTAAATTTGATACCCCAAAAGGTAAGTATCCCACAGAAATAGAGAACTACAGACTTATATCTCTAGTGGACATAGATGTAAATATCCTTAACAAAATATTGGCCAATAGAATAAAATAGTATGTAAAATATATTATCCACCATGATGAGGTATGCATTCAAGTCAGGTGTGTAGGGATGGCTTAAATCTGAGAATCTATCAGTATTATACACCAAACCAAGAAGAAAAAGTACAAGAATAACATGGTAATATTAATGTATGCAGAAAAATAAGTTGATAGCATCCAACACCCATTCCTAATTAGGACACTCAAGAAGATAGGAATGGAAGGAAAATTCCTCAGGTTAATAGAAGCTATCCATGAACAGCATACATTATAGTCAATGGAGAAAACAGAAACAATCCTACTGAAAATGGGGACCATACAAGGATGTCCCATGCCCCCACTTCTATTCACATCATATTGAGGGTACTAGCTAACAACATATAAAGTGCAAGGACATTAAAAGTATCCAACTGGAAGAGGAGGAGGTGAAAATACTGCTATTTGTAGACAACATGATTTTATACATTGAAAGTCCAAAAAGTTCCACAACAGGAGTACTGACAGCAATAGAGGAGTATGAAGGAGTGGAAGGATACAAGATCAACAAACAGAAAAGTATTGATTTGTTATATATATCAGACAAGATCATGGAGGAAGAGATCAAGAAAACAATACCCTTCACAATAGCCAAGAACAAATAGAAGTATCTGAGGATATATTTAAACAATAGTAACAAACTAAGTGTACAAGAAAAACTACAGGATTGTGCTACAGGAAACCCAAATGGTTTACACAAATGGAAGAATATTCCATGCTCATAGATCAGAAGACCCAATATAGTAGATATGTCAATCTTACTCAAGGCACTATGTAAGTTTAACACTATTCGGATTCAAACACTAAGAGCCTTCTTCAAATGATTGGAAAAACTGACCACCAATTTCATAAGGAAAGGGAAGAAGCCCAGAGTTAGCAAAGAACCCTTCAAGAAAGACAAACTCAGAAGGCTCATCTTTACTTGAATTTATCATCTACTATGCAGTCACATTGGTCAAAACAGCTTGGTATTGGTATAATGACAGATACTGAGACCAATGGAAAAGAACAGAAAACCCAGAAATGAAGCAATCAGCATATAGACAGCTGATATTTGACAAGGGTCTAAAAAGCATCAAGTGGGAGACAGAAGTCATCTTTAACATGTAGTGTTGGAAACAAGGGATATACATGTGTAGAAAAATGAAAGAAGATACTTACATTACCCCATGAACAAGCACAAAGTCAAGTTGGATCACAAACCTAAAAGTAAAACCCCAAAATAACAGGACCATCAACAAAGGATTTTTGCCAAACCTAAGAACCTTGGCTTAGGAAATACATAGGCTAACTTCAATAGTGAAGGGTATGCACACAGAAGAAACTGAAGTTCGCAAGTGGGACATACTAATGATAATGTGTTCAGAGAAAGGATCTTTACCAATGGCACAATAGGCAAAGAATTTATTACTAAAATCTGCAAGACCTTACTAGCTTGCAAAAAGAGGGAAAGAGTCAAACCCCCTCAAAAAGTGGGCAAAAGGCCTGAAAAGAAGTTTCACTATGGAGGAGAACTGAATAACCAATAAACATATGAGAAAATGATCCTGATCACTACCTACCAGAGAAGTAAAAAAGAAACAACGTGATATATCATGTAACACTCTTGAGGATAGTCCAAATTAGAAAATCAGAGATCAACAAATGTTGAAGGGAATGGGGCAAAATAGGAACTCTCCTCCATTGCTAGTGGAACATGATCTGGTAATATTTAAAACAAATGGAAATTGAACTACCTTATGGTCCACATATCCCTCACCTGGGCATATATCCAAAAGAGGTAGGAAATAAACTATGACAAGTGGTCTGTGCTCCAATGTTTTTTGCGACATGATTCACAGTTGCAAAGAATTGGAATCAAGCTAAATTTCCATTGATAGGCAAGTAGATTAGAAAACTCTGGCACATACACAAAAACGGAGTACTACATAACACTAAAAAGCACTATTAATCATGTTAAGCACATTGTTTCATGGGAAGAGTTGTCAGAAATTATGCTAAGTGAAGTTAGCCAATTACAAAAGGAGAAGTACAATATGAGTCCCCTGAGGTAAGTATAATTAACACAGTATGTATAGAAGAAAATCCCTTTATTTTACACTGTACAGTTAGAGGTACTGGCAGTCGGGTGGGAATCAGACATAACCCAAGGAGGTACATGTCATTCCACCACAAAAAGGGGGTAAGGGTGGGGGAGGATGGATAGGGGAGACAAAACACTGGACGAGCAGCACATTAACCCACCCAGGGGGAGAGTATTGGTTATGTATCCTAGAATTGGGAGTATCCATGCAGACCCCAGCATAACACACCAAGCTTTGAAGGGAACATAACCATGTGGAATAATTTATGAAAAGATTGGGCTACAGGGTTTCTCCCAAACAAAGCCATATTGCCCCCTCCATAGAAGTATGTGGTACGTAGGACAACACTATACCTACATTTTGGGGAGAGTGACTGGCAAGCCACGTCCACAATGGAAGCAAACCAGAAGGAAAGAGAGGGAGGGTCTAGACCCCATATCAGCACACCAAGTCCAGAGGATGACTGCACGGAGCTGCTAAGGCACAGATAGGACTGTAAGACCAGCAACTGCTTAAGACATCATGCCCCCTCATACACTGTGGGGAGCTAGTCTGGTCTGAATATCACACTGTGGGGCAAACCACGATAGGAACAGAACAGATCAGCAACAGGAGCAAGCCCAAGCCACAAAAACCCTGAGGAATCCCCCAAATAGACTTCAGGCTAGGAGGCCATGTTTGTCTGGGTAGACTAGAGAAACAGTTTCATAGACACTCATATGTATATAAGAAAGTGCTTTATATATAACAGCTATTGAATATTGAGAAAGCATTCCAGCCTTGTTGAGATCAAGTCCATAAATTCAATATTAGCCCACATGTCTGATATCAATCTATAGATTACTCTTCAGACTCACGCAACACATGCAATGATGCCAAGTGCAGGAAGATCACATACTAGTGGGCAGAAAGTCTTGTGGATCCAGTGGCAGAAGTATCTCAGACTGGGCATGGGGTTCCACGTGGCTCCTTGAGTTCCGGTGTTCTGGCTGCATCAGCATAGCTCCATCAGGCTCATCTTCAGCAATGTCTGTCTCCCAGGGAGTGATTGGGTGTTCCACCTTCGGCGAGTTACTTATCTCATAGTCACACCAAATAAGGTCATCAAGTTATGACCTGATTGACATGCTAAACTCCAGCAAATCTCAAATTGACAACAGATTATGTAACTAGCTTAGATGGGCAGTTCCGAGAATTTCCGAAGGACCAGTGGGGAGATAGTCATAAAGGTTAGCCGACAGACCTGGAATTATGTATGGCTTATTTTTTCTCTCTATTTTTAAATCATTTTATTGAGGGCTCATATAACACTTAGCACAATATACCATTGTATGCAAAGCGCATTTGTACCTTTGATGCCATCATCATTCTCAAAATACTTTCTATCTACTTAAGCCCCTGGTGTTGGTGGCTCCTTTTTCCACCCACTCCCTGCTCCCCCCTCCCTAATGACCCCTTGATAATTTATAAACTATTATAATTTTGTCTTGTCAAATGCTTTCTGATGTCTCCCTTCACCCAGTTTCTCATTGTCCCCACCCCAGGGAGGAAGTTATATGTAAATCCTTATTATCGGTTCCCCCTTTCTACTCCACCCTCCCTCCATCCTCTAGATGTTGCCACTGTTCCACTGGTCCTAAGGGGATTATCTGTCCTAGATACTTCATGTTTCTGGTTCCAATCTGTACCAGTGTACATCTTCTGGTCCAACTGGATTTGTACGGTAGAATTCAGATCATGATTGTGGGAGGGAGGAAGTATCTTATAACTAGAGGAAGATGCATATTTCATCGTTGCTACACTCTGCTCTGACTGGCTCATCTTCTCCTCATGAACCTTCTGTAAGGGGATGTCACTTCATTTCTTGATGCTCATCTTCCTGACACAATCAATGAAGACAAAGGTGTGCATAAACAATTGTAGTGAAGAAAACTGAGGATGCCTAGCTATCAAAAGATAGAATCTATAGAATGTACGGTTTTAAAAGCTTGAAGGTAAATAAGTGACCATCTAGCTCAGAAGCAACAAAGCCCACATGGAAGACCACAACAGCCATAGGGATCATGAGACGTCAAAGGGATCAGGTACCAGGCCTCAAACAATTAAAAATTATATCACATTCTCTCTTTTTATTCTACCTTTTGTTTTCTTTTTGTTTGGTCACTGTTAATTGTCAGTTTTCCTACTTATATAAGATAGTCATAGGAAGCAATCTTGAAGAGAAAGCAATAGGACCAATGATTCTGGAGTGACTGTGGGGAGAAGGAGGTATTGAAAGGGAGCAGTGAGGAAACAAATGGGGAATTAAAATCAACAATGAGAACATTCTAGCAATCCAGAGGGTGTTGGAGCAACAGCAATCTAGCTGAGCTGAATTGCTAAGAGTTGGAAAAACGACAGCATAGTGGTGGGGCAGACTGATGGTAAAAGGAAACATAGTAAAGATCCAGGAAGAAAAGCTATGAATAGTGGCATAAGCATAGATGTGTACATGTAAACACATTAATGCACAAAAATAGTGGCAATGGCCTATGTACATATAGCAATTATAGCAATTCACTGAGGCAGTGGATGGAATTCTGCTGAAGTCCTCTTTCAATGAAAAAGCATGTTGTTCTACCAACCTGGCATTCTGTGCTGCTCACCTTACAGGTACAGTTGCTGAAGACAAAATGGGTACATAAGCAAATGTAGCGAAGAAAGCAGATGGGGTCCGGCTATAAAAAACAAAAACAAAAACATAGTGTCTGGGATCTTAAAGGCTTGAAGTTAAACAAGCAGTCATCTAGCAGAGAAGCAACAAGTCCACATGGTAGAAGCACATCAGCCTGTATGATCCTGAACATTCCACAGGATCGGGTAACAGGCATCAGAAAACCATAAAGAAACAAACAAACATGTTGTTGAGAACGAGGACAGTCAGAGCATAGACCCCAAACCGATCTTTAGACAATGGGTCATACATTTATAGACGGGTCACAAGGAAGGGATGAGTCAATCAGGGCAAAGTATACTACAGGTGAAACACAAAATATTTCTCTGGTTCCTTACGGCTTCCTCTACTGCCACTATCATGACCCCAGTCCTTCCTTTCACTGCAGAGTAGACTGGAACATGACCACACGTACAGATACAAGATAAAAACTCAAGACACATGGAATCCAGGAATACCAATGATAGTAGAGATAGCAAGAGGGTAGGCAGAAGGTGGAGAGAGGAGAGGAGGAAGGGGGAACTGATCTCAATGATTGACATATAACCTCACACCCTGGGGAATGAACCACAGAAACCATAGTGGAAGGAAGATAGCAGTTGATGTAAGATATGAAAATAATAATTTAATAGTTATTAGGATGCCCTGAGGGTGAGGGGAGGTATAGAAGAGCACCTGATAATAGGGCTCATTAGAAAGCAAATGTTTAGAATATGATAGCAACATATGTACAAATATGCTTGATATAGTTGATGTATAAGAGTTGTAAGAGAACCCCAAAATGATATCATAATTTAAATAAGGAATGTATAACATTTATTCAATTTATTTGAATGCACTGACTTAACTGGCTATTTTGATATTTTATCATTTAAATTCACAAGTTTATGATTACCTTTAGATAAATTACTTTGTTTTCAAACAAAACTTTCATCATCACTGGCAATAGGATATAGCAATAAAAAATTTACAAAAGGTTTTAGTTCTTCTAACATTTATTGATTGACTATTTTATTTCAAACAGTGCAAGTTGTGGGAGATGTGGTCAACAATAATAGTTCCTGCCCTCAAAAACCTTGTGTGCAATCTGAATGAAATATATTAAAAATAAGAGCATAAGAAGCCTAATGTTGTTTGGTGAGTGGTCAGAAATACATGCCTCACATGTGAAAAGCACACCAGCCTATGTGATCAGTGTTAACAGAAATAGGTATCAGAAGTCCAAAACAGGCTATCTAATTCATGTGAAGGAGCATGGACAAAGTGGAGATCCAAACACCATCTGTATGATTATTGTGCAGTCTCTCACAGAAGGGTCATATGGAAGGGATGACAAATCTAGGGATCAGTATACCACTGATGAAACACATAACTATCCTCTAATTCAGTGGTTCTCCACCTTCCTACTGACATGATCCTTTAATACAGTTCCTTATGTTGTGTTGACCCCCAACCTTAAAATTATTTTTGTTGCTATATCATTGCTGTGGTTTTGATACTGTTTTGAATCAGACAACCCCTGTGAAAGGGTCATCTGACCCCCAAAGGAGGTGTAACCCACAGGTTGAGAATCGCTGCTCTAATTCTTTAATATTTGCTCCTCTTACAAATATGGCATTTGTTTTATCTCATTAAACCTGTTAGATCTGCTTAGGTCCATTTGTATAGTTAAGAGTGTTCCACGCATGAAAGCTAAGATAGATAATCCTTGTGTTAGTCCGGGTAGACTAGAGGAACAAGTTTCATAGACACGCATATAGATATAAGGAAAAAGGCTTATATACAAGAGGAACAGGACATTGAGCCCAGTCCAGTTCAAAGTCATAAGTCCAATATTAACCCATATGCCTGAAATCAGTCTATAAAGTTGCCTTCCGACTCAAAAAGTCACAGGTCAGTGGGTGCAGAATCCCAGCTATGGCAGGGGTCTCCACATGGCTCCTCGCTTCCAGGGCTCAGGGTCCATCAGCAGCAGAAGCAACTCATCGCTGACAGAGGTTTCCATGTGGCTGCCTCAGCTTCAGTGGTCTGGCTCCATCAGGGCAAAGCTGTGTGGTCTCTCCGCTGGCTCCTCCAGCTTCTCAGACGTTGCCATCTTGTCTTGTCCATGATTCATCATCTCTGAGACTAACTCCCAACAACTGGGGAGATAGCTTCTCATCTTCACAAGGGAAATATCACGAGATTTCCCAGGAGTCTCAGAAGAAAGCCATGCGCACATAGAGGCCTCATTGACTACTCAATGGCTATCTCCAAATTAACAGGCTAGACTCCACCCCTACATCTCAATCATGAAATTAACATAAGCACATGACCACCACAGTCCATGAGAATAGTATCAGGAGTAATGATCCCCTGAGAATTCAAGAAGAGGGAGTGGAGAGGAGGAAGGGGAGGCTGATAGCAATTATGACTATATAACCCCACTCAAGGGGAATTAATTACAGAATTGCAAGTGAATGGATACATTGAATAGTGTAAGACATGGAAAATAATAATAATAATATATAATATAATAGTAAGGCTTCTAGGGGGCTAGGTTGGGAGAGGGAGGGAAGCTGACATCAAAGAGTTCAAGAAGAAATAAAATACTTTGAAACTGATGGTGCTAGCAATTGTTAAATTATGCTTGATCTAGCTGAATTGTTTATTGCTATATTATCTATAAGAGCTTCCAACAAAATGACTAATAATAAAAATAAAATTTAAAAAAGAAAGACATTCCTATTTAAAAGGAAATGATGAAAACTCCGTCAGGTAGTAATAGCCAGACATTTTCAAATGAATTAAAAGTTTTCTTGATTGGATACAGGTAGACAGAGCGTAAGTTAATGTCATCAATTGGCTTAGTTTATTTAATGCAACTAATTTTAATAATATTAATGATAATTCAAGTTTTGCTTTCAGATAAACAGGAATTTAAAGTCACCACTTTCAGATGGTTCTCTTTGTCATCCAAAGTGTATGTGACTCTCACTGAAAAAACATACTACCTTTTAAATTTTTAATAAATCATTTTATTGGGGCTTCTTGCACCTCAAGTGCATATTGAATAAGCAAGGTGAAAGGATTCAACCTCAATGCACATTTTCCCTAATTTTAAACAATACGATACTCCCTAATTCTGTTTGCACTACTGCCTCTTCCTCCATGTACACGTTCTGCATTAAAACAATGGAGAATTCTGGAAATCCTATACTTTTCAATGTAATCCATAGTTTTGATCCACACAGTTGAATACCTTTGGATAGTCAATAAAACACATAAATGTTAAAAAAGCAAGTACTATAATTATCCCTGTTTTACAGATCAAGTAAATGAGAAAAAAGCAAGGGTCTTTAAAATTCATATTATCCAAAGCTCCTTATGGGTCAGCAGTAATTTGACATAGTAGTGTTTCAGATTTTCTTTAAAATGACTCATGATAGATTCACTGCCAAAAGCTGCTATTATTTTTGTTCTTATAATTATCCTTCTTTAAAGCTTTTTTCTATAAGTAAACTATCTTCTTTCATGTTACAAAATTATTATTAATATTATAAATTACCTGTGTATTTTAAGAAATCTTTAGAAATTTAATTGCTTGTATTATTTTTAAAAAGATAAATTCTGAATTAAAGATTATTTATTTTCCTAAATGCTATTTAATATTTTCTTTCTGTCTTTTACTGTTCTTTAGCTGGAATGTTTGAGTATATTCTTTAAAACCATGAGTACTGTTAAAGGTATCCTGTGCAATGAAACATAACAAAGGAATGGTACAATTCTGTATATTTTTCAAAAGAATAAGGAATATAGAAATAATCCACAACAGAAAAAAACCCGACACCAACAAGCCCAATGTTGTAGGATTTTTCTCTCAGAACTTAAGTGTACAATAAAGGACGCATTGTTTTACAACTACTGACCTTCTTGCTAGCAGCCTAACACATGATCCACTACACAGCCTATATTGAAAAGAGATTAGAGCTGAACTTAAAGTGTTATTCCTTTTCACACAAAACTTTAAAAAAGTAGATTAATATGAATTATTCTGCATGTGAGAAGAATGAAACCAGGGGGGATACTGCAGTTCTTCAGGATGATGATAGAAAGGTTATTATTTAGTCAGTAAATAATAACCAATTCAGTTATTTAGCACATTGGGCAATTTCATTGATTACTGATGCACTTTGGGGAAACAAAGATGCACTTTGTGCTGTCTCCTGTGGGTAAGGCACACTTTCTAAGGAAGATAACGATAGTTTTGCTTTGAAGCATGAGCATCAAACCACACCTTGAATACGGTTTAATTGAGTGAGACAATTGCTTATTTAGTGTTATGTAAATCTTTTGTGTTTCATATAGTTGATTTCGACACATACTGACCCTTTATGATGGAGTAGGACTGCTCCAAGGGGTTTCCTAGGCTGTAACCCTTAAGATCTTCAGTATGTGACAATGTTTCTAGTTTGCATAAGCTTTACAGCAGCTTTCCTACAAAATGGAGTCAAGTCACACTTTGTTGTTAGTTCTTAATCTGGAGGTTCCACTGAAATCTGTTCACTTTAGATGACTCTGCTTGCATTTGAAACACCATTGACATAGCTCCCAGCATCACAGAAACACATAGGTCACTACAGTATGACATTCATATGAAAAACCTCGCAATTGGAACAATTCATAACAACATGAAAAGTGGAGGAAAGTTTAAAATAGTAATGGATTTTGTCTTATTTGGATCCAATCAAGGTTCATGGAGACAGAAGTAAAGGCACAAAAAGGTACATTGGATTAAGTGAATCTCGTGCACAAGAACTCTTTAAAGTATTGATAAACAAGAATGCTGCTTTGAGGACAAAGGTGCTCCTGAGTCAAACCATGATATTATCCATTGTGTCATGTGCATGTAAAAGTTGGATATCAAATGAGGAAGACCAAAGAAGAATAGATGCATTTGAATTGTAGTGCTGGAGAAGAATATTGGAAGTACCATGGACACTAAGAGAACAAATTGAACTGTATTTCTAGAAGACCAGCAAGAGTGTTCCTTAGAGGGAAGTATAGAAAGACATGGTCTTATATACTTGGGACATAGTGTCCAGAGAACCCAGTTCCTGGAGAATGACATCATGCTTAGTAAACTGGAGGGACAGTGAAAAAGAGGAAAACCCTCAAGCATAGGAACAATTGTGGGGATGACATGGGGTTGTGTAATACTTTCTGTTTTGTTCTGTTGTGCTTAGGGTAGGAACAGACTTGAGGGCACCTAACAACAACAACAATAACAACAACATTCTTTATGGAAAACATGGCATGGTTGGTGAATTTGAATTGATGACTTTTCCATTCACATGTAGTGAATTCCAATGGAAAGCAACACCGAACAGAGTAGAACTGCTCCTTGGAGTTCCACAGATTGTAGATCTCTGTGAGAGCAATGGCTTCATCCTTTTTCTCATAGAGTAGCTGGTAGGCTCGAACAACTCAATGTTTAAGTCACTAAATCACTAGGGGAATATGGTATCAAAATATATACATTTATATGTGTATAATTTTATCTCTAGTTACATTTGACATTATGTTATACATGGAACTCTAGAGCAAGGGCACCACAATATTTTTGAAATGTAAGGACTCTAAAGGTTTTAACCCATGTATTAATATCGCATTCAAAGAGGATTATTGACAAATTAAAATTTATTCAGGGGTGCAATTATGTCAATCAATAAATCAAGTCAGTTTTTTAAAGACTGTAAATAGTAGAAGGTCAACCAAGATGATTATGCAAGCACAAGATCACATCATTGAAGAGCAGCTAAAGAAGATGGACAAGATTTAGTCTTTTGGAGAAATTATTCCATTTTTGTGGCAAAGGCTGGAAATGAGTTGGAGCAAAACAAAGAGTTTCAAGCATCTGCTGTCAAATTAAAAAATGATTCACTTTGATCTAAATGATTTCTGAGGGGAAGAAAAAATTAATTTATGGAAATTAAAGGTAGACAGACTTTGTATTTAGTAAAATATTTCCAAATCACAGATTACAAAAAATGGATTGGAATATCTCAGCATAGTAAATTTTCTGTGACCCTCTATGCTGAAATAAATTTTATAACTGCATAGTTATGAATAGCAAGAGTATTACATAAAAGACTGAAATGTTGGCATAATGAGAAAATGAAATGTAATGAGTTTTCATAGAGCAAACTTAATGCACTTTTCTTGTTTTTAAAATGTTTCTTTTCCTTTTGGATTTGATTGTGTTTCATAGAAACTTATTTTAAAGTTCTTACCAAAACAATTTTGTGCATTAATTAGTATTTTCATAAATATTCAAAAATTAAAAAGAATTTTAGTAGTTTATAGTATCCAGATTTATGAAAACACTGGATTAAAGAATAAGTTAATAGTTTCCTTTATAATGATCAGCAAAAAACTGGTTTCTCTTGAGTCAGAAGTAAAAAATAACCTAAATGTCTAACTTCTCTAAACTGCTCTAGCACTTCATCATCTCTAACATGACCTTCCCTCCTGATTTCTGGTTTCTATAAATTGATGCATTGTTTCACAGAAGTAACAAATTATACTTATAGTTAAGTGGTTTAATGGGGTCAATTAACAGAGGAAAACTTGGAATCAATAACTCAGAAGTAAAAGAAGCAAGTCAATGCACATCTTGATCAGAGTGGTTTCTTCTAACCGACTGCATAGGAGTGATATGCTGGTACCTCTTTTGGGGAAGTGTAGCAACTCAACTTTGTGGATTGGCAAGCCCTCCCACAACTTTTGGGGCCATCTTGGTTCCTGCTCTCTCTTGCCACTGTTGCTGTGTAACTAACGTTCAGTTGCCTATCACTGTTCTCATTTCCTTCACTCTCTTTTTAAGCCAAGTGTGGTTGCAAAACTCATTCTCTTGTTACACCTTATTTGTGTTCTCTCATCCCCATAAATGGTTCATGTACCTTGTGTGCATTAGGAGCAAGTTGTCTATTCCCCATGGTGGGCCAAAATAATTTTTTTCCATAACCTGCTTATTCACTCTCTGAGAGTCACAATGAGGCACTTAGCAGGACCTTATCAAGTAATTCACCGTCACCACACATGTCTATGATTTCAAATGTTGAGAGGGTAAAGATAGTAAAGTCTTCTGACAGCTATTAATAATATTTTTCTTTCAATCATTTTATTGGGGGCTCATAAAACTTATCACCATCCATCCATCCATCCATCCATCCATCCATCCATCCATCCATCCATTGTATGTCAAGCACATGTGCACATTTGTTGTCCTCATCATTCTCACAGTATTTGCTCTCTACTTAAACCCTTGGTATCAGCTCCTGATTTTTAACTCTCCCTCCCCAATACTCTCTCCCACATAGACCCTTGAAAAATCTATAAATTATTTTTATTTTGTCATATCATCTACTGTACGATGACTGATGACTCCCTTCACCCACTTCCCTGTTGTCTGTACTCCAGGGAGGAGGTTATATGTAGATCCTTGTCATCAGTTCAGTTCCTCCTTTCTACACCACCTTCACTCCACCCTTCCTGCAACCTCTCAACATTGGACCTGAAGGGATCATCTGTCCTGGATTCCCTGTGTTTCCAGTTCCTATCTGTACCAGTGTACATCCTCTGGTCTAGCCAGATTTGCAAGGTAGAATTGGAATCATGATAGTGGCGGGGAGGAGGAAACATTGAAGAACTAGAGAAAATGTGTATGTTTCATCTGTATTACACTCTGACTGGCCCTTCTGTAAGAGGAGGGTCCCATTACCTACAGACGTGGGTTGAGTCCCCATTCTGCACACCCCATCATTTACAATGACATAATTTTTAGTTCTTTGATGCCAGAGATACTGGATCCCTTTGACACCTTGGGGTCACACAGGCTGGTGTGCTTCTTCCTTGTGGACTTTGTTGCTTCTGAGTTAAAGGGCTGCTTGTTTACCTTCAAGTCTTTAAGACCCCAGGCACTACATTCCTTTTTATGAATTGCTTTTACCCTCTTAAGCCAGTGGTTCTCAAACTTCCTAAAGTCATTACCCTTTAATACAATTCCTCATGTTGTGTTAATGCCCAACCATAAAATTATTTTTTGATACTTCATAACTGTAATTTTGCTAGTGCTTTGAATTGGGTAACTTCTGTGAAAGAGACATTTGACTTCCAAATGGGCCGTGACCCACAAGTTGAGAACTGCTACTCTAAGCCTAAAGCTAGGCCTGATCAGCAAGAAAGCCATAAAACTCTGGCAGAGAAAGGAAACAGAAGCGAAGAATGCAGAGGATATTTCAGATAAACCTGTCCCGCTTTAAAATTTTGCTTACAAATATCCTGTGTCCATTCCCATCATCTTTTTATGTTCTTTTGAAATTCTCTGAATTATTTTGCTGCCTTAATGTCTCTCTTATTTTCAGGAATTATTTATTTGGAAAAGTTTTTGTCACTGCATGCCTTTAAAGTGGATTATGACTAATAGCAGATCTATAAGATAGAATAGGACTGTCCCGGTCCCGTATGGTTTCATAGGCTGTAAATCTTTGGGGAACAGATTGCCAGGCATTATCTCCTGTGGAGCTGCTGGTGGTTCTGAATGATTGATTTTTTTTGGTCATCATTTGAAAACTTAACCAATAATGTTTGTGAGTGAATGATTTCATGCATTTACCATATATGCTCAAGTATAAGCCAAGTTTTTTAGCACACTTTATGCAGTTTTGTGGTAAAAAATTAGGTGCCTTGGCAGATATTTGAGTTGGCTTACATTTGAATATTTACAGTAATTCGTTTGGGGAGTTGTAAGCTACAGTATCAGAATCTTACACGTGTATTTAACTCATGTTTACTTAAAACCTTAAGTTCTTATTTATCAACAAATTATGTTGAATACACTTTGGTGCTAATCAAATTGTAAGTATTTCTCAGTTAATATCACTATCCAGGGTCTCCATGTAAAAATGATTAAGAATTTAAAATCTGGTTGAAAGTATTTACTGTTACTATTGTATGATTCATTCACATATATAAAAACAAGTTTTAATAGCATCATAAAAAGCAAGACCCGAACAAATAGATAATCTTATACAAATTATGTGTTGCCATGATAATATTTATAGATGCAGAAAACACATTTGAAAACATCCAACACCCACTACTGTTTAAGAGACTCAAGAGAATAGGACTAGAAGAAAGGTTCCTCAATATTATACATGCTGTATATGAAAAATCAACAGCCAACATGGTAGTCAATGGAGAAAAGATGTCAGTTCTACCCAAGGCACTATATAAGTTTAATGCTATCCTGATACAATTACCACCATCCTTCTTCAAAGAATTGGAAAAGCTGATGAAAACAATTCGACTGAAAAAGGGAACCAGACAAGGACGCCCCTTGCCCACACTCCTATTCAACATTGTATTGGAGGTCTTAACTAACAAAATAAGACAAAGAAAAGATATCAAAAGTATCCATCTGAGCAAGGAAGAGGCAAAACTATCATTATTCACAGACATAGGATTCTGTGCATCAAAAATCTCCTAAATTCCACTAACGGAGTGTTGGAAGCAATAGAGAAACATGACAGAGTGGCAGAATCCAAGATCAACAAACAGAAACTCATTGGTTTGTTATACACATAAGACAAGATCACAGAATAGGCATTTTAAAAGGCAGCACCTTTTACAATAACACACAATAAGCACACAAGCACAAATTGAAAATACCTAGGGATATCCCTGACTAAGGAAAAAAGATTTGTATGAGGAAGATTATAGAACTCTCTTACAAAAAAATGAGACCTCAAGAAATGGAAACATATGTCATGCTTGTGGATTGGAAGACACAAGATAGTAAAGATGTCAGTTCTACCCAAGGCACTCTATAAGTTCAATGCTATCCTGATACAATTACCACCATCCTTCTTCAAATAATTGGAAAAGCTGATGACCAACATCAAATGGAGAGGGAATAAGCCCAGAATTAGCAGAGAACTCAAGCAGAAGGACAAAGTGGGAGGACTGGTTCTACCTGACTTTAGCACATCTTATATGACCATAGTTGTCAAAACATTGTGTTGTTGGTAAAACGACAGATATTCAGACCAATGGAAAAGAGCTGAAGACTCAGAATTGAAAACATCATCATACAGGCAATCTCAACCATGTGGACAGCTTTCCCTCTCCCTAGAAGAATTTAGAGAGCAGCACTGAAGCTTGGGGGAGAGGGTCATGTCTTCCCAGAGCACATGGGAGCAAATGAAGGACAAGAAGAGAGTGGAGCATATCCTGGCCCACAAAGCCTTTATGATGATATCCTGACTCAGACCGGCCAATGCACAGAGAGGACTAGACAGCTGACTTCAATATGAGACATGATGTCCCCAAGACCCTACGGAGGACAAGACTGGAGATGCAGTGTATGGATTGCACCGAGTCTGACCCTACTACACAGAGGCAAGCGCTTAGGGTGTGCAGCAGAGCAGCAGGAGGTGAGGATGGGGGTGTAGGGGTAGAGCATGGAGATCTTGAGGGAGGTGACCAGACATCCCTGTTTGACAATTTGTCTTGTGGCATTTTAAAATTAAATAAATATATTACAATACTATTCTTGTATTTGATGAATATCTTTCTTGCTAATATAGACCAAATTTTTTTTTACCAAGAACCTCTGTCTCCCCCATCAATGGTGTCCCGCTTAAAATCTGGTCACTTTAATAGGATAGATTTTGGGGAAAAGGATGTGGAATCCCATCAAACTTGACCAGAGGTCACTTCTAGATGCCAACAAACAGATCTTGAACTATTTATAGGTTTTTTTTAAATATTATTTTATTTGTACAATTTTTGTGGACATAGTTTTTTCTTGTTGTAGTCTTCGTTTTGTTTTCTTTTGTCACTTCTTTTTATGCCTCGATTTTTTGTGTGCATATTATTATCTCTGCAGTTTTATCCAAATAAGATAGGCTGGATGCTGAATCTGTAAGAGAAAACAATGAGACCAATGGTTCTAGGGGAATATGGGAGGGGGGTGGGGGAAGGAGGTGGTGTTTACCAACCCAGTGACAAGGGAACAACAAGTGATCCAAACGCAGTGGCAAGGAGGGTTTGAGAGGTCTGGTAGTCGTTGGTACCATCTGTAGGGTAACCGAGAAAAGTTATTGAAATCCAAATGAAGGTTGCGTATGAGAGTGGGACTAGAGGGAAGTAAAAGGAAATAGAGTAAAGAAATAGGAGGCAAAAGGCATTTATAGAGGTTTAAATACAGGCATGTACATAGGTAAATATACTTATATGTGATGATGAGGAAATAGATGTACGTGCATAGATTTATAGATTCAGTGTTAAGGAAGCAGATGGACATTGGGCCTCCACTCAAGTACTTCCTCATTGCAAGAATACTTTGTTCTATTAAATTGGCATTCCATGATGCTCACCTCAACACAATCACTGAAGACAAATGTGTACATAAACAAATGTGGTGAAGAAAGCGGGTGGTGCCCGGCTATCAAAAGATACAACATCTGGGGTCTTAAAGGCTTGAAGGTAAACAAGTGATCATCTAGTAACAAAGCCCACATGGAAGAAGCACACCAACCTGTGTGTCTATGAGATATCGAAGGATCAGGTATCAGGCATCAAAGAACTACAAATTATATTATTATAAATAAGGGGGAGTACAGGTTGGGGACCCAAAGCCCATCTGTAGGTAACTGACTTCCCCTTACAGAGAGGTTGCAAGGATGAGATGAGCCACTTAGGGTGCAGTGTAGCAATGATGAAGCATAAAGCTTTTCTCCGCAGTTCTTCAATGTTGCCTCCTCCCCACTATCATGATCCCAATTCTACATTGTAAATCTCACTAGACCAGAGGATGGACACTGGTTCAGATAGAAACCGGAAGCTTAGGGAATCCAGGATAGATGATCCCTTTAGGGTCAATGGTGAGAGTGGCGATACCGGTAGGGTGGAGGGAAGGTGGGATAGAAAAGGGGAACCGATTTTAAGGATCAACATACAACCTCTTCATTGGGATATGGACAATGGGGAAGTGGGTTAAGGAGACATCAGACAGTGTAAGACATGATAAAGTAATAAAATAAAATTTATAAATTATCAATAAAGTAATAAAATAAAATTTATAAATTATCAAGGGTTTATGCTAGAAGGTGGTGTGAGGAGGGAGGGGAATAATGAGGAGTCGATTCCAAGGACTTAAATAGAAAGCAATTGTTTTGAGAATGATGAGGGCAATGGATGTACAAATGTACTTGTCACTCAATGGATTTATGTATGAATTGCTATAAGAGTTGTATGCACCTCCAAGAAAATATTTTAAGGCAATTATGTGAGTTTCTTAAGTTAAACTCAATTGTAAATGGTTAATTAAATTATGTAATCTCTAACTATTTTCTATTTTCAAATTAGTGCTTGGGAAGTATTTAACATTCCATTTTATATTTTCACTTACTTTACAGTTAACCTTGCAATTTTGTATACATAAAATGAAGTCTAATATGATTTTCAATGGCCTAGTTGTATATTTTCTCTATTTACTAATATGCATCATTATCACTGTTATTTGAATTAATTGACTGAGTAATCCACCTGGTGATGCAGCTTGAACATCCTAGAGCAAACTGAACGTATAATATCTCCTTTATAACCGTTGAACGTTAAGTATATTTCTACATATATATCTACTTTGTCCATTTTCTATTAAATTTCTTTTATTAATTGATTATTTCTGTCAAGAAGATAGAATGCAGAGGTGGAAGTGCATTTTGTTTTTACTGCAGCCATTTTTATTTTAATTGTGTGTATGCATTTTATTTATTCATTAGTATCTTTCTTTTAGTAGTCATCTAAGCAAAGAAAAATAATTTAGATAAAGTGGTCTATCAACTGCACAGGAAGATCAAGAATAGCATCAGAAATAGGCATAAGAATAATGGTTGAATACAGATCGCCAATTCCACAGATAACTGAGAATTTGTGAGCAGTCGAGATGCATATCTGCTTTTTCATTATCAATCGTTCAATTGAAATATCAAATCTCAAGAGTGGAAAATAGCTTATGTCTGCCATGCTCTTCAGAGGCTAACTTATTTATGCAGGGAAGGAACTGTGAGTAGACATGATCGTACTGAGTCACCCTTTGCATCTATAACTGAACGTACCACTGTAGCGCAATATTCAAGCAGTGTTATTGTCATTAGGAGCTATCCAGTCGGCTCTGACCCATAGCAATTTTATGCACAACAGAATGAAATACTGCGCTGTCTTGTGCCATCCTCACAACTGTCCCTAGGCCTGAGACATGGATGCAGCAACTGTCAATTTGTCTCTTGGAGTGCCTCCCTGTTTTTCGCTGCCCTTCCAAGTTACAAACTCTTTTTCGAGGAACTGGTCTATCCTCACATTATCCCCAAAGTTTGCAAGACCAAATTTCTTCATTCTTGCCTTTAAGGAGCATTCTGGCCATATTTCTTCAAAGACAGCTTGGTTTGTTCTTTCAGTAGTCCATGGAACTTTCAATATTCTTCTCCAGCACCACTATTCAAATGCATAGATCATTCAACTGTCCTTTTGCCATCAATGTCTGACTTTCATATGCATATGGTGCAATGAAGAATACCACAGTTTGGGTTAGGCACACCTTACTCCTTAAAGTAACATCCTTGCTCTTCAATAATTGAAAGAAATCTTTTACTGTAGATTTACCTAATGGAATGTCTCTTGGTGTCCTGACTGCTGTTTCCATGAACATTGATTGTGGATTCAAGTAAGACAAAATCTATGACAATGAACCTTTTCTCCACTGATGATGTTAACTATTCATCTACTTGTGAGAATCTTGGTCTTCTTAACACTGAGTTGCAATATATACTGAAGGCTATACTCCTTGATCTTCATCACCAAGCGCTCTATTTCTTTATTTTCAGCAAGCAAGGTTGTTATATCTGCATATTGCAAATTGTTAATAAGGTTTACTCCAATCCTGATGACACATTCTTTTTCATATAATCAAGGTTTCACAATGATTTGATCAGCATACACGTTGAACAAATAGGTGAAAAGATGCAACCCTCCGCACACCTTTCTTGATTTTAAACCTTGTAGTATTCCCTTGTTCTGTTCACACAACTGTCTCTTGATTCCTGTACAAGTCCAAAATGAGGACAACGAAGTGTTATTGAATCCCTATTTTCTCAAGTTTCTCCACAGTTTATTATGATCTATGCAAATACCTTTCCATAGTCAATGAAACACAGGTAAAGATCTTTGTGGTGTTCTCTGCTTTCAGACAAGATTCATTTGGCATCAGCAATTACATCCCTTGTCCATGTCCTTTTCTGAATCTGGTCTGAATTTCTGACAGTTCCTTGTCAATGTACTGCTGCTACCATTGTTGGATGATCTTAGGCAAAATTTTACTTGCATGTGATATCTATAATTGTGTTCTATAGTTTAAGCATTCTGCTACGTCACCTTATGTATAGTTTGAAAGCACTGGCAAATACTGAAATAAATAATAAATAGTTTAATAATCATACTAATATGGTAGAATGATCAAATATTTGGGATAAATGGGGCAGACTTTACGCAAGGACAAGACAAAGAAATCTGAAGGGACATGATCAGGACTTTAGGGTGTATGGAATAAGATTTTGCAACAAAATTCTTGTAGGACAGACTTTGATACCCTCAAAGAAAGACTAGGTACATTGTAGTGTTGAAAAATAAAATCCTTGGCTCAAATTTCCTGACCTTTTCCCCACCAATATAGTTTTCCATTTAAAAATGATAACTCCATTGATTATTAACAATTCATATAATGTAGTAGTTCAACCATATTAAGAAGGGTTGTGCATTCATTACTACAATACCCTTTATAGCATTTTATTCCTTGTTGTTGAATCCCTATTTTTCCACTCTCCTTCCTTGCACTTTGGTAATTATTAACCGATTTTCTGTCTTCATAGATGCACCCATCCTGACATCCTGTAGAGAAATACTTACAAAGTGAAAAAAAGGGCCTGCCAGCAATGAACAAATAGAGTAAAACCTCAATTTAAGAGAAAGCAGAAAATATATTTTCAAAGGAGAATGAATCTCATAAAAATAGTTACCATAAACTTCTGAACTGCCCTCTGTGCCTTGAATTTAATTAGCGTAGCATTATATCCACTCAGAAACTACAAATAAGGCATGCTAACTAGGTTCAGGCAAATGAATTGCTGAGAAAATTTGTCTGTAGCACCTTGACCTCTGTGACATCATTAAATATATTCTATCTGCAATAAACTTGTGCCTGCAGGACGAGGGACCATTGTATCAGTAGATTCATGCCATGAAATGTTTTGCAATTTGATCTCTTCTCACAATACAGAGTATTCCATAAGGAGGCCTGGTGGCAAAGTAGTTTTCCTGTGGGCTGCAATACACAAGATCGGCAGTTTAGAGCCACTAGCAGCTCTGTTGGAAAAAGACAGGGATTTCTACTCCTGTAAATATTATAGTCTCAGAAGCTCACAAGAAAAGTTCTGTCCTGTCCTACAGCGTCGCTGTGCATAGGTCTTGGTTTTGAATTTTAGTATTCTATTGTCTGTTTGTACCAAAGTTTATTTATCCATTCTTCTACTGATAACCATTTTGGTTCTTTCCATTTTATCGCTATTGTGAATAGTGGTGTGATTAACATGGGTGTGCATATATCTGCTAGGCTTTGTTCCTTGTTTCTTTAGGGGTACATACCTAGTAAAGGGATTGCTGGGTCATGTACTAATTTGAATTCAGAGTTATTTTAGAAAACTCTATACCATCTTTCAAAATGGTTGTGCAGTTTTATAGTTGTTGTTAGGAATCATTGAGTCTTTTCTGAATCATCGCGACTCCAGGTACAAGAAAACAAAGAAATACTGCCTTGGACTATCCTCAATATTGTTCTTATGTTTTGGGTCCAGTGTTGCAGCCATTGTGTCAGTTCATCTTGTTGAGAGTTCTTTTTTGCTGCCATCCAAGCCTGATGTTCTTCCTAGGGACATTTCTTTCCTGATAACATGGTCAAAGTACTTGAGACATGGTGCGTCTATCCTCGCCTCTGAGAAACATTCTGACTGTACATCTTTCAAGACACATTTGTCTTTGGGTAGTTCATAATACTTCCAATATTCTTGACCCGCAAATACATCCATTCTTCTTTGTTCTTCTTTATTCAATGTTCAACATTGAAGTGCATATAAGCCTATTGAAAATACCTTGACTTGGGAGTCAGTCTCATCTTTATTTTCCAAATTATACCTTGGTTCTTCAATACTTTAAACAGGCCTTGCACAGCAGATTTACACTATGTAATTTGATCACTTGACTGTTGCTTCCTTATGCATTGATTGTGGATCTAAGCAAGATAAAATTCTTTACACCTTCATTTCTTTATTTATTATGATGCCTATTGTTTCAGTTGTGAGGATTTTAGTATCCTTTACATTGAGTTATAAACTATACTTAAGGTTGAATTCATTGATTATAAAAAAGTGCTTCAAGTCTTCCTCACTTTGAGTAAGCAAGGTGATGTCATCTGCATATCATAGGTTACTAATAAACCTTCCTCCAATCCTTATGCCACATTGTTCGTCATATAATCTTGTTTCTCTGATGATTTACTCAGCATCTGTAGAATAAGTATGATTACAGAATACTACCCTGATGCACACCTTCCCTTATTTTAAAGCAGGTAATATTACCTTGTTCTTTTCACATAACTAATTTTTGATTCATGTTCAAGTTCCACATGAACACAAAGCGGGCTTCTAGAATTCTCATTCCTCTCATTAATATCCATAGTTTGTTATTATCCACACAGTCTTTTGATCCACACAGTCAAATGCCTAAGCATAGCCAATAAGACACAAGTAAACTTATGTGGCAGTTATGTGCTTATGTTAATTTTACGATTGAAATGTAGGAGTGGAGTCTAGCCTGTTAATCTGGAGATAGCCATTGATTAACCAAGGAGGCCTCTATGTGGGCATGGCTTTCTCCTGAGACTTTTGGGAAGTCTCATGATATTTCCCTTGTGAAGATGAGAAGCTATCTTCCCCAGTTGTTGGGAGTTAGTTTCAGAGATGATGAGTCACGGAAAAGACAAGATGGCAGCGTCTGAGAAGCTGAAGGAGCTGGTGGAGAGACCACACGGCTTTGCCCTGATGGAGCCACACCTCTGAAGCTGGAGTGTCATGCTGTTGATGGACCCTGAGCCCTGGAAGCGAGGAGCCGTGGGAAGACCCCTGCCAGTGCCAGAATTCTGCACCACTGACCTGTGACTTCGTGAGTCGGAAGGAGACTTTGTAGACTGATTTTGGGCATATGGGTTAATATCTGACTTATGACTTTGTACTGGACTGGATTGGGATGCCTTCTTAGTGTCACATTCCTTTTGCATATAAATCCTTTCCCTATATCCATATGTCTATGGAATTTGTTCCTCTAGTCTACCCAGACTGACACAACTTATTTCTGGTATTCTCTTCTTTCAGCCAAAATACACCTGTCATCAGCAATGATCCCTTGTTCCATGTTCTCTTCTGAATCTGGCCTGAATCTCCATCAACTTCTTGTCAATATACTGTGGCAAGCACTGTTGGATGCTATTCAGTAAAATATTACTTTTATGTAATATCTTGATATTGTGCTCTAATTTGAGTATTCTGTTGGATTACCTTTCTTGGGAAAGTGTACAAATATGGATCTCCCTCACTTAGGTGACCAAGTATATGGCATAGATGAGTGAGTGCTTCCAGTGCTTCTTCAGCTTGTTGAAACATTTCCATTGGTATTTCATCAATTCCTGGAGGAGATTTTTTTTTTGGCTAATGTCTTCAATGCCAGTTGAACCTTGTCCTTTCCTATCAATTGTTCTTCATCATATGTTACCTCTTCAAGTGGTTAAATGTCCACTAGCTATTTTTTGGTACAGTGACTGTGTATTTTTCCATCTTCATTTGATATTTCCTGCATTTTGCCCATAGAATTCTGTTCAAAATTTTGTCCATGGAATCTTTCAGTATTGCAACCCAAGGCTTGAATTTTTTCTGAGCTTTTTCAGTTTAAGATATGCTGAGCATATTCTTCCTTTATGGCTGTCTTGTCTAAGGTCTTATCTAGCTCATTTAATTATATTTAGTCTTTTCAAGTTGCCCTTTAAAATATTCTGTTCAGCATTTTAATGTCACTCCCCATTTTCCTAAGTTTTTCTATGGTTCAGAAATAGTTTCTAGTTTATTTGATTCATCTACTTTCATATTTTAACTTCTGTCTTTTTAATGATCATTTGCTTTATTCATGTATGATTTCCTTGGTATTATTCCACAAATCATCAGGTCTTCTGTTAATGTATCAAATTTGTTCTGGGAGATGCTCTCAAAATTCAGATAGGATATACTCATGGCATCTTTTATACTCTCAAGCTAAAATTTGAACTTCCATATGAATAATTAATGGTCTGTTCCATAACCAACCTCTGCCTTCATTAAGCTGCTGATATTGAAATTATCCACTATTTCTTCTCACAAAGTATTCAGTTTGGGTTCTGTGTATTCCATTTGGAGAAGTCCGCATGTGTAGTTTCCATTTGTGTCCTTTCAAAAGATTATTTGAGATGAAGAAGTCAATGATAGAAAAAAATTCAATCATGAAATTGCCATCTTGATTTCTATCACCAAGATCCTATTTTCCAATTACTGTTCCTTCCTCCTTATTTTCAACTTTTACATTCTAATCATCAATAATTATCAGTGCCCATTAATTGCATATTTGATCAATTTTAGACTGAAGATGTTGGTAGAATTCTTCAATTTCTTCCTCAATACCTTTAGTACTTGGTGCATAAATTTGAATAATTGTTGCACTGATTGGATTTCCTGGTGTGCTGAAAGATACTATTCTATCACAGATAACAATGTAGTTCAAGATAAATTTTTAATGTTCTTTTTGACAATGAACGCAATGCCATTGCTCTTAAATTTGCCATATCTGGCATAAATGACAATATTATTTTCTGATTTAAAATGCCCTATACCAATTCATTTCAGTTCATTAACATATAGATCATGTATCGTTACGTGTTCCACTTAATTTTTGACCTCTTCCAATTTTTCAGTTTCATAATTTTCACATTATAATTCCACTTATTAACAAATATTTGCAGCTGATTCTTCTCCTTTTGAATCATGTCCCATCAGCAAAAGATGCTCCTGAAGACTTTTTTTCTGAAGCTTTTACTTCCTCTACTTCATAATGGTCTACTCTAGTCTTCCTCAAACATATCTTAAGAGCTTTCCAACTTGAGGGAATCATATTATGTTATCCCTTCTGACAATGTTTTGCTGCTATACAGTGAGTTTTTAGTATATTACAGTGTTTCACTGATATCCATATATTTTTCAATGTCTGATTACTCTGAAGAGTAAAACCTACTCCTTCTTCATCTACTCTCTTCTTAGTCTACTTTTACTGTCACAACAGTAAATTTCCAGTTTTACCACACATTCTCTTGAATTTATTACTTTCTGTTTAATTTTTTAAAGCTTGCTATCAATTCTGGTGTGAGGTATCATGTCATCATTGTTTTTGATTTGCATCCCTCACACAATTATAGATCATGACAATTTCTTCATATTTTTGTTGGTTGTTTGGATGTCTTCTTTGGTGATTTGTCTGTTCATGTTTTCTGTCAATTTAAAAACTTGTACTGTTTACCTTTTTCTTGTTACAATGCTGCAGCTCAATGTGGAGATCAGAGATTATTTCCTTGTCTGATACATCATTGCCAAAATTGTTCCCAGTGAGTGTGTTCTTTTTAAGAATTTTGATGATGACTTTGGCTGCACAAAAGTGTATTATGCTTAGAAGGCCATAAGCATCTATTTTGTCCTCTGCTGTCTTGGTGTTTCATTTATTTTATAATATGTTTATGCCATTTATTCAATTTAGTCCTACTTTATCACTGATATTATTTAAAGTATTTAATTCATGGTAAGTTAATTTTTATATGGAATGAGGTATGGCTTCTATTTCATCCTTATGAAAATGGGAATGTTATTTTTCCTGAATCAAGTGCTAAAGAGACTATCTCTTCCACATTTAATATATTTCAACATTTGTCAAAATCATTTGTCTGTAGGAATATGAACATATTTAGTGTCTCTCTATTCTATTTCATTGACCTACCTATTTACCATACCAGTACCAACCTTTCTGATTACCAGCTCATGAAATGAGAATTCACCTACTTCTTTGTTTTCTTAAGTTGTGCTGTACTTACCGTGGATAATTTTGTGCCTATATAGTGATGAGAATTATTTTTTCACCTATGTAAAAGAATGATGCTTGAATATAGATTGGAATTGAATTATATTTACGTATTTCATAAAGCTGTATTTAAATTTTCACAGTATTGTCTTCTTTCTCATGTACATAATACTTATGTCAGTTTCTTTTGGTTTCCTGTACTAGTTTTTCAAGTTTCTTTGTACAAGCCTTCTGTTTCACTGGTAAGATTTATTCTTAAGTATTTTATCACTTGTGTGCATACAATACTGTGTTTTTGATATATTTTTAGGTTGGCAGTGTGTTTCTAGAAATGTGTCCATCTCTTCTACAATTTCAAATTTCTCTTCATAGTATTGTCATTATATTTTATTATTTCAGTTGGTTCTATTGTGATTTTTGCCTACCTAATGTTTATTTTTAACATTTGCATCTTATCCTTATTTTACGTTGTTTGCCAATAATTTGTTTTGTTAATCCTTCAATGAATCAGTCTCTTATCTTGATTTTTTTTCCTATTGATTTTCTGTTTTCAGATTCATTTCTTTTTCTTTCATTATTTCTTTTCTTCTGGTGACCAAAGATTTATTTTGCTTCTCTTCTACTTGTTAAAAATGATAGGATGTGGTGTTGATTTTGCTACTTTCTTCTCATATTTACACATTTATTGCTATAAATTGCACTTCAGGCTCTACTTTTATTGTGCTACAAATGTTTTTGTTTTGTTTTGGTGTGGCATCACTGCTACCCAGCAATTTTTAAGCAGAGTTTTTTTCAGATTCCTTGTATTATTTGATTGTTTCCCTTGATCTTCCCATTGTTGATTTCTTATTTTATTTTCAAAGCATTATCTTCCCACGTGAGCCCCTGATATCAGCTATCCATTTCTTCCTCCTCCCTCCCCAACCCACCCTACCTCACAAACACTCAATCAGTTATAGATCATTTTTTTATGTATCTTACATTGTCCTTCATCCCTCTTCACCCACTTTTCTGTTATTCGTCCCCCCTGGGAAGGGGTTCTATTTGATCCTTGTGTTCAGTTCCCCCTTTCGACCCCCACCTTCTCCGAATCCTGGTGTGTCTTTTCTCTCCTTGTTGGTGCTAAGGTGTTTATTTATCCTGATTCCCTGTGTTGTGGGCTCTTATCTGTAGCAGTGTGCATGCTCTGGTCCAATGATATTTGCAAGTTAGAATTGTGGTCATGATGGGGGCGGTGAAATCAAGCACCCAAGAACTAGGGGTAATTGCGTGTTTCATTGGTGCTACACTGCACCCTGACTGGCTCATCTTTTCCCTGTGACCCCTCTGTGAAGGGATGTCCAATTTTTTACAGATGGATATTGGGTCTCCACCCCTCACCCCACCTCCATACACTGCAATTCACCTTGGGTATGGTTTTCTTCTGAGTCTTTGATGCCTGATGCCTGAGCCCATTGACAACTCATGATCACACAGGCTGTGTGCTTCTTCCATGTGGATTTTGTTGAGTCTGAGATAGATGGCCACTTGTTTGTCTTCAAGCGTTTAAGACCCCAGACACTATTTCTTTTGATAGCCAGGCACCATCAGTTTTTTTCACCGCATTTGCTTATGCACCCATTTTGTCTTCAGCGATCGTGTTGGGAATGTGAGTACCACAGAATTCCAGAGTGTTGAACAAAATGTTTTTGTGTTAAAAGAGTACTTGGGTTGAGACCCAATGTCCATCTGCAATCTTAATTCTTAATATATAGATATGAGTACACAGTTCTATCCCCTTCTCATTATGTATATATTTATATGTGTACATGCCCATGTTTAGGTTTCTATAAGTGTCTTTTACCTCCTGGTTCTTTCCTCTTTTTCCTTCCCTCTTGCCCCACCACCATGTTCAGCCTTAATTTGGGTTTAGTAATTCCTCACTGTTACATTGCCTTTGATTGAGCTCCACTAGACATCCCAAAACCTTCTTGTCATCGATTTTAGTTCACTTGTTGTTCCCTTGTCCCTTGGTTGATCCCCACCATCATTTTCTTTCTCCAACCTCCCCTGCTCCCATATCCCCCGAGAATCATTGGCCATGTACTTTTCATCTCTGAATCATTTATCATATATATATATATATATATATATATATATATATATATATATATGCAGCTACAGTAATAAGTGCTAGAACCAGGAAAAGCCAAATGGACCAACAAAACCAATGAAATAGTAACAGCAGCAGAAAGTAAGAACAAAATTGCAATAACAAAAAGAAAGACACTGACAAAAAATGGAAAAGCCTATAAATAGGTCAAGGTTTTTTTTGAGTCTGTTGTGTGTCACACTCTGTCTCCTAAGTCTATTTTGCTGTTCCCTGGGGTTTCATCAGTCTACTTTCACTGCTGCTCTGCTGCAAGCCCTCAGCATGACGGGGACAGACAGTGCATTATTCCTTCATCCTGTCTCCAGTACTATCTTCTACAATGTCATGGTTCAGTGAGCAATGCTTCCATGTCCTTTGGTGGGGTCGGGTCTACAGTCTTCGCCACGCATTGTCTTTGCTGAGCACTGACATCATCCTTGAGGCTTGATGGTCCAGGATGGGATGAACTCTTAACAAACAATAACAACAACAAAAACAACAACAAACTGTACCAGAAACTCTAACATATTGACAAATGCCTGGTGCTCCAAGTTGGGAATTTCCTGCAGCTGCTGCCATTGGACCATCAAAATGTTGTTCCTAATTCTCTAGTAAAGCTCTGTCAGTTAAAAAATACCTGTAAGTTAGTTTGAACTGGTCCAAGACCTTGGAGCACATGAATGGGTGCACCGTGCTGCTCTGTTAATTCAAAAATTCCCCAAGTTGGTAGAATTTCTGCAGGGAAACAGAATTCTGAAATTCATGGTCTACTACTTTTCATGTATAAAAATCCTATTGTCAACAAATGGTCTTTGGGTTTCCACTCTGACTCTCATTATTGGCATTGGAATATTTGATTGATTTGGGTCTGATGATGCCTGATATCTGATCCCATCAACACCTCGTGATCACACAAGCTTCCATGTGGCCTTTGTTGCTTCCTTTCTATATAGCCACTTGCTTAGCTTCAGGCCTTTAAGACCACCAGAAGCTATCGACAATTAGACATTACCTCACAGAAGGGGTACAAGGAAAGAAATACACATCCAGGATGCAGAATAGTATCAAGGGACCACAGGACATTCTTTTAATTATTTAAGGCTACCTCTCCCAAACCCCCCACTGTCATGATCACAATTCTACCTTAAAAATACAGCCGGACCTGAGTATGTACACTGTACAGATAAGAGTTCATGATAAACAGAATCCAGGACAGATTCTCAGAAACAGTACTAGGGTAGTAATACGATGAGTGTAGGAGGAAGTGGGGGATGGGGATAAACTGATTACAATGATTGACATATAAATCCATGCCACCTCCCTAGAGGGACAAACAGTAACATTGGCAAGGGGAGACAGTGGGTGGTGTACAATAGAAAAATAATAATAGTTTATCAGGGGTCCTTAGGGGTACGATGGTATGGCAGGGAGGAAAAAAGAGGAGCTGATACCAATAGCTCAAACAGAAAGGAGATATTTTGAAAATGATGATGTCAATATATGTACAAATTGCTTGATTAGAGGACTTTAAGAGCCCCAATAAAATGATTTATCAAGAAAAAATAATTATAGCCCTAAGTTGTCTTGGCATGACACAGAAACTCTAAGCCCTTAAACATGAGTTTCTCGGTGCTCTTCTGGTTCAAAAGCAGCCATAAGACAGCAAACTCTGGTCAACGGATGTGGAATCTTGGAATGCACATGTCCCTCTTCTCAGTTGGTTCTTCCATCAGATCCATCCAAGCTGCACAGGTTTTGGCAGCACTTGCGGAACACACAAAAATATGGAGCTATTACCCTTTTGTGAACCAGGAAACCCAGTGTGGCAGGAATGATTCAGTTTCCCTAAGACATCTTTCTATGCTTTCAGTGCTCAACTTAAATAATTATTTCGTGTTTTTCCTTAGAGATTCAGGAATCTAGATTTTTCTGTGTTATCTGTCTTCTCAACACCTTTGTTGCAGATTGAGTTGTATGGCTAAGCCACTATCTTTACTGTAAGTTTATTTTTTATATTTAAAAGAAACTGTGACTTACAGTATGTGTCAGACTATAAGATGCACTCCCCCCAAAAAAAAAGTGTGGGAAAAACTAGGGCACATACTATTATGGTCGAAAAATGTGGTACCCAAGAATATTTATGATCTCATGGGCACACTTACTGTCCACTGCTGTTTGCATGCTGTAGATTGCTGTGTGTTTATGGGAAGTCCTGCCTTCTGGAGTCTCATTGTCAGTCTGGTCACATGATTGGCACAGTGCACACCTCTCTCATTTGTTAACACCACTGCTGGGTTTACGCTGTTAAATATTACTGTATTTTGCTTTATTTTAATAAATATTTTAGTATATTGGTACTATTTGCTTCAAAAACTTTTTTCTTGTTTTCCTGCTTTAAAAGTTGGGTGCATCTTATGGTCAGGTGCATCTTATGGTCTGAAAAATAGGGTAAATGTTGGCTTACACTTTGTGAGGAAAACAGTATGGCTATATATTGATTTTTAAAGCAAATTTTGTCTTCTTTTAGTACAATTTTTATTATTTGTCCATATTATTACATTTAGTGAGATTGTTATATCTATCCACTAGAAGATTATCTGAGAAGATTCAAGGAGGAGAAAACAGGTTTATGTGCTATTCGCCAACTGGAATGTCAGTATTTTTGCACACTTTTAACATTTATGAAATGGCTGTTCTAGTATCTATTTGAATTATTTCGTTATCTAAGTCTTTCTGTATAGAGGTCAAAACAGATAAAAAGTATGAAAGATTGTGTACATCAATCTTGAGGGTAAACCAGAAATGCATATCTTATTTTGTAAGTTGCATTGCACTGCAAACAAAAATCTCAGCTTTATTTTACAAAAATAAAGCTAAATCAACAGCAGAAAAACTTTTTGAATATATTTTCACCTTGACTGAACTAAATGAACACAATATAAATTTCCTCCTGTCTGCCACCTTTTTGGATGAATATGTCTTTGATCTTTAAGTCCTTAATGCAAACATAAGGTGCTTGAAGAAAGAAAGAAATTACCAATGCACAAGAGATTTACCAGCTACTTTTTTTCTTTCTTGGGATGTACAAATTTTAATTTTTTTTCTAAATTGAATATTGAGAAAAAATTAAAAGATTATCATTGCATTTTTATATTTAGCCCCCATATTTCTTTTAGATATAACTACAAAGAAAAAGTAAGTCAATCAATCAAACAAACAAAACACACAGCTACCCGAGTTTCAATTCTAAGTCATGGGAAATCCATGAGTTTCAGAGTAGAATTTCACTCCATAGAATTTTTAATGATACGGTCTTTCTATGGCAAATTAGAAGACCTTTTATTCAGTAGCACCTCCTGTTGAGTTCAAACAAGTAACTTTAGGTCAGTAGTTGAATGCGCACTGTCTGCACAAACTTACAAATAAGTATTTATTGATATATATGCATATTTTTTAATGAAAATATCATAATGTATATAGTATTCATTGACTGATTTCACAATACATAATGTAATATTTTATGGGCTTCTATGTTCTAAAAGTAGATTACATTACCATAAATAAGTGTAATCTGACACTGATTATCAGTCACGGTGTTAGATTTGGTTCTTTAGAGAAAAGACACCAGTGTCATCTGTATGTGTTACATATAGAAACAGAGTTCTACCAAGAAACGACTTATACTGCTGTCATCATAGGTAAGCTCTGTTGGTTCCAAGTCAGGCTTCACCTGAAATGTGGAATCTTATTAACAGGAAATTGAAGAAACAAATGAAAATGAAGAAATAGATACAGCAGGGGGCACAGGTTAATGATCCAGTGGTCCAAAGTTGGCTGAATTAATTCATTACAGGTAGTCTGCTGATGATTCCTGAATTGGCAGGCAATGGAATTGGAGATTAAGGAACCAGATGCACAATCTCACTCTGGCAGAAGATAAAATGTCAATGAAGATATATTTTCTTCTTCTTTCTCCTATTTGTACCCAAAGCTTAGAATATCAAAGCATTATCTTCACGCTGAAAATTCATTCACATGTTTGACTCCACCCCCAGTCAGGAGTGTTTAGTTGATATAATCCCTAACAACTAAGTCACCTACTGATAACTATATTTGTTAGTTTCTTTATGAAAAATTATGCTACAATGAAAGTAATTGTGCATATATGTGCTGCATTATTTTCTTAGGATAAAAGCAAAATTGTTAAGTCAAAATATGAACATTTGAAACATATTTTTCATGAAATTATCACTCAAGAAAACTTGCATTTATTTATATAAGCTATACTTGAGCACATGAAAGAGCTTTGATGGCATTGTTGAGTAAGTATTGATTAATAGCTATAAGGTCTTCTGTTCAAAACCACCAGCCTATCACTTTGCATAAAGATTTACAAAACTTCAAAAATGTTGTGACTTGAATTGGCTTCAAGGCAGAGGAATTTTTGAGAACACTTGATATTTGTTAATAGTTTAGTATCTATGCATCTGAAAGATGAACATTCTATATTATTTTAATTGGCAATTTAACTGATAAAAGTTAATTTTTAATATGATGACTTTATTTTTTAATTTCATGTTTTAACATTTCTAATTATGATCATTATATTTCTATTGATTTGCCAAAGCTATTTATTGTTTAAGAATAGCAAACTGTGTCTATCGTATATCAACAAAGTTGCAAACACTTTCGCAACTTCTAAACTTTGTCTTCTCACTTTGTTTATGTAATATATTGAATCAAATTGGTAAATCTATCAAGAATTATTTTATGGTGATTGCTGAAGATATTATGCTGAGAAAAGCTTTATTTACTTTAAGGTTGTCTTCGATCACCTACATATCTCCTAGAGATTTTGTGTTTCACATATTTGAATCTTGGAATCTATATTTTGTTGTCAGGTTTGATATAGGGTTTTAATTTATTAAATTTCACAGATGTTTATCTAGCTATTCCAGCATTGTTTATTAAATGCTATAAAATTCTTAGGTTAGGTTAAGTGTCATTAAGTCAGTTTTTAAACATATCAGACATATGTACAATGGACCGAAACACTGCCCAAGTCCTGTGTCATTCTGACAATCTTGCCTATGTTGGGCCATTGTTGCAGCCTCTGTCAACCCATCCCAGTGAGGGTTTTCCTCTTTTGCACTGGACCTCTATTTTACCAAGCAAAAGGACATTTTCTATACATTTGATAACATGTCCAAAGTATGTGAAGTCTTTTCACTCTCATGTCTCAGAAGCATTCTAGTTCCTCTACTTCTAAAACAAATTCATTTTTTTCTTCTATAAGTCCACTTTCAATATTATTTGCTAATACCATAATTCAAATACATCAGTTTATTTTTGGTTTTTCTTACTCATTGTCAACTTTCCCATGAATAAGGTTATTCCAAACATCACAACATTGAAAAACAAAACAAGAAACAGAAAGACAAAATGCCCTGCCATCAAGCTTATTCTGACTTGTGAATAACACAAATAGAGTCTTCAATGCTGTTGGTTAGGTCATTATAGGAACATATAGTGCCATCTTTCTCCTGGGAATAGTTGATGGGTTTAAATCACTGATACTGTGGTTTGAAGTCCAAAGCATTCCCTGGAGTGCCACCAGGAGTCTGTATCACAATATTAGTACTCTGAAAATAAACAGAATGAAATAGTGTTCAAAAACAAAGCAAATAATATGTTTCTGGACATTTAACTTTATTGTTTCTTTTTAAAATTTATCTTTTCCTAGACACTGGAATATCCTTATTATTGATTCTAAGGTCTAGTAAAGTAAATCCCTTTTAATATTTTAACAGTTTTCTTAGTAATTCTAATATAATTTTAAAATTAAAGAATATTCAACATTATGCAAGGCAGAGATCTTAAGTATTTAGTTCAAGGAACTTTAGTAATTGTTAGTAATACTTACTAAATAACACACACATTCAAGATATAGAACATTTTAATAAATCCAGATTGTTCATTTGAACTTCTTTCCAGTGAATCTCTATCTACATAAGTCACCACTTTTTTGACCCACAACTGGCCAGCTTGCACCACCTGAGCTGCCCTCAAAATAGATAATTCCAACTGTGTAAGGGAAGTGTAAACCTCAATGAGATTGAGCTACAGCTGACCCTGCAGCACAGGTGGCTCTAGGTAGTCCTTAGAATCATTCTCACTAACCTACCAGAGTGAAAAAAACAGGACTTTTGGACTCAGGGAAAATAGTGCTAAGTTCCATCAAAATGACACCAAAAACAACCATATCCACTACAAGAAAACAAGAGAAACAAAACACAATGTCTGAGAAAGATCTTAAACTAATGATGTACATAGAAGAAGAGAACTTTGAATCACCACAGAAAGAAATATTCAGAATTCTGCTTAGAGTGCGATAGGATAGAGGAAAAGGACAGAATATTAAAAAGTCCACATACTGAAGGGAAATATAAGAGTTAAGAGATGAGATAGCAGAATCAAAGAGTAAGGGAAGAGGACTCACCAACAGGCTGGAAGAATTGGAGAAAGGTATCAGCAACTTCAAAATAACCAAGCAGAATTCAACAAATGAGAAAGACAATCAAAGAAAAATCATAAAAGAAGCTGAAGTAAACCTGTGAACAACGCGCAATACTATGAAGAGGAACAATATTTGAATAATTCGGATATCAGAATAAGACATAATGAAGAAATCAACAACCAAAATGGCAAGGGAATTGCTGAAAGAAAATTCCCCCAATTTAATGAATGAGAATCAAGCAATCATCCTGGAATCAGAGAGGACACCAATAAGCCTGAATCTCAAGAAGAATATACCAAAGCATATTGTCAAATTATCCAACTTTGAGGAAATGGAGAAAATCATAAGAGCAGCTTGAGGAAAAAAAAACTGCAGTTAATTATAAGGGCAAGTATATATGTTCAGACTTAAGATCAGAAACCATGAAGAGGAGTTGTGTCAGTCCAAGTACACAAGAGAAACAAATTCATAAACACATATATGTGTATGAGAAAGAGCTTTATATATAAAGTAATCGAATATTAAAAGAACATCCCAGCCCAGTACAGAGCAAGTTACTAAGGCTAATATTAGCCCATATTTCTGATACCTATCTATAAAGTCCTCTTCAGATTTACGCAACAAATGCAATGATGGTGAATGCAGGAAAATCATAATCCAGTGGGTGAAAAGTCTTGTGGATACAATGGCATTATAATTATCTCTGGCAGAGTTCTGGCTGCATTAGGGTAGGTCCTTGTCTCAGGGAGTGGGGGAGAGAGAGAGAGCGAGAGAGAGAGAGAGAGAGAGAGAGAGAGAGAGAGAGAGAGAGACTCTTGCCTCTCAGGAGTTCCCAGAATCCTCAGGAGAAGGCCATGCCCACACAGAGGTCTCATTGGGTACGACCTCATTTACAGACTAGACTACACCCCTTCACTCTGAATCCTCAAAATGACACCAGATTATGTAACTACCACAGGAGTGAAGTAATATCTTCTGAAAAGTTGAAGGAGAATGTCAGTAACCCAAGAACCTCTATCCCACCAAATATTCCATTGTGGCAGTCATGTGCTTATGTTAATTTTATGATTGAAATGTAGAGGTGGAGTCTTGTCTGTTAATCTGGAGATAGCCATTGAGTAGACAATGAGGCCTCTATGTGGGCATGGTTTTCTCCTCAGACTTCTGGGAAATCTCACGAAATTTCCCTTGTAAAGATGAAAAGCTCTCTTCCCCAGTTTTAGCAGTTAGTCTCAGAGACGATGAATCATGGACAAGACAAGATGGCAGCGTCCAAGAAGCTGGAGGAGCCAGCGGAGAGACCACACAGCTTTGCCCTGATGGAGCCAGACCTCTGAAGCAGGGGCGGCCACATGGAGACTTCTGCCAATGATCAGCTGCTTCTGCTGTTGATGGACCCTAAGCCCTGGAAGCAAGGAACTATGTGGAAACCCCTGTCAGTGCCGGATTCTGTACCCACTGACCTGTGACTTCGTGAGTCAGAAGGAGACTTTATAGACTGATTTTGGCCATATGGGTTGATATCAGACTTATGACTTTTTACTGGACTGGATTGGGATGCTTTCTTAATGTCCAATTTCTCTTATATATAAACTTTTTTCTTATATCCATATGGTTGTCTATGAAATTTGTTCCTCTAGTCTACCCGGACTAACACATCCATCAAAATAGATGGAAAGGTAAGAGTGTTCCCAGACAAGGAAAAATTTAAAGAATGCATTAAAAATAAAACAATAACAATTCAGCAGTACAAAAATTATTAACAACACATTTTGTACAGAAGACCAACCTCCAAAGAGCACAAACATGAGACCACTGCATATCATAACATTGTCCAAAAGTCAGCACAATGAAAGCAACACCCAATAAGCCATTAATCCCATGGTGAAAAGAAAGCAAGCATGAATTCCCACATTCATACAAAACACACTGCTAAGGAGGGAGGTAGGAAAATATCCAACACAAAAATTACAAGCTGACAGCAAAGAATCAACAGATGGATGTAATAACTAATAATACCAAAGGATTGAATTTACACATTAAAATACAAAAGCTAGCAGACTGATTTGGGAAATAAAACCCATAAATCTTATGTCTTTAAGAGACACAATTCAAGAGCACAGCCAAGAATAGGTTGAGAAGCAAAGAATGGTAGAAAATATGTGAAGTTAATTGTAATTTTTTAAAAGTAGGAGTTAGAATCCTAATCTCTGACAAAATCAAATTCACAGTACAGACATAACAAGAGAAAAAATTGGGGACTACATAATGTTTAAGGGATCAATATACAGAGTCAGTAAGCATAATAAACATATACGTGCCCAACTAGGGACTCATGGAATTAATCAATAAAACCCTTCAAAAGATGAAAAAAATCACAGGATTAACAATCATAGTGGGAGACTTCAATATACCGCTCTATGAGAAAGATGGATCAGATGAATGAGGGTACAGAACTAAACTCTACAACTAGACAACTCAACCTGATAGACATATTCAGAGTTCTGCACCCACCAGCAAAAAAAAAGCATTCTTTTCAAGTGCACATGGTATGTATTTGAAAATAGACCACATACTGGGACACAAGTCAAACCTGAGTAAATTGAAACATATAGCAATCTCTCCTCACTTCCTTCTTTGACACCAGAAAGTTGGAATGCAATAAAAGAAAGATTAGAAGACAAGGACAAATACTTGGAAGACAAGTAACTTTTTTCTTCAAAGAAGTGGGTATGGTCCAAATTATAGATGAAATTGGGAAATTTCTAGAAACTGAGAATGAAGATAGAACATGGCACAACTTATGGGATACAGCAAAGGCAGTTATCACATGATGTTTAAGAGTGAAAAATACACATATGATGAGGGAAGAGAGACACATGGTCATTAATATATAAAAAAACTAAAAAAAAAACCTTTAGCAGTTAGAACAGTCAGGAGAATTATACTTGCAATAGCAAAAGAAAAGCAATTTAAAAAATCAGAGATGAACAAGTGGGAAAATAAGAAAAATATACAAAAATCAATGCAATATGAAGCTGGTTCTTCAAAAGGATGAACAGAATTGACAAAACTTTGGCAAATCTAAAAAAATGTAGGAAGGAATTGGTTTCAATGTTCAGAATGAGGAATGAAATAAGGGAAATTACAATGGACCCCCATGATATTAAAAGACTAATTACACAATACTACAGAGGGCTGTACTCCAATGGAAACAACAAATTGGAAGACATAGACAAATACTTGGAAAAACTATCCTTTGTCAGATTATCTCATATAGACCTTATATACCCATATATAAGCTGATTTTTTCAGCACATTTTAATGCTGAAAAAGCCCCGTTCCTCCAGCTTATACTCGAGTGAGTGTCCCACTTACCTGTTCTCTGGTGCTGTGCAGGTATTCACTAATCTCTCCCATTCATCTGTGGCCACCTGCAGCCTCGGTGGGTGGTCCTATGAGTGCTGATATCACTTCTCTTCTTTTCTCCTGCATACCATCAGCTCTGTGTTGTCCTTGCCATACTGAGCAAGAACCTGTCCGTTTCTGTGTGCTGGTACCTGGGGCTCACCGCAGCCTTGTCAGAGGAATGTCGGATATGGCTGATTTTCTTCTTTTGCTTTTCTTCAAGGCTGTGACCAGAGACATAGTCTTCCAGTCTTACCCATGCTTGGACAAACCTTCTTGCTCTGCACAAGCATTGCTGAATACAAGTACTGGTATATCTCTGGTCTTGGATATACAGTACATTTATGTACAGTATTTAGTCTGCTATATTTTAGATTTTATTTTCTTAGTAACCTCTATCTGTACAATGTCGATTATGCTTATGACTTTGGCTGTTATTCCAGATGAACTTATATCTCTATTGCAGGCCCTAGAAATGTGCTTAAATAAACCTTTCAAAGACTGTGTGCAAAAGATGTGGCATGAATGGATGACATCTGTAAAAATTTGACTCACAAACGTTGGAAATCTGATGAAGTCCATCATAGAATTGATAGTAAAGTGGGCTCGTGATGCATGGGAAGAGATTCCAGAGGACATGGTGCAACGCGCCTTCAAGAAACGTGCCAACTCTACCTTACAAACCCAGATGGACTGAAAAAGGTACACTAGTAGAAAGGGGAGCTAGAGATATGGGAAAACCAAGACGGATGAGGCCCTTCAGGCCAGTAGTGAGATTGGAGTTGCTGGAAGGGTGTAGAGAAGGTGGGGTAGAGAGATGGAACCAACTGCAAGGATATACCCATAAGCTGCTAGTGGAAGGATGGGAATCAAAGGAGTGGTTTGGGGGAGAGTTCAGACAGTGTAAGATATGACAGAGCAATAATAATATATAAAGTCTTGAGTGTTGGTGGGGAAGGGAGAGCAGGGGAAGAGGGGAAAGGATGGAAAAGCCAAATCCAGGACTCAAGGGGAAAGGTGGAGAATGATGACAGCAGTGAATATGTGAAGGTGCTTGGCACAGTTTATTTATGTATTGTGAAAAACAATGTATGAGCCCCCAATAAAATGATTTTAATTAAAAATGAATAAAGGCACAAAAGAGTTATATATGAAAAAAATAAAAATAAAGAAAGAAATGTGGCATCAGTAATGCTGGCAATGAAGGCAGCCCTTTGGATGAGAACAATGGCTGTGATGATGATGACCGCAAATTCAGCAATGATGACCATGTCAATGCTGTTAACCTCACACCAGCTAAAGCTGAAACTCTCTTTGGATATACAGATGATAAGGATGAATGCAGTTTTCAAGGGTTTTAACTCTTGTGTTTTAGCTTGGTTGCTGATTGAGCTAAGGTTTCTGTACATCTAAAGCTATTGTTGATACTCTACAGTTTCTGTTGACCCTCTTTTCCACTTTCAGAGCTTCCCGTGGTTTGCTGTTTTACTTTGAAATCAATATTCAAAAACAGTTAGCCTACTGATTCCTCAATAGATGCAATGTTATTTGTATCTGTTTTTATTTTGAAATCTACCAGTACCCTCTGCATTCTCCATCTTAGGCTTATACTCAATACATTTTCCCAGTTTTTGTTGTAAAATTGGGCATCTTGGCTTATGTTTGGGTTGGTACTCAAGTACTTTATTCTTCAGACCTTAAGATGCACCTGGCCATAAGACCCACCCAGTTTTCAGAGTAGGCAAACAAGAAAAATATATTCTGAACTAAACAGTACTACTGTCCTGAAACGTTCTGGTGTTTCACACCTTCGGACCATAAGATGCACCCTCATTTCCCCCCAATTTTAGGGGAAAAGTACATTTTATGGTCCTCAAAATACTGTGTATATATATGAAGCACCTGAAGTGACCCACAGCAAAGAAGAAGAAATAGATACGATTATCAAGGCACTACCAATGAAAGAACACAGGCAACATCACTTCACAGACTAATTCTAACAAGTGTCCATGGAGAGGCTGACACCCGTTCTACACATAGAAAAGCATGGAAAACACCCAAACTGATTCTATGAAGCTATTATGAGACTGATACCAAATCTGGGCCAGGATTCCATAAGAACAGAGAACTACAGGTCGATATCTCTAATGAACATAAATGCAAAAATCCTTAACTAAATATTGGCAAATAGAATACAAATGTCTATAAAGTGAGCAATTCATCATGACCAAGTAGGACTCATGCTAGGGATGCAGGGAGGATATAACACCCCCCCAAAATCCATCAACATTATCCATCATGTTGACAAGAAAAAGGACATGAACCACATGACAATGAAAAATCATTTGACACCATTCAGCACCATTTCTAATTAACACACGCAAGAAGATAGAATTGGAAGGAAACTACTTCAATATAATACAAGCCATATATAAAAACCAATGGCCAGTGTTAATATCAATGGATAAAAGACTAAAACACCCCTGCTGAAAAGGGGAACAAGGCAGGATGCTCCTTGTCCCTGCTTCTATTCAACATTGTAATGGAGGTACTTGCTAATAACACAAGGCAACAGAAGGACACCAGATTTATTGGACAGGGGAGAGAAGTGCAATGATCACGATTTTCAGATGATATTTATATATTGAGAACACCAAAGCCTCCACAATAGAAGCATTGAAAGTAATGGAAGAATATGGTAGAGTGGCAGGATACAACAATCAGAAGTCAATTGGTTTGCTATACACAACAGATTGGATTACAGAAAAAGAGTTCAAGAAGGTAGTGCCCTTCACTATATCTGAGCATACATTGAGATGCCTATGGATAAAACCTAACAAAAAGCCAAAAGATCTGTATGTGGAAAATTAGAGAACATTCTTTGAAGAACTGAAAGGAGACCTTCACAAATGGAAGTACATCTCGTGCTCATGGATTAGAAGATTCAATATTGCAAAGATGTCAATCCCACCTAATGCAATATCAATACAAATACCAGCACCTTTTCCAGCCAACTGACAACCAACTTTATACAGATAGGGAAGAAGCCCAGAATTGACAAAGAAGAATAACGTGGGAGCATTGGCTTTGCCTGACTTTAAAAATTAGTCACATTTATCTAAACAGCACGGTACTATTATACTTATGTATACATGGACCAATAGTTAGAAACAAAAAGAATGCAGAAATAAAATGTGTAGCACACAGACAATTGATCTTTGATAAAGCCCTTCCAGAGTAAAACAGGAAGCAGATGCCCTTTTAAACAAATGGGTCTGGAAAAAACTGTAGAAAAATGAAATGAGACCCTTATCTCACTGCACATACAGGAACAAATCCAAGGTGTTTAACAGACCTTGAGGTAAACCCCCAAACCATCAGGATCCGCAATGAGAAAATAGGGCCAAAGCTAAGAATCTTATAGGAAATACCTGAGCTATCAGAAATAAGGGAGAACACACACTCAGAGGAAGATAAAACAGCTGAGTGGGACATTACAAAGATAAAAAACACCTGTGTACGCTGAAAGACTTCAGCAAGAGAGTAATAAGAGATCCCACAGACTGGGAAAATATTTAGCAATGACATATTAGACATATAGTCTACAGAATCCTGCAAGTTTACAATAAATAAAAAATGAATTGCCCACTGAAGAGGTGAGCAAAGGTCTTGAACAGAAGATTCACAAGGGTAGAATCCCAAATGGCCAATAAATATATGAGAAAATATTGCTGATCACTAGCCATCTGGATAATGCAAGTTAAAGCAAATATGAGATACCACCTAAAATCCACAAAGATGACCCAGTTCAAGAAATCAGAGTACAACTAATCTTGGAGTGGGTGTGGTGACATAGAAACTGTTTTGTACTGTTGGTGGTCTTGTAGGTACATAAAGTCACTACAGAAGTGAATTGGTGATACCTTAGACATGGAAATCAATTTACCTTATGACCCAACAATTCCACTACTGGGTATATATCCAGAAATAAGAAACAGACTACAAACAGACATCTTCCCTCCAATGTTCATCATGGCATACTTGACAGTCACAATGATTTGGACACACCCTAAACTTCCACCAATAGACCAATGGATTAAAATACTCTGGGATATACACAAATGAAGTACTATGCATCACTAAAAATAGTGATGAAAGGATGAAGCACCTTATCTTATGGAAAGAGTTCAAGGATAGTATGCTGAGTGAAGTCAGCCAAGCATAAAAGCACACGTGCAACATGAGTCCATTGAGGTAAGTTCAAACAGCAGAATGGACACAGGTGAAAAAGTACATATCACACAGTTACCTGACTGAGGACCAGCTATTCTGTCAAGAGCCAGACCAAACCCAATGATGCATATGTCAGCCCCCCAAAAATAGAAATAAAAAAGATGCAGATAGCACCTCTGCCCTGTGATCTGCCCCGACCCCTCTCTTATGACCTTAGAGCCCGCAAGGGATGGGGGAAGAAAAATGACAGAAATTGGGGATCAGGACACTAACCCACCCAAAGAGAAGGCATTGTCTCCACAGTAAAGGAAGAGAGACAATAGACCTGATTCCAGAGGGCCAACACTTGAGGATGACCTCTTGCTCCAAGCAGCTCATTCACAGAGAGACTGCAGGATTGACCTCAGCTCGAGACACAATGTCTCCTCCCTAGATGACAGGACTGCAGAGGACAGTACTGAAGATACTTTTCTGGGGGATCAGCCTGCTCCACTCACGAGGGTTGAGGGGGGCAAACAAAAAGGCTAGAAAAGCAAACCAGCAATGGGAACAAAGCCACATAGTCCCTGAAAAATCCCAGTTGTAGACTTCTGATTCAGGGGTCCCAGTTAGCACCTCATATGAGCAGGTTAGAGGTCCTCACAAGGGGGCCATATTGAAATTCTAAAGATACAATGGGGTGGGGGGGCACTACACTGCTCCATTCCTCACCGCAGTAAGAGCAATGGGGACTTATAGTTGGTGTGCCTCTCAGTCATGAAAGCTGTGCTGTTAGGTATAAGTGCTGTTAGCTAACTGAATCCTGGGATAGTGAACCCTGAAAAAAGGGGGATTGGACTGATGAATTATAACAGGGTCTGCTAGTTAATTAACAGGGAGATATTCATCTATTAATGGTTAGTATAACAGTGAAACTTGGAACTTTTGTTTGGTCTCTACCCTCCTCCCTCTTTCTTTCTTTTGGTGTCTACCTCTACAAGATTGGCAGCCTAAGCAATCTCAAGTAGATGCCAATAGTTCTGGTTGAAGGTATGAGAAAGGAGGAGGTGTGAGGAGGGGAGAAGTAAATCAACAATGACAGGGACAGGGAAACTGCAGGGTTTCTAAAATTGATGATGAGGAGATATAGTTTTCCTGGTCATGTCTGATCAATTAAAATGCATCTGATAGAAATTCCTGAGAGTTGAGAGATGGGTAAACATGACAGTGGAGAGAAAAAGAGTAAAAATAAGAATATAACATATATATTTTAACACAGATGCATATATGTAAATATAAATATATAGGTGTATTTGTCTATCTAGATGATAGATAGATAGATACAACAGGGAGGCAGGTGTACTTTGGACCTCTACTTAAATCTTACCTCATTACAAGAACAGTTTGTTCTAACAATATTGCACTGGATTATACTAACCTTCCTGACATGATCTCTGAAGACAAAATGGGTGCATAAGAAACGGTGAAGAAAGCTGATGGTGTTCGGCTATTGCACTATGTGGTACCTGGGGTCTTAAAGGCTTGGAGTTAGGCAAGTAGCCATCTAGTAAGGAAGCAACAAGCCCACATGGATAAAGCACACCAGCCTGTGTGCTTATGAGGTGTCAGTGATAATAGGTATCAGAAGTTCAAAATCAAGTAGTCAAATTGACAGAAAGGAGCAGGGACTAAGTGGAGACGCAAAACCCACCTATAAGATAATTGACCAGTCACTCACAGAAGGGCCACACAAAAGGGGTGATATATCCAGTCAGGATAGCACTGAGGAAATATCTAACTGTCCTCTAGTTCTTTAATATTTCTTCCCTTTACTGTCATGGTCTTAGTTTTGGCCTCATTAATTTTGTTAAACCTGCATATGTTCATTTGTATAATTCAGATAATTTGATGCATGGTTATAAGATCAATAAACCCTTCAGAAATAGTCTTGGGAGTAATGACTCCCTGAGGTTCCTGGAAGAGAGCTGGTAGAAGTGGGGAATGGGGGAGCTGATGGCAATGATGATTACAAAACCCCACTTGAGGGAATGAATAACAATATTTCAGGTGAATGGATACATTGTGTGGTGTAAGATAAACATATATAAGGTTTCCGGGGGAGGGAAAGTGGGTAAGGGAGGGGATAAAGGGGAACTGATATTAAAGAGTTTAAGAAGAAAGAAAATATTTTGAAACTGATGGTGAAAACAATTGTACATTTATGTTTGATCTAATTGAATTATGGATTGTTATAATTTCTGTAAGAGCTCCCAATAAAAGGATTGATAATTTTAATAAAAGAGCATAAAGCTCGCAAAAGGTCATTTAAAAGACACCAAAGAAAGAACAAAACAAAGGCCATGTCAAACAGACTCTAAAACTTGCTCTTGAAGCTAAAGCAAATAAGTGAATGAATTGATGGAATAAAATTGCTGAATGAAAAATTTTAAGGTGCAGTTGGAGAAGACAAAGTAAAACATTATAAAGTAAAACATTATGCTATACAAAGACTTGGAGTGAGATTACCAAATTTGGGAGAACACATTCAAAATATTTTAATCTGAAACAATTGAGATAAAAATCCAAGACTGAATTGGCAACACTGAAGTATTCTATGGTAAACTATTGAATGATTCAGTACAGGTAGCAAGAAGGTAGAACTTTTGGGGGGAAGATGGCCTCCAGGTAAAAAGTCCAGGAAGATATCCTTATAAGTAAAAAGAAATCTCAGAAAGACAACTTAAAGGCTAAGCAGATTTCTTTAAAATGACATTGGTGGGAACGAGCAGAGCAAGGGAGGAGGCAGTGTAGCCACAGCATGGACCTGAGCAATACTTGATGTTTGCCCAGTGACCCATTGGTGTGCAATTCTCCTTCTCTGCACACATGGACTCCTACCACATTTAGTGGTCTTTCATGGATAACAGACAGAGCCTGTTATCTCATTGCAAAAGCTGCCATTGCCCTGCTGAGTTCTTTCTCCTTTTTTTCTCCATTCATATAGTCTTTTTTTTTCACTCTATTGTATGTCTTTACCCACTCCACTTTTCTCCTCTTAAACTTTCAAAAACTCCTGCTGGCTGCTACAAGAAGCCTTTGTAATTCCCCCTCCTGAAGTTGACACCATTGCTGTGCCTTCCTTTCACCATTTATAGGTTGTGTGACACCTTGGAGTGTTTGCCCACCTCAGCACTGTTAACCACCACAGAATACTTCACTGATTCTGAAATTTCCAAACTTTCTAGATTCTGTCCCTAAATCCTTCTCCCTCAGTGGTACTGCATAAATCGAAGATGATACCAGCTGCTCATTTTGGGGACACCCACTACCCTGTCTATATAGAGTCAAGTCCTGTCACACACACCAGTGCCACAGGATTTATACCTGTAGCTCACAAGTACCCATGGCTGCCACTGAATCTCATATCCCCTATCAGGCAAGTGTTTCATTTTCTTTTCTTCCTTATATTCTTCCCTACTCCATATTTGCCCAGTCCAGTGTATGCCCACCAAGATTGTATTTCCTTTGTCTCTCCACTTTTTCTACCCTATATTTCCTACTGCACACAACCTCTTCTCACAGACTGGCTCATCCTCTATCAAACAGTACATTCTCTCTTTTGTTATCTTTTCTTTCTCTCTTTCCTCTATACCTTCAACTCTACTTCTGCATATCCAAAACACACATTATGCATATACATGTGCATATATATAATATGTTTTTATTTCTTTGTTTTGTTACTTGCTTACACATTCTCTTTTCCCCGATTTCCCCTTCTATTTTTCTGTCCTTTTTCTTATGAAACATTTTCACAATACATATAAATTTTGCTACTCTTCCTATATTCTCAATCATTTAAAATATCTCAATCCTTTCAAACAACCCCCCTTTCCCCTTTTATTTCTCATTTCTTCCATCTTCTCACTGTTTGATATTTAACTCCTATGAATTTTATCCTAAGTCACTCAACAGAGGCAACTCACTTCACACAACCTAGTAGGCCAAGCCAATAATGGCAACATGTGCTGGAGAAGCAGTAGTTAATTTCAGTACACAAAAAGTCAAGAAAACATGTAAAAACAACTGAAAACCTCACAAAATCATTGGGATACTCTGAAGAAAGAAACCTGAGACTTACAAGAAATAAAATAAAGAAGAATAAGGTTTAAGTGTTTTCAACAGGTGTTAGAAAGAATCAAAAAATTAGAAAGGCTATACCAAATGGATTTCCAGAGTAGAAATCATAGGCCAATGGAATTAGAGAATATTTTTAAAGATATATATAACACAGTGAAAGAAAAGTAAAAGTTGTTTAATAAATTCAAAGACAATATTTCTAACAAATGAAAGAAACATGTAACCCAAAAAAGAAAAGGAAACTGCAAAAGTTCTTGATCATGATGTGGGATGCCATAATAGGACCAATTTCACAAAGATCTCATAGCAAGATGAAATATACAAAAAAAACTACAGAAAAAGATATTGCAAGGGAATTTTCTCTAGGCCTACAGGAGGAGAAAATATTCAATGAGCTGAGAAAAACCCAAAGAGGATAGATATCCAAAAGAAAAATATCAAGACATATCATAGTCAAACTGTACGATTTTAGGAGAAAGGAGAGGATCCTAAAAGCAGTTAGGGAAAAAGGAAGGTTCACGTCCAAAGCAAAACCATTAAGAACAGCATCAACTTCTTCAGCAGAAACCATTTAGGCAAGAAGACATTTGAGTGAATTATGCAAAATTCTGAAAGAAAAATACTGCCAACTAAGTATTATAAGATCTAGCAAAATTATCCTACAATTATGGGAGGATATAAATATATTTAAATACAGGGAAATTAAGTAAATTTGTAAATACAAGAACAACATTACAAAAATACTAACGGGAGCCCTCTGGAAGCATAATGAATAAGAGCTGACAAACAGGAAAACATACCAGACAACACCACAGAAATCAATATTCAATCCCAAACAAAAATATAGCAAAAACAAACCAATCATACAAAACAGAAAAGTAAGAAAAAATATACCTGCAGCAAAAAACTCACACATATTAAAAATGACACTGAATGTCAATGGATAAAATACACCAAAAATGAAACAGAGCGTGCTTGACTGGATTAGAAAGTAAGACCCATTAATATGTTGCCTACAAGAGTCACAACTTAAACTCAGAGGAAAATCAATTGAAGATCAAAAGTTATAGGAAAATTTACCAGGTGAACGGAAGTCATAAAAATGCTAGAGTGCAAATATTAATCTATGATAAAATAGACTTCAAGGGAAATCATTCTAAAAATATTTGCTTTCTATTAGATCCCTTGCTATCAGCCCCTCATTTCCCCCTCCTTCTTTGCTGCCTCCTTCCATGAACCATTGGTAATATATAAAGTACAATTTTTTCTCATATCTTACAATGTCTTATGTATCCTTTCATTTACATTTCTGTTGTTCATTCCCGGAGGAGGAGGTTATATGTATACCTTTGTAATCTGTTCCCCTTGTCTACCCCACTCTCCCTCCACCCTCCTGGTACCCTGCTCTCATCACCAAGGGGTCATCTATCCTGAATTATCTCTGTTTCCACTTTCTTTCTGTCCCAGTGTAAATCGTCTGGTTTAGTTGGATTTGTAAGGTAGACTTGGGATCATGATGGGGGGGGCATTTAGAAACTAGAGGAAAAATTCATGTTTCATTATTGCTACACTGGCATCCTGACTGGCTAATCTTCTCCCTTCAACCCTTCTGTAAGAAGATGTCCAGTTGCTTACAGATGGATTTGGGTCTTTATTCTGCACTCCCCCTTATTCACACTGATATGATTCTTTTGTTTTTTGATGCCTGATACCTGATCCTATCAGCACGTCATGATAACATAGACTGATATGCATCAAATTTTAACGGAGGTTTTGGGAATCAGAAGGGTCACGGTGAAATTTGTGCCTCGGGTACTGACTGCCAAGGAAAGAAAATGCTCAAAGGAAGCATGCTGTGCTTTCAAAGAAAAGCTCTGATATGACACAGATTTTTTCAAGGTCATTACTGGTGACAAGACATGGTGATATTCTTATGATCCTGAAAACAAACATCAATCAAGCCAGTGGAAAGTGCCATCATCACCTCATGCCCCCCAAACTCATCAAGTGAAATCAAAGCTCAAGATCATTTTTTTTAATGTGAGAGGGATAATGCATTTGGAATTTGTTCCACCAAGTCAGACTGTAAATCATCTGTTCCATTTAGAAATTCTGAAAAGATTGCATAACAGTGTGTGAGACAAAAGACCTGATTTGTGACAGATGGGGGACTTGTTTTGCTACCGTGACAATGCACCTGCTCACGCAGTCATCTCAATTTGCCAATTTTGAACAACAAACAGCATGCCTCTCTTGCCCCTAGCACCATACTCACCTAACCTTCCTCCATGCGACTTCTTTCTGTGTCCTCTAAAGAAGAGAGACATGGAAGGACACTGTTTTGAAGATATAGAAGAGGTGAAGGGAAAAGCAAGGGATGTTCTGTCAGTCGTTCAAACACATGCATTTGAAAAATGTTTCCAAGGGTGGAAATGTATATTTGACAAGTGGATTAAGTATAATGAAGAGTACTATGGATATGATAAAGTTGTTATGTAATTTTTTTTTACAAATATAGCTTTAAAAAATCCTCTTTCTATTGGTGGGGTACCACCTTGTATTACAGAATCTAGAAAAGGATATCAAACTACTTAATTCATTTTATGAAGTGAGAAAAATCCTGATACCATAACCAGGCAAAGATATCACAAAGATAGAAAGCTACAGACCAATACTCCTCATGAACACAGAAACAAAAATTCTCACTATCTCCTAGCCAGTAATATCCAAATCATATAAAATAATACGCTATTAACAAGTGAGATAATGCCAGGGATCCAAGAATTGTACAATATTAATAATGTAATAAATTCAATAGGAACCACATGATCATATGTATCAATTCAGATAAGGTATTTAACACTATTCAACAACTTAATCTTTGATATAAAACACTCAAAAAACAGGGACTTGAATTCAGGATATTGCAAGCCCAGGACTACAAAGCTCACTAACAAGAAAATAGGGACACCCTTGATGGCTTTATTGCAGGGCATAAGCATAGTACCACACAACAAAGAAGATAAAAAGAGATGACTGGAGCATGCTAAAATTAAGACACTTATGGGCACTATCAAAATACTTAATGAAAAGAATAAAAGAGAACCCAGGGACTGGGACTAATTCTCAGTTATGACAGAACAAGAACAAGAACAAGAAAGCAATCTGTACAATCAATTAAACTCTGCAATTCCTCAGTAAAAAAATATGCTGGGTGGTCTGTCCATGTCCTTTCTCTACTTTTTGAACTTTCTTTTTGAGGTATTGCAGAGGAGAAAGAAGCGGGGCAGAGAGGGCCACTTGCTTTGGGTAAAATACTTGCCATTGTACTTTATTGCTAATCGCGCACTTTTACCTGAGATTATTTTCAGCCCTTGGTGACCAAAGTCTCATACGATATAAGATAACAGAACTTTAGATTTTGTCTTTTTTGACCAAATGCTATAACACTATTCTATACAGGTCACATCAGAAGGATCTGAGTCAGAAAACCCATTAAGTGAAGTAGAGTTTACCTTCAAATCACCTTTTGCAGATAAAAGGGACTGAGATACTCCTTTGCACTTAAAGGGGAATGCCCTAGTGAGTGAAGAAGAGTGCTGCCACCGGAAGGTCATGAATCTGCAAGTCACTGGAATTCAGTTGAAATTTCTTGCTTTTGAAGTTGTCCAATAATAGGCAATTTGAGACTATCATATATTGACAACCTACATATTTTCTTAGCTTTTAGAAATGTGCTAGCTCTGAAGACACCTTTCTAGCATAGATAATGTTTTTTAACTTTATGTCCTGAATATAACCCTAATTGTTTTCTTAAACAAGATTCAGTCACTTAAGTTTTTTATATGTGCAGATGAGCATAACATACATTTTAGTTTTAAAAGATTCCCTTTATCTAAATATCCCCTAATATTGGTAGTATCTTAAATCCTATCCCTTTGTGGTACAGTGGTTGTGTGTGGGCCTGTTAGACACAGAGTCAGCATTTCAAATCTACTAGACACATCATAGGAGAAGGCAAGACTCTATTCCTGTAGAGGAGGTTTCTGTTTCAATTTCTGATACAGTTTCAGAAACTTACAGGGAAAGTTCTGCTTCTTTCTTTAGGGTCAATTTGATTCAGAATTGAAAAATCAAATCTTTTTTAATTAATCATTTTGTTGGAGACTCATGCAAGTCTTATCACAATCCATACATCCATCTATTGTATGTCAGGCACATTTTTATATATGTTGCCCTCCTCATTCTCAAAACATTTGTTTTCTATTTAGGTCCTTGGCATAAGCTCCTCATTTTCTCCCCTGCCTCCCTACCCCCCACCTCATGAACACTTGACAATTTATAAATTATTATTACTTTTCATATCTTACACTCTCTGATGTCTCCCTTCATCCATTTTCCCATTGTCCATAGTCAAGGGAGAGGATATATGCAGGTCATTATAATCAGTTCCTCCTTTCTGCCCCACCTTTCTACCACGCTGCCAGTATTGCCAATCTCACCACTGGCCCTGAAGGGATCATCTGTCCTAAATTCTCTATGTTTCTGGCTCCTATCTGTGCCAGTATACACCCTCTGGTCTAGCCAGATTTGTAAGGTAGAATTGTGATCATGATAGTGGGAGGAGGAAAGATTGAAGAACTAGAAGAAAGTTGTATACTTCATCATTGTTACACTGCACTCTAACTGGTTCATCTCCTTCCTGAATCCTTGATGTAAGGGGAAGTCCATTACCTACAGATGGACCTTGGGTCCCCCTCATTTACGATAATATCATTTTTAGTTTTTTGATGCCTGATATCTGATCCCTTCAACATCTTGTTGTCACACAGGTTGGTGTGCGTCTTTCCTGTGGACTTTATTGCTTTTTAATCTTCAAGCCTTTAAGTTAGCTGGCTGCTTGTTTATTTTCAAGTCTTTATGTACTCAAATGCTATATCTTTTGATATCCAGGCACCATCAGCTTTTTTCACCACATTTGCTTATGCATGTATTTGTCTTTAGCAATCCTAATGTAAAGTTAGGCACACAATGATATGCTTTTATGTTCTTTGATGCCTGATTCCTGATCCGGTTGATACCTTGTGATCCCACAGACTGGTGTGCTTCTTCCATGTGGGCTTTGTTGCTTGTGAGTTACATGGCTACTTTCTTCACTACATTTGCCTATGCACACATTTGTCTTCAGTGATTGTGTTGGGAAGGTGAGCATCATCGAGTGTCAGTGTGATAGAGCAAAGTGCTCTTGTGTTGAGAAAGTACTTAAGTGGAGGCCCAATGTCCATCTGCTGCCTTAATACTGAACCTATTAACATATGCACATAGCTCTATTTCCCTACCATCATATAAAATATATCTACATATATACATACCTGTATTTAGATCTCTATAAATGCCCTTTACTTATTTCTTTCCCCTATTTCCTTTTACTTCCCTCTTGTCACACTATCACACTCAGCCTTCATTTAGGTTTCAGCAATTTCTCTCAGCTACCCTACCATTGATCAATCCCTACCAGACTTCTAACACCCTCCTTGCCACTTATTTTGGATAAATTATTGCTCCCTTGTACCTGAGTTGGTCAACACCACCTCCTTTGCCCCATCTCACCCCTCTCCCATATTCCCCAAGAACCATTAGTCCCATTGTTTTCTCCTCCAGACTGATCATCCAGCCTATTTTATCTGGATAGACTTGCAGAGATAATAATATGTCCCCCAAAAGCAAGATATAGCAAAAGGAAGTGACAAAAGAAAACAAAATAAGCTACATAAAAAAACAATATCTAGAAAATATGTATAAATAAAAAAAGAAAGACCTGTATATAGTTCAAGGTCTGTTTGTTGACTTTTAGGAGTGACCTCCGGTTGCATCCGATGGGGTTTCATGGCCTGGCCTCAAAGTCTATCTTTGGCCCTCCCTCAGGACCTCCATGCTCTGCTCCTAGCACTGCTCTGCCGCACTCCCTTAGTGTTTTCCTCAGTGTGATAGGGTCAGACCAGGTACAATTCAACACTGTCTTTCCAGTGCTGCTTCCGTAGGGCCATAGGTCAGCATGGAATGTCGTGTCCCATATTGGAACTGGTTATCTGGTTCTCTCTGTGCGTTGGCTGTGCTGAGTGGAGATATTGTCCTCAAGGTTTGGTGGGCCAGGGTGTGCTCCACTTTCTCTTCTTCCCCTTCATTTGCTCCCATGTGCTCTGGTCAGACATGTCCCTTTCCCCTGAGCTTCAGTGCTGTCCTCTAAAGTAAATTCTTCTTGGGTGAGGGGCGGCTATAAACATGTTAGGGTTTGGGGTGAAAAATCAATTCTTATGTGGCCTACTTGATACTTACCCTCATGAAAGAATGACTTAAGTCATGGGAGTGGTAAAAAATGTGATGAGGTATTGAATGGTGTCCAGCTATCAGAAAGCATAATGTTTGGGATCTTAAAGGTTATATTAAAACATGCTACCTTCTAAGGGAGGTTCCAACTAAGTCCACCCAGAAGAATCACACCAATCTGTGTGATATAAAGATTAGAAATGAGAACACCCTAAATCAGAGGAGGTTATTATATTAGACCTTAAATTCTGAGCACCTGGTTTACATAAAACAAAGATGACAGTGAAAGCCTGTAATCTATGTGCAGAGTCCCCAACTGATGAAGCTTCCATTGAATTCCCCTTAACTATTTACCAGGGGTATGAATAGCCAGTCCTGTCTTCAGAAAGAGTGAAATAATGAGATTATAGTTTGATTGTATTTTAGCATCTTGTTTTTCCTTCTGACCCTTTTAAAATTTGTTCTCGTTTTATTATTTTTGTTTATTTCTTGGATTGAGTTTTTGCATATTTTATCCTGTTGTTGTAAGCTTTTATAGGCTTTTGTTTCCATTAATTCAGGATAGGTAAATCTATAAAGATTGCAACAAGAAAATAAGTTTCTAAGAGTTTTCGTAGAGGATATTGTAACTGGGGAGGGGGGCCTTAAAACAATGAGTATGAAAATGAAGAAAATGTTCTGGAATAAATTATGGGGATGATTGCACAACTGTTATTTAAAAAAATATATTCGCCCTTTGGAATTGTATGGTACCGAATTGCATCTCAATAAAACTCTTAAAACAAAAAGAACTTGTATGATTTCAGAATCCCACTGGGGTATTGACTTGATAGCAGTTACTGAGTTGAATCTGATGTTTCTTTTTTTTTTAAATCTGAGATCTTTTAGATGTGATGCAAATTTTATAGAAATGAATTTTGCAATGATTTCACAACTCTGTAAATTTACTAAAAAACAAAAACAAACAGACCATATTGAATCCTTCATGTTAAATGAGTGAGTCACATGGGATATAAGCTGTATATGAACAATAAAGCTGTTATATTAATGTTTAAAAAAGATGAAAGGTATACAGAAATATTGTGCCCAAAATAACATTAATATTCAGCTATTTAAAGAGGCAAAATAGGGGCTGATCCCCGGTGGCGTAATGGTTTAGTGCAGGACTGTGGCCCATTGGCTTGGCAGTTCAAATCCAGCAGCAGCTGTCCGGGAGCAAGGCTGGGTAGCTCCCATGACCACCAGAGGGCAGTGATGCCCCCCAAAATAAATAAAGAGGCAAAATAGAAGAGCTGATACCAAGGGCTCAAGTAGAAAGAAATGTTTTGAGACTGATGATGGCAACAAATGCACAAATGTGCTTGACACAGTGGCTAGGTGTATGCATTGTGATAAGAATTGTACGAACCCCCAATAAAATGATTTAAAAAAAGAGAAAGAAATAAACCTTTGCATAATCAGGCTGGGAGACAACTGATTTCTACATGTAGATGGCTGTAATATTTTTCATGCAAGCCAAAGATTTCATAAACAAAACATATGCCCCTCTTATAAAAAATCACCTACCCATGACCAAACTGCCCACAGTTATTTTTAAATAAAGATAAAAATGTAAGTGGCTGAGTGAGTTTAATGGAAAAGAAGTAGCTCGAACTGAAATAATAAACTGTTCACACATTATGAAATATGTAACTGCTATCACTGGATAATTTGTGCAGAAGCTATTGAATGGGAACCTAAACGGTTCTGTAAACTTTCATCAAAAACACAATAAAATATTATTTTATAAACAAAACAAAAAATTAAGAGGTAAAATATGATCAAGAATTGATGGTGTAGTAGGAAGAAATCCAATTTGCACTGAAAGCATTATCCCCAAGCAAGACTCCACTAATTGATAGAATAACCATTGAAATGTTTCAACAAAGGGATGCAGCAGTGGAAGCATTCACCAGGACATTTGTAAGATAGCTCTGTAACCAAATGACTGGGAGATGTCCACACATGTGTCCATTCCAAAAAAGGCTTACTCAATGCAATATGGATATTATTGGGAAATATAACTAATATCATATGCTGTTAACATTTTGCTGAAAAATTTAAAAATAACTGCAACAGTGCAACACAGAAATTCACACCAGATTCAGAACAGGACATAACAAGGATGATCATCAGACGATCTTACTTGTAAGCAAAAAATACTACATAAATATTTACTTGTGTGCCATTGAGTATGCAAAGGCTTTCAAATGTGGGGTCCATAACAAAGGTTTGATGACATTGAGAAGAATGGGAATTCCAGAGCATTTAATTTTACTGATAAACATCCTGTGCTTAACCAAGTGCAGAGACACTTATAGAACAAGGAAATACTGCATGTTTTAAAAATCAGAAAAGGTGTGTATCAGAGTCATATCCTCTCACCATATTTTGGGTCTGGATGATGAGAAAATAATCAAGCACGTTAAGCTCTGAAGAGAAAATCAGCATTAGGATTGAATGAATGCTCATTAATAACCTATAATATACAGGTGACCAACCTACACGTTGCTGAAAACTAAGAGGAATTGAAGCATTCATTGATGAAGACCTGCAACCTTCGGTATAGATTACAATGCAGCGTAAAGAAAAATCCCTCAATTCTGGACCAATAAACCACAGCATGATAAACAATGTGAAATCTGAAGTTGCCAAAGATTCCATTTTATTTGGATTCAATATTAATGTTCATATCAGCAATGTCAAGAATTTAAAGAATGTACTGCATTGGCCACATTTGTGGCACTGGAGCTCTTTAAAGTACAAGGATGTCATTTTAAGGAGTATGGTTTTCCTGACACTAGCCAAGCTATTTTCAGTGGTATAATATGCTTACAAAGGCTGTACAGTGAATAAGAAAAATACATAATTCATTTGAATTATGGTGTCAGTAATAATAGTCAAAGAATCATGGAGTTCTAGAAATACAAACAAATCTGTCTGGGAGAATGATTCTAGAGGTGAGAATAATAAGAATTTCATCACCCATACTTTGGACATGTTATCAGAAGTGTTCAATCATTGTAAAAGGATATCATGTTTGGTAATGCAGAAGCTTGAAATAAGAGGAAACCTTGAATGGGATTGTTTGATTACCTCTATTGGATTCCTTTTTTCCCAATGATTTTATTGTGGGGCTCTAACAGCTCTTATAACATTCAATGCATCACTTGTATCAAGCATATTTGTACACATGTTGCCATCTTCATTTCCAAATGTTTTTTATCTGAGCCTATAGTATAAGCACCTCCTTCCCCCTCTTTTTTTATAAACCATTTTATTGGGGGCTCATACTTTCTAAGAGTCTCTATTGATTCAATGGTGATGAGTTTCTAATGGGCTCAAGCATGTGATGGTGGGATAGGGTTAGGCATTCTTTACTCATATGCACAATGAGAACTTAGTCAAGGGCACATGATATTAATGTATTACAAACATCTTCCCACAGTCAGTAGTATTTCATTTACTGACTAGTCTATTTATAAAGTAGATGCTTTCTTTTGTCAGCATCATACTAGCTTTTGGTTTATTTACATTCCTTGTGTCTTGTATGTCTAGAGTGCATTTTATACAATGAAAACATTCTTTTCATTTTTTCTCTCCCTTTTTTCTTCTAGTCTCCTGTAGCCTCCCCATAGTCTCCCAGTGTTATTATTATCATGTGAAAAATGTCCCTCTTGATTTTTAATTTATAATAATAGCCTCATATAATATATGTCTTAGGAGACTGGCTAACTTTGCTGAACATAATATCTTCCAAATCTGTTCATATCATGAGATAATTGACAATTTCACCATCTCTTTTTAGGCATGTATATGTGGTAGTTACAACATTTTATGTCAACTTGAAGATAAGTAAAAGTGTAGGGGTGGCGTTTCACCCATCAGGTCAGAGTTAGATGTCTCTTTGTGGGTGTTACCTTCTCATTAAGAGGTCTACAGGGACCTCCCCTTATCCCTGTCTTCATCTCCATGCTGGCTGACACTGGTTGCTGCCAGTTCTGTGATGTGGCAACCATGAGGCTTTGTACCTACCCACCTGTAATCTTACATCATTCATCGTCACTGCATGAGTCTGAAAGGTCTTTATGAACTAGTGTTAGACTTATGGACTAGTATTGGAGTTATGGACTTGAACTGGACTAGGCTGTGATGTTTGTTTAATATATAATAATGTCTTGATATATAGCTTTCTCTGACACATAGCTGAGGATCTCTAGATTTGTTTCTTTATCAAGCTGGCCTAAAACAGTGGAATATTTCAATTTACAGATGCAGTACCTGTGATTTACCCAATACCCCACAAACAGGCATTTTGGTTGCTTTCATATTTTTGCTATTGTGGATAGCACTGTGATAAATACAGTTGTGCATATATTTGTCCTTTGTTCATTATTCTTTTGAGGTATATACTGAGTAAAGAGATTTTCTGACTCATAGGGTAATTTTATTAAAATTTTAAGCATGTGTCATACTGTATTCCATAGCAGCTGTACAATTTTGCAATGCTACCAGTGGCATATGGGGACTCCAATAGTTCCACATCCTTTCTAGCATTGTAATTTTCTGATTTAAAAAAATTTTCTTTTGGTGCCAGGGTGTTTTAATTTGCATATATTTTATAGCCAATGATTTTGAGAATTTTTTTCATATGGTTGTTGGTGGCCTAGATGTGCTTATTGGCAAATTTGTCTATTCATGACTTTTGACAATATTTTAATTGTATTATTCTTGTTTTACTTACTGAGGTATTTCTGTTTTCCATAGATTTTTGACAATAGTACTTCATCTCATATATCATTGCCAAAGTGGTTTCCCTATCTATGGTTATACTTTATACTATTTTGAAGTCTTTTGATATACATAAATTCCTTAATTTTAGGAGGCCCCATTATTTTAATTTTTTCTTCTGTAGTGTATATGGTTTAAATTGTATTTGCTAGTGTATGTCTTTATTTAGGCCCCTTAAATGTGTCCCTATTTTTCATTGTGATATTTAAAGTTTATATTTAAGTCATTATTTTGAATTCATATTTGTAACATGTAAGGTACAGACCTTGTTTCATTCTTTTGCAAATGGAGATGCGATTTTTCCACCGAGATTTGTTGAAACAGACTCTCCCACATTTAATGCACTTTATTCCTTTAGTTAAAAAAAATGGTACCTGGGAATGCTTGATTTTATTTCTGGGATCTCTGTCCTGATCCATGGATCTCTATACCTATCATACCAGTACCAAACTGTTTCGATTACTATGGCTGCATAGTAAATTTTGAAACCAGGAAGTGAGAGATCTCCTCTTTTGTTTTTGTTTCTTACTAGTGTTGCTCTTACTGGATTTCTTTCCTTTCTATATAAATTTGATGATTAGCTTGTCCATATCTTTGAAAAATATTACTGGTATTTGGATCAGAATTGTATTCTAATTATTGTATTCCATAATATTGACATTTCATTATATTATCTTTCTATCCATTGCATGAGACTTTCTTCCATTTTTATGCAGTGCTTTTGGTTTTTTGTAGTAGTGTATTGTAGTTTTACTTGCACAAGCCTTGTTCTCTAGTTAGGTTTATTCCTAAATATTTTATCTTTTGGGTGGTTATTTCCAACGTTTTTATCTTCAGAGTTCTCTTACTCATTATAGAAGAAATGTATTGATTTTTATGTGTTAAGTTTATTGGCCGTCTGTCAAAATTTTCAATTAGTTACAGACATTTTCTTACTGAGTCTTTGGGTCTTTCTTTTTTGTAATTTAATTTTCATGGGATTCTATATATAAAATCATATCTTCTTTCAGCAGCGTTTTACTTCATCAATTAAAAAAAAACTTGAATTTCTTTATTTAAAAAAATACCTCTATTGGGGTGTCTTACATCTCTCATCACAATCCGTACTTTCCTCCACTGTGCCCAGCACATTTGCACATATGCCATCATCATCATTTTAAAAGTATCCTCTTCCCACTTGAGCCCCAGATATCTGTTTCCCATTTCTTCCTCCTCTCTCGCTCCTGAACCCTTGATAAAGTATAGCTTATTTGTCCATATCTTGCATTGCCCTCCGTTGCCCCTCACATAATTTTCCATTATTGATCCCCCTGGGAGGGGGTTCTGGATTGATCGTTGTGATCATTTTGCCCTTTCTCCTCCCACCCTCCCCCAATTCTCCAGGTCTCCAGGTATCTCTACTCTCCTTGCTGGCCTTGAAGGGTTTATCTATCCTGAATTTCCTGCGTTGTCAGCTCTTATCTGAAGTAATGTACATGTTCTGGTGTAATCCAATTAGTGAGATAGAATTGAGGTCATTAAGTGGGGTGGAGCAAGCAACCAACAACTAGAGGAAAGTTATGTGTTTCATTGCTGCTACACTGCACCCTGACTGCCTTATCTCGTCCCTGAGATTCCTGTGAGGGGATGCCCAATTGTCTACAGATGGGCTTTAGGTCTTCACTCCTTGCTCCCAATCATTCATCTTGATATGATTTATTTGTTCTGGATCACCGATGCCTGATACCTGATACCATCCACAGCGCATGATCACACAGGCTGGTGTGCTTCTTTCATGTGGACTTGGTTGCTTCTGAGTAAGATGACTGCTTGTTTATCTTCAAGCCTTTAAGACCCCAGACTCTTTATCTTTGGATAGTCGGGCATCTTTTAATTTAAAAATGATGCTGGATTTTGTGGGAAGCTTTTTCTGTATTAATTGGCATAATTACATAGTTTATTTTGTTTGTTTTATTTATATGTATTTTGTATTATTTAGATTATTTTTCTGGTAACCATCCTTGGCTAACTGGTATAAAAACTACTTGAACAGTGTATATTATTTATCTAATTCTTTTTTGAAGTCTACTAGCTAGAATTTTGTTGAATTTTTTTCATCTATGATGTTAAGAGATCTTGGCCTATGTTTTTTTTTATATTAGGATGACACAGTTGCTTAGTTTAGGTCTTAGGGTTATGCTTGTATCATCTAATAAGTCTTATATATGTGTCTATATAATAGAATTGCTTGTGTGGATTTGGTGTTAACATTGAATGTTTGAGAAATTTCCCCAGTTAAACAATCTACTTTTGAACTTATTATTGTTGGAATTTTTAAATGATCTGATACATTTCTTCTTGTGCTGCAGGTCTTTTATGGTTTTCTATACCAACCAGTGTTAATTTTAGTAAGCGATATGTTTCAAGAAATGTGTCCATTTCTTACAGGTGTTCAAATGTGCTGACATATATTTCTTCACAATACTTCTAATTCTCTTTTTATGTCAGCAAGCGGCTAGTTGGTTCCATTGTGATTTTGATGATTCCATTTCTTATTCTATTTTTATTTATTATCCTTTGTTACATTTGCAGGATTTATCAATTGTTAATTCTTTCAAAGGACCAACTTACTGCCTTGCTTATTTTTCTATTTAATTTTTTCTGATTCATTTACCAATGTTCCAATCTTTATGATTTTTTTTCATCTAGTGGCTAACAATTTTTTTTGCTGCTCTATTTCTAATCATTGTAGGTATGTAGTTAAGATACTGAGTTTAGGTTTTTCTCCTTTCTTGCTATGTGCACGTGTCACTTTAAATTGCACTATGCACACTGATCTTTCTGTGTTCCAAAGATTTTGATTTTGGACTTTGAATCACATTTTTTGAAGAATTTTTAAATGGCACTATTTCCTTAATTACCCAGTGATTTTTAAGTAAAAAGTTCTACTATCATGTAATTCATTTCTGACTCATTTATTTATGCTCTAAATTTTATGATTACTTTATAATTTTTTTCAATTTTCATGTAATTGATTTTTATTTGATTTTCCTATTATTGATTTCTAACTTTGCTGCATTGTCATCTAAAAAGATGGCTCATAGTGTCTAAATGTTTTAAAATTTATTGATGCTTACTTTGTAGGCTAGCATATGATCCATTCTGGAATACATTCCATGTATACTGTAATGCAATATGTATTTTACTGTTGGTGGGTAAAGTGCTCTGTATATTTCAAAGAGACCAAGTTAATGGATTGATTAGTTCTTCTATATCTTCCCTGATTTATTTTTGCAATTATTTTGCCCCTACTCAAAAGCATTAAAATTTACTACTATAATTATAGTATTGTCTGTTTGCTTTTTCAACTCTGTAACAATTTGATTCATATATTTTTAGAACTTAACTTGGGTGCATAGATATTTATTATGGTTATATATTCTGTTTGATTGTGGCTTTCTTCATTATATGAAGGTTTTCTTTCTCACAGTAGATTTTACTTTGACACCTATGTTGTCAAAAAATAATATTGCAACCTCTACTTATTTTTGACCAGTTAACTGGACATAAATTTTTATATATCTGATTTTTGGAATATTTTTTATTTTTGTGTCTATGGTGTGTTTATTGTAAACAGTATACTAATGAGTGTCACTTTCTTATCCATTCTACTAATCGCTTGCTCTTAGCTGGCAAGTTTAATGCATTTACATTCAATACTGTTGCTGATATATAGTCTTCTGCTGCTGTCACTATGGTGTTATTGGTTTCTATATTTCTCATGATTTTCTATGATTTCATTTTTGTGTGAGGATATTCTTGTTTTTCTTTTGCTGTTTTGTTTTTATCTCACTCTTTAATAAGTTTTTTTTTCTTTTTTACCATTTCTTTCAGGTTATTTTATTCTTTATTATTTTCTTTCCAAGTTTAGATAGTTCTTGTCTTTTGCAAACTCGTTGACTTCTCCATTCGAAAGCTTACATCTACTCTAAGACCTCTGTTACATTATTGTTACTTTTACTGTGAATGTTGTTATCTAGTTCTCTATTTTGAATCTTGTATATGCCTTACCTTAAGTATTGCTAGAGGGAGACCATTGCTTTCTCAATGATGATGCCTTCCACATTGACCTTAGGTTGCTGCCTGGTGTTTTTGTTTACTCTCTCACCAAATACTCCCTTCAGTCTTTTCTATAAGAATGGCACTGTTTTTTACAAATTATTTTATTTTTTCCTTGTTTGGAAATGTTTTTAGCTTTCATTTGCATTTGAGAGAAAATTTCTCGAGATATGAGATTCTTAGCTGATAATTTCCTTTTTCTCCTAAATACTTTACATATGTCATTTTGTTGCTTTCTTGCCTGCATAGTTTTATAGGAACATTTAACTTATTCATGCTGGTTTGGCTTCATTGGTGAATTTTTTTTCTTGAGTTGCTCAGGGTAGTCTTTCCTCTTTTTTTGTTAGAAAATTTGATTGTGTGTCATAGTGATTTTCTCCTGGAGTCAATTCTAATTGGGGTTCTTTTATCTTCTTGAATGGTGACTTTCTGTTCTGTCATGATGTGAAGAGAATTTTCTTTCAATATTTCTTGAACTATTTTCTCTTATTTCTATAATGGAATGTTTATTGAATGTAAGTTGTTTTGCTGTTTTTTTTGTAGTGTCCCATAGAAGTTTTAAATTTTCTTAGTTTTTAAAAATAGATTGTTCTACTTGTAGTTTGATGTCAAGAGATTGAACATCAAGCTCATCGTTTCCATCTTTGATAGCTTCAATTATACTGCCTCACTCTTTTAAAGTGTCATTTAAGACCAATATTTTAGTGCTTATCTGCTGTATTTCTTTCTGGTGTTTTTGAATTACACCCAATTCTCTTTTTTTTTTAGATTTGCTCTTGTGGTACTTTCCTGAGTTTTTCCATTTTCTCTCTCTGCTCTTTTGAGATCTTGCTTGGAGAGAGTGGTTACAGATTGCTTGGTTGCATGATTTTTCTGCAAAATTTAATATTCACATGCATATATAAATATACTTAATTTAAAAAATAGTTTCAAAAAGAAACTTTGAGTTTTGTTTTCTCTAAAATTTATGATTTTTCTAGACTTTTAACTTAAAAAAACTTCCATTGGCAGTTTGTCTAAAAGAAAGTTATTTTATAAATAGATTTAGGAAATAATTTTATATCCTTAGAACAACAAATATTATTCATGAATATTTGATTATTCTCCATTTAATAGAATTCTCATATAGCTGAATACATTTTGTCAGTTTTAAAGTGCAAATTGGTTTTAAATATATTCCCACAACTCTCAATTTTTGCTATTTAAATTTTTATATTGCCAATAAATTTTTAACACATAGTGACTACTTCAAAATTATAAGTCATACTTTGCTTTTAAAGGTCATTTTACCTTAGAAAGTTTTCTATCAATCAAAAGAAGAAATTTTGTGTTTTTCAACTTGACTTTTCATACCTTGGGTATGCTTTACTTAACTTTGTTAGTGTTTAAAAATCTACCAACCAATTTAGATGGGCTAATCCGTATTAAACTATTTTGATTCTTTAAATTATTGTCATTTTGGACAAGGTTTGCAAAGCAGATCTTCAATTTTACATTCAACAACATTTGCAGGTTTTGTTTCAGTGCATTCATTTCAGTTATCGCCAATGTACTGTTTCTTGGCTCATTTCTTCTGGGTGCTCCCGTTCCCATTGTTCCTTAATCGGTAACCCTCTTTTGTTGAACATTCACTGCTGCTTTGATATGAAATAGATTGTTTAATTTTTTATGAAGTGACATCTATGAAAATATTTTATAAAGTTAATTTGCAACATGTACAGATAAATGAATGTCAAACTAATAATCTGTTCTTTAATCATCACCTAATTTACAATAGATAGTTTAAAAACAAAATGAATTTTGAATCTGTTTCAGAATTTTAAAGTATCTATTTTATAGCATACTGTGTAAATTAGGAATGACTGGTTTCCATAGAAAATAAGCAGCATAAATTTGTTTCTCACTCACACACACACAAAGAATTTGAAGGTAAAATGTACACAAGTTGCCTTAAAGATATATGCTCAATCCAATTTTTGTCCCTCTCATATTCAACATGAAGTTCTGAATCCCCTCCATTGCAACGGGTAAAAGGAAGAAAATTGTGTGTGTTTACATCTTTCCTTTGAACTTTTCATTTACTTAAGACCAATATTTTATTGTATCTTTCACACATAAAGCTGTGTTTCTATTTTACCATTTTCAAGAAGAATCTTTCAATATTGTTAGGCACATATTCCATATGATGCTAACATTCTCTTCAATTGTGTTCTAGCTATTTCATTTGCAATACTCTAGTTTCTATAGCCCATTCAGATTAATTTTTGATTAGAGCATTGTACTTATGGATACAAGACCTCATTCTGTGAGTCATTATGCTTTTTCCTAATAAGTGAACTCAAATGATGGCCAAATTATAAAAGTAAACATGCTTCAGCCGAGCTTCTAGACTAGGGTCAGACCATAAGGAAGGAAAGAGCTGCACTCTTTTAGGAAATAAAGGAGCTTATGCATAGCATGGAAGCAGCATTAAATACTGAAGGCCTAGTGAATAGAAGGAGAACATTGTCACAGATGCTGCCATAGGTTAGACCCATCAGTGCAAACTGTGAGGTGCGGCTTTTCTAATGTGAAGCAAGAGTGGAGTAAAGCTTGTGGGAGTGGAGCCTTCAGGATCTTTATATCAAGGAAAGGAGAAATAGCTGAAAGTATGCTAATAATTCACAAATAGAATGTATTCATTATGAATCTAGGGAAATCTGAACCTGTCAAAAGAGAAATGGAACAGATAAAGTTCTATATGCTAGGCAGTAGTGAGCTGAAAAAGACACGTACTGGACATTTTGAATCAGAAAGTCATGTAATTTACTATGACAGAATGACACAATACAGAGGAATGGGATTGCACTCATTATCAAAAAAGATATTTCATAATCAATCTTGAAGGAAAATACTGCCTGTGAAAGGATTATATCGCTTGACATTCAAAGAAACCCAATCGATAAACTATTATTTAAATTAGATCACCAACCACAAAAGTTAGTTATTAAGAAGTTGAAGAATTCTACAACAGCTTTCAGTAGGAAATTGATAAAGCAAGCAACCAAGATGTATAGCTATTTATTTGTGATTGGAATGTAAAAGTTGGAACCAAAACGGGAGGATCCCTATTTGCAAAATATGGACTTGGTGATAGAAATGATGCTGAAGAACACATGATAGAATTTTGTAAGGTCAATGACTTAGTCATATCGAAAACTTTCTTGACAACATAAAAATCAATCTTACTTCTCTTGATGGAATACATAAATATTAAATTGACTAAATCTGTAGGGAAAGACAATGGAGTTCAAAATAGGCAGCTAAAATCAGGCCAATGACCACTGTGGAACAGACTATCAATTGCTCATATGCAAGCTCAAGTTAAAGCTGAAGAAAATTAAAACAATTCTAAAAGAGCAAAAATATAGCCTCAAGCTCTATCCCACCTGAATATCTAGAACATCTCAAGAATAGGTTCGATGCATTGAACACTCCAGTAGACCTGGAGAACTGTGCGACAACATCAAGATGATTATTCATGAAGAAAGAAAGAGGTCATTAAAAAGACAGGAAAGAAAGAACAAATGAGATGTCACCAGAAACTTACTCTTGGTCACACAGTAGCTAAAACAAATGGAAGAAAGGAAGAAGTCAATGAGCTGAATAGACAATTTCAAAGGAAAGCTACAGACGACAAAAAATATACATTACAATGAAATATTGGAAGAAGCCGGATGATATGAAGAATGATGAGGCAAGAATGTTGAAAAGTAAAGATGCTGCTTTGAGGATGAGGATGTGCTTAACCCAAGCCATGACATTTTCGATTGCTCCAGATGCATGGGAAAGTTGGACATTGGATAAGGAAGACTGCAGAAATATCGATGCATTCATATTTTGGTGCTGGAGAAAACTATTGAAAGTAACTTAGACTGCTAAAAGGATAAATAGATATAGCTCAGATGTATGATCAGTGAGTTCCTTTGTGGCAAGGAAGGGGGACAATTCACTTTTTCATTCTTTCAAAATGTCAGAGGAGACTAGTCCAGGAGCAGGATATAATGCTTGGTTAAGTAGAGGGGCAACAAGAAAGAGAAAGTGCCTCCTTGAGATGCAATAGCTGTAATAGTGGGCTCCATCCCAGGAACGGTGATGGAAATGGTCCTTGCCTAGGCAGGCTTTGTTCTGTTGTGCACAGTCTGGTAGAGGTGGGAAGTGACTTGGTGGCGTTTAGCACCAACATGACATAGTAAGGTTGCATTAGAGTTGCATTTTAGTTATTCATCTGTTGATAGACTTGTTCCCAATTTTGCACCAGTAAAAATACAGTAGTTATGGAAATGCATGTAGAGATTTTTTTTCCTTAAAAATCATTTTATTGGGGACTAATACAGCTCTAATCATAACATATATATACATACACACATACATACATACATACACTGTGTCAGTAGATTTTTTTTGTACACATAAATTTTGCTTTTTCTGAGATGAATATCCAGGTATAACATTTCTGTGCTTAGTAGTATTTGCATGGTTGATTTTATAGAAAAATTTCCACAATGTTTTTATGGCTCAGGTTGAAAATTGCTTGCATTGTTTTCTGATAATTTTTTCCTGGATAAAAATGATGCATATGGGTGCTCTTAATGGAAAGGGAGTTTTAGAAATGTATTCTGACACTTAAGAGACAAGGAAACAGATTTTGATGAGTATAATCTACCCATATTATCAGCCTCTTTTATTTAATTTGACTCTAATTCACCAGCGCGTGTTTTGCATTTTCATTCTGGAACAAAAGGTCCTGTTGGATACCGTAGAGCAAGGAGGAGTGAATTTTTTCCTAGGTAAAAATGTCTATACCTAATGGTATTTTCTCTTTCTTAGGTATGCTCTGGCTGACATTTCTCTAGATATAGAAAATACAGAGTTAGAATCTCAGAACATACCTTATATTCTGTCTATTCGGATAAAGGTTACAAAACTGATTGGTCATAGCATTTAAAAATATGTATTTGATTTTTATAAAAATAACCTGATATGTTATAATTTCTTTGACATTCCCTCACTCCTTTCAGTGTGAAGATGTTTTGGTCGTTATGTATATGTGCTAAAAATCACTTTGCTAGACTGTCATGGTTGAGGAAACAATGTCACTTTTCTACCTGTAACTAAAGCAAAAACAAACAAACAAACAAAAAACTAACCAGTTGCCAAAAAGCCTAATTCAGTTCATGCAGTCCCATATGTTTCAGCGGAGATCTGTGTTCTCTAGGAATTTCCATGGGTGATTTTTTTGGAAGTAGATTAGCAGGCTTTCTGCCCCAGACACTTCTCTGTAGACTGAACCCTGAAAACTTTAGGGTAGCAAGTGAAATCCTTAATCCTTTGTACTAAGGGATTCCCACTCAAACAAAAGGAGTTCAAAAGAAACCTGTGAAAAAATTGCTGAGTCACCTTCCATCCCTTTATTCTTTTAGACAGATTCTAATCTTAGCGCTTGTTGACAATATCTGCTTTAATGATTTTGAGATAATTTGAGCAATGGATAGAAATTTGTTTTCCATGTACGTAAGTGAGAAACATCACTTCCCTTTGTTTCTACAGCTCCACAATAGGCTCTTTTTGATGGTTGTGTGGTCCCCTCTCAAATTCTGTGACATGGATTCTTACAAAAGCAAATGCCTCAGTCCTATTGGGTAGATTTTATGCCACTTAAATGCATAATAGCAGACTAATTCCTTCACAGGACTGAATGGACCAATTATTTGTAAAGTGGCTCCATTTGCATAATAACTGACTTCTTTAGGCTGCTAGAAACTTGCTTCTTCCCGGGGTAACTGTATCAAGGGCAACAGAATAACATTTCAGGGCTCAAGGAAAAATCTTCCAAGTTGTTTTCCTTTTCTCTACTTTTCACAGAACCAAGACAAAAGTCCTTATAAAGAAACTCATTTCATCACAATGATCAAATCTTAAACTGATAGGGAAACTCAATTCTCTGCACCCAGAAATCAACTTGTCCTGTGATTCCAGACTCTTGGGATATTAAGCTAATTACTCTATCCTTTGAGAGAGCTAGTCTCTGGAGAAATTATGCTAATTGCCGGTACCTTACTGAGAGTTTCCATACAAGCAGGCCAAATGATATTATGTTAGCTGTGTTTTTCTAAAGTGTGATATGCCATTGGTGATTTGTCTGCAAGATTATTTCTTAGAGTACAGATAAAATTTAAACAAATATATTGAGATATTACTTAATGTTATTAAAAAAGATACTACTCATGCTTTGATCGATATAATGTAGGACACTATTAAATTGAAAAGTGATTTTAAACTAAGTTGGAGGAAATGCAACATTTTCAGGTTAAATATTAAAACTAGCTTTTATAAATGTAGAAAAATATTAAATTGATTATTGCATTTTGGATGTCAATGGATTGAGTTTTGAGCAGGGAATATTTAATTTGTAAATTTCACAAAATATACTGAATTGGTTCAAGTATTAAACAATAATAATATGACATTTATGCTGAAAATTATTTCTCTATTACTAAAATTCATCTTCTTCCCTAAGGTAATAATTTACCGATATAAATAATTTTAATACATTTATTGTGTGCTGTATCCTTTCAGACTTCTTCATTTATATAAACCTCCTAAACAGTTGGTTTTAAATTCCTTTTGTGCATATGTCAGATCACTATATCTGTTTTTTAATAAATCTCTATTTGGTAATTTTTCTATCAATACACAAGTGCTTCCTTATTCATTTATTTTGTTTGTCTGTTTGTTTTGTTTGTTTGGCATCACTGCCCTTGGTGGTGGGAGTAATAAACCCAGCCATGATGCTGGATTTGAACTTCCAACCCAGTGGGCTGCAGTCCCATGCACAACCACTACGCCACCAGGGCTCAGCCTCTCATTCATTTCTTATTGCCAAGTTAATCTCTATGGAATGGAAGAACAATTTTTAAAAGTCTCCTTTATTTGTCATTTTAGTTACTTTTAGTGTTTTACTCTTACCAATAATTCTGCATTATGTTGGCACAATAAGTAAAAATACAAACTTACAGAAGTGAAATTGCTGGGTCAGAAGACTAACAGTATGAACACAAATCCCCTAATCCTGAGATCAGGAGAACAAAATGATTGCTGGCTGCAACTACCAACTGCTTAGAAAGGAATCGCATTAGAAGTTACTGGAAAGAGTGGGAAAAAGTGTGGAACAAAAATTAAGATTCTAAAAACACTAAGCTTATTTGTCAAATAAAGAATGATAGAATTCCCAAGACAATGAATTTAAGTCACCCTTCAGATCTGAAAGTGAAGTCAACCCCTTGACTCAATTTTCCTCCAAATACCAAAAAGATCTATAAGGGAAACAACAGTAACTATGCGATACACACAACTTAAAATAATCCACCACTGAAGATCAAAAGGAAAACATTTACCCATTTTCAAATTTCAGAAGTGTTAGGAAAGTGGTAGTGGCATCAGGAAGCACAAGAACTGTTTCGTTGTGGAGATTGTAATTAATGACCATAAGCAAAATGTATGTGAATTATTGAATTTAAAACATATTACCTGTACAGTAAACTTTCACCCATGTAGCAATAATTTTCTAAGTGTATGCATTTCAAGGTTTCATATATCTTTCAAACTACCTGATGAGTTATATTAATTTCTTATCAGCAGTTCATAATGGCTGGGTTCCCAAAAATCTCAATGAGTTGTCTTATAAATTTTTTAGGGATTTGAAAATCTGATAGGCATAAAATATATCTTGAAGTAATTTTAATTTACATTTAGTTTTATAAATTAAAATGCACATCTTTAGATATATTTAAGAATAATTTGATTTACATTTCTTGAAAATATCTTTTTATATTTCTTGAAAATATAAAAGTCCAATTTTATTTTGGATTATTGGTCTTTGTGTTAGGATAGTAATCTAGAAAATCTAAACCAATGATGCTTATATATTTATATAAAATATATTTATCAAAAAAAACAGGGCTGAGCCCCAGTGGCGTAGTGGTTGTGCGCGGGACTGCGGCCCACTGGGATGGAGGTTCAATTCCAGCAGTGGGGCTGAGCCTCTTATTCCCACCACCGGAGAGCAGTGATGCCTTTAAAAAAAAACTAAAAAAACAAAGAAAATATCTCATAATATGGCTCATACAGTTGCAGATGTTTGGTTCAAGTCCATGAGTCAGATGGTAGACGGAGGTCTCTCCAGACCTGAGTAATTGCAGGGCTTGATGAACCAGGAAGCAGGACAGTGAAGCAAGAATACCACTGCTGGTGGATGCAAAGCTAAATGAATCCAAGGTTGGCAGTTCAGTGATGGTTCCTGGGATTGGTAGGCCATATGACAAGAGGTCAATGAGCCAGATGCAGGTGCCAGATTCATCAGAATAAGTGACAACATTTCTTCACTGTGTCAATTTTTAGTAGGAGTAAGCCACACCCAAAATGAAGCATACTCAATTGTATCAAGACTTTTACCACTGTGTTAGTCCAGGTAGACTAGAGGAACAAATTTCATAGACATGCATATGGATATAAGGAAAGGATTTATATACAAAAGGAATGGGACATGGAGAAAACATCCCAGCCTAGTCCAGTTCAAAGTCATAAGTCTGATATTAACCCATATGCCCAAAATCAGTCTATAAAATCTTCTTCCGACTCAAGAAGTCACAGGTCAGTGGGTACAGAATTCCAGCACTGGCAGGGATCTCCCCATGACTCCTTGCTTCCAGGGCTCAGGGTCCATCAACAGCATGCTGCTCCAGCTTCAGAGGTCTGGCTCCATCAGGGCAAAGCTGTGTGGTCTCTCTGCCGGCTCCTCCAGCTTCTCGGATGCTGCCAGCTTGTCTTTTCCGTGATTCATCATCTCTGAGACTAACTCCCAACAACTGGGGAAGATAGCTTCTCATCTTCACGAGGGAAATATGGCGAGACTTCCCAGAAGTCTCAGGAGAAAACCATGCCTACACAGAGGCCTCATTGGCTACTCAATGGCTATCTCCAGATTAACAGGCTAGACTCCACCCCTACATTTCAATCATAAAATTAACATAAGTGCATGACTGCCACAACCACCCTATTCTTCACAGAAGAGTTCATTATGGATCAAAACGCATTGGATTAGGTAACACCACAAGAGAGTCTGACCCAGTCAAGATGACATAAAACTATCACATTCCATCCCTTCTCAATCTGACACCTGTAAACATCACCTTAAACCACGCATAATCTTCAAAAAGAGATAATAAAAAATCACACTTGTGCTTAACATGATACAACTAACATGCATACAATTGAAAATACATTAATCTAAGTTATTTTTATATTTAATAAGGGAACACAATGAAAATATTTGATTCATACATATGAAGAGGAAATATTCCTGACAATTACATTCATTTTTTAGGCAGTTGGTCAAGTGTCTGTAGCTGATATTTTCAGTTACCTTTTTGCACTGCACATTCCCATTGGCCTCAGCAAGTACCATGCCTGGTCAAGTTGTTTTGCCTGGAATTCTTTTATTCCTAAAGGGCTTATTGCATTAGTTGTCACATCAGAATCAGGTTACTGTAATTTACCATTTAATTTTATCACTGCACTAAGAGTGATGAACTAAAGAACCTCCTGGATTCGAAATATAACATTCTTTCCCTCCCTTATGATCAATCACAGAACTTAATATGAGAACTCCCTTTTTTGCCTGCTGATTCAGAGGCATGAGGGACACAAGGGACCTGGAATTATTCTTCACTTCCAGTTCAATGGACTCAATATTGTGTCTCCAGATGTGAGTAATCCTCTCTTTGGAATTAAGACCTCCAGATTTTAGATTATAGGTCATCAGGGAGAGGAGACAAAAATATTGCCAGTGGGTCACTAGGAACAAAAGTTTTTGATATCACTCCCATTTCCATCCCTTGGCTCCTGGACCCATGAATTCTGATTATTGGGGAAAATGCACCATATATTGGATGCAACTGTAGAGTATATATAGGCTCCTCAAGAACATTGCCTCAGTCATTTTCACTTTCTGCTACACGAAAATTGTGTCTTTAGAAGTTTCTTCTATTGTTCTATGAAGCAAGCTCTTTCACAATGATGGGAACATGGTAGGACTTGCAGGCTCCATGAGCATGGGTCCATGGTCTCAGTTAATTTGCTGTAAAGTGGGTCCCTTGATGGAAGGTGATACTGTGCAAGACAACACCAGTGAATAAGGCATACTGCAAGTCCATGAATGGTAGTTTTGTCAAAAACTATGTGTACAGGGAAAGAGAATCTATAACCAGAGTAGATGTGTATTCCAATAAGAACAAAATTTTGCCCTTTCCATGATGGAAGTAGTACTATGTAATTAACCTGTCACCAAATTGTTGGTTGTTATTCCCAAGGAATGAGTCTATGAGGAGATACTCTCCAAATGCAGAATTTTTATTCAAAATTATGTATTTAAATTTTTTTACAAAACAACCTTATCACCTCCAAGGTACTCTCCATTACACTTAACACATTGGTCAAATCTGCGAGTCCATTATTGGAAACATATTTCAAAATCATCTGTTTGGAAGGCTGACCACACATCCTCCTCCTCCTTTTTATTCCCTTCACCTCTTCTATGTCGTTAAATTGCTGTCCTCTTCATTTTTGGAAACAAAAGAAGTTTCATGGAATGAGGTCCGATGATTCATGCTGGAGAGGCATGCTCTTTTTTGCTAAAAACTGTGCACTGAGATGGTTGCGTGAGCAAGTGGATTGCTGTAATAACAAAACCACTCCCTCCATATGCCACAACTCAGTCCTTTTTTGACACACACTGTCATTCTATGTTTTCAGAACCTTCAGATAAAAAGTTTGATTAACAGTCTGTCCTGTGGAATGAACTCCAAATGCACTGTGAGTTGACATTTTCATGCTTTCAGGAAGTTGGTTGACATTCAGAGCGAAGTTTTTCTTCAATGGTTATTTCACTTTTTTTTTTGAAACAGTAAAGCCACTTGTGCAAATGAGTTTCCCCCATGGCGCTCTCCTCATAAGCTGTGTTCAACATCACAACAGCCTCTGTAGCACTTTTCCTGAGCAAGAAAAGAAATTTCACAGCTGCATGCTATTGTCTTAAATCTATCATCACACACACTCACACACACTCACACACACACACGATGCTTGAGCAAAAGCGCTTTTATGAACAAAAAAATCACTGTGACAAGATAGAACCTTCCCAGGTGATGCCACTGGATGCATTCACACAGAGCGAGTTCCTTGATGCTTGCCTAGTGGGAAAAATGAAATATCTACTCAGCAGAGCTTTTTCCTGGTTATGTTGGGTACTTACTCATATATCTTGGACTCAGTATTGGTCTCTACTTTTAGCAGATGAGACTTTTGCAGTGGTCATACTTGGTGAGTGGGAAACCATATTGTTGAGCCAAGAATCTCCATCCCTGTTACCATGACCATTTTGTTCATGTGCCCACTGAAGAATGACATGAGTGGCTGGGGTAACTAGATGGCTGTTTTCCACAGAACATGTCATTCTTTCCACTTAATCATTAAAGTCTTCCTCTGCAGAGATAATTCCTTTATCTTCATTATTTTTGCCCAGTCAGAGAGGCTTATTTATATAACTTTTCCTCACGCCTCCCTGTCATCAATTTTGCTTCTTTCAAATCCCTGACATTCCAGCCAATCATTGGGCAAGCTCACAAATCAGTATACAGTCACACATTTGACCATTTCTCTTTCCAATCAGACTGAATAACCAAGAATATCACTTGAAGTTCTGCCCACTGAGAAGACTTCTCTTCACTACTGCCTTTCAAGAAGGTCCAAGAAAGGGGCTGTTGCCCACTTTTGAGAGGCACCTGCATATAATATGACACCATCTCCAAAACAGACATGAGATTTTTCTTCTTCAGTAACTGACCATAGGGAACATCTCATAAGGCCAATTTTGGAGATGAGACCATAGACATTTGGGCCACTTCTTTATGCAGCTTACTTGTACTTTGAGATCTGTTCTAGCCTACTTATATATATATATATGTCTTGATTTAATGATGGAGTGCTATTGTGCATGTCAAATTTTATGACTCTGGGTCAGGCAATACTCAGTTCATGATGTGTAGCTCAAGCCTCAAGTTAACTTCATGATCAATGTGAGGTACTTATTCTCTACTAAAGTTCAGTAATAAATCTATTTTTTAGGGGGGGGGTGGTTATCTTCAATGGATAGCAGGGATTTGTTCCAAAATCCTAAAGTCTTGTGCTGTGCTTCAGCAATCATTCCAAATATTCCAAGCTGCCAAATATTCCAAGCTGCATCTCTATCTGCCACTGACACTTTAAGCAACATTGGGTTTGCTAGATCGTGTGGCCCAAGTGACCGAAGGACTTGAGTGGCAGCCTTAACTTGCTGCAGAAAATTATGCTGTTCTAAACCCCATTCAAAAGTGGAAGTTTTTGAGTCACTTAGTAAATAGAAAGAAGTAGCAAAACCTACTGAGGGATGTGTTACTATCCCAATAGATCCACCAGATATTGTGCCTAAGTTTTAATTGTGGGAGGGACCAGATGCAAAAACTTATTCTTCAATTTATTAGAAATATCTTGACATGCTTCATGCTACTGTACCTATAGAAATTTCTCTGAGATGGAAAACACCTTGATTTTTAAAGCTTAATTTCTCACCCTAGAGCATGCATGTGCTTTTCCAATAAGTCTAAAAGTAATGAAATTTTTTCCTTATTAAGTAAAATCAGCATATTTTCATCAATATAATGAATCATTGTGGAATCTTCTAAAAGTAAAAGACAATCAAAGTTCCTGGAGCAAAATAATTGCAAGGGATTGAAGAATTAATATAACTGTGAGGGAAATTTCTGAAACTGCACTGTTTGTGCTAGTTGGAATACAAACAGATTCTCATTTGTCTTCTTTGCCTTTGAAGCTGGAATTGAAAAAAAGGCATTGGCCAAATCAATATTCAAATGCTAAGTCTTAAGAAAAATATTATTTTGTGCAAACAATAAATTCATCTCTGAAATAGCAACTGTAGTCACTATTTGGTTAAATTAACAAATCATAACCAGTGTTCAGTAATGCCTGAAAAGTGATTATTTTGTTTTTTCAAATTAACAATCATCTTGTGACAGGTCATAATTTCTTTTGAGAATTAGAGGTGGGCTAAAGTATAAAACATAAACCTTTGTTAACATAGTAGAGTCCTGCCTCAAGTGGACCCAGCCTCTGCTACATTCAAGGGTTTGTGGGTCTGCAATCTGGTGTAAGTCAGGGTTTTGATTGAGGGTCGTGCCTCTATTTTGGTGAATTGAGTTTAATTGAGGTTCAACTGATCTAGAGTTATTTCACATGTATAGATCTTCCATCTATCTTTCCAGGGATACTTTTCCTCATTAGCCAATATCATAGGTCCATATGAGTCAGGGTATTTTGATTACTACTTTGACTTTTCTGTCTGTTATGGTAACTACAGCCACCTTGTCTCTGTCAGTTTATTGATGCCACTTTACCCCTAACTCCAAAGGGGGTCCAATTAGTCCCATTTAAAGCAAATATCTTAATTCAAGCAGGGCAGTTTCTAGTTCCAAACCTTACTGACATAAACTAGTAATCACAGGAATGTTCAGAGACTCTGAGACTCCCTTCACAGATTTGTTTCTTACTGTTTTGATAGAAGATGTGTCCTGTGACACTCCCTGGTTGGATCTACGGGTTTCCCCTGCTAAATTCACTCTAACATGCCAATTTCCCTAAACCTTTGAGTACATTCTATGATATCCAAAGTTAGAGCTGGTATATCATTTTGGTTTAGTTTAGGCCATCTCACAAATCATGCTTCAACAAGCCAACCAAATAAGCGATTGGATCCTCTCATTCATTCAAGCTGAAAGACGGAATGAAGAATCTGTGCTTAGTGGTCACATATCAACCAACTCAAGGTAAGCCCACCTCATGATCCTTATTCCAATATTCCACACCCTTAATAACCATTTCCTACCATAGTCTCCAGGTTTCTATGTGTACACATTTAAGGAGGAACCCTGCTGCAGTGGCTATTCGTAGGGTTTCAATCCGCGTGTCAGCAGTTAAAAACCACCACAGCTCCACAGGAGAAAGACTAGACTTTGTAGTTCTGCAAACAGTTACAGTGTCAGAAGCCCAAAGGGAGGGCACTGTGAGTGAGCATTGCCTTGATGACCGTGCATTTGGTTTGAGTAGGAGCGCTTTAGGAGGAATCCTAGGGGAAAACACCTATTCCAACTAAGTGGGCAGCCTCCCCTCCCCTCCCTGCAGAAGAATGCATTTCAGAGGACAGCACTGAAGCTACAACTTAGGGAGAGGGCATGTCTGATCAGAACACATGGGAGTAAAGGAAGAGGGAAGGAGAGAGAGTCGAACATAACCTGGATCACCAAGCCCTGAGGGCAATATTCCTGCTCAGAGCTGTCAATGCATAGAAAAGACCATAGGGCCCGTCCCACCATGAGACATGACATACCTTATTGACACATAGAGCTTTCAAGGACAACACTGGAGGCACAGTGTGGGAATTGTGCCCAATCTGACCCCACCATACCATGGGAAAACACCGGCGCAGTAAGGGGAGTAAGCAATGAAGTCCCCAGGGATAACCAAAAGAAGATATGGGGCTTAGAGCATGATACCCCTACCGACTCAGCCAGAAAACACTTATAAAGGTAAACAAGCAGACCTTGAAGTATTTATATGCTTTTTCTTTGTTTTGTCATTGTTTTTTTAAATTGCTTTGTTTTGCTCTGTCTTGTTGTTGTGCTTATTATTGTCTCTGCATGTTTATCCAGGTAAGATAGGTGGGATTAACAATCCAGATGAGAAAACAAGACAACAGATGTTTCCAGGGAGACACCAGAGAGGAGGAGGCAGGGGAAAGGAACCCAGTATTAATGAACCCAGGGACGAGGGAATAAGAAGTGATTCAAAATCGATGATGAGAAGAGCGAGCATAGAATGCCTCACAGGGCTTGATCAAGGGAACTGTAACCGAGGGGAATTGCTGAAACCCAAATGAAGGCTGAACATGATAGTGGGACACGAGGAAAGCAAAAGGAAGCAGAGGAAAGACCTAGGAAGCAAAGGGCATTTATAGATGTCTAAATATAGGCATGTACATATGTAAATATATTTATATATAATGACAGGGAACAGATCTATGTGTATATATTTATAGGTTTAGTATTACCATAGCAGACACACATTGGGCCTCAATTCAAGTACTTCCTCGACACAAATGCCCTTTTTTCTAATAATCTGGCAGCTGTGTTGATGCTCAACTTTCCATCATGATAGATGAAGACAAAATGGGTGCATAAGCAAATGTGGTAAAGAAATCAGATGCTGCCTGGCTATCAAATGACATAGTGTCTGGGGTCTTAAAGGTTTGAAGATAAACAAGCAGCCACCTAGTTGAGAAGTAGCAATGTCCACGTGGAAGAAGTACACCAGCCTGTGTGATCATGAGGTTTTGATAGGATTTGGTATCAGGTGTCAAAGACCTAGGACAAAAAATCATATCATTGTGAAGGAAAGAGAGTGCGGAGTAGAAACCCAAAGCCCACCTGTAAGCAATTGGACATCCCCTTACAGAAAGGCTGTGGGGAGTTGAGGAGCCAGTCAGGCCACAGCATAGCACCAATGAAACATACAACTTTCCTCTAGTTTTTTAATGCTTCCTCCCCCCATCAATTCTAGTTTACAAATCTGGCTAGACCAGAGGATGTACATAGGTGCGGATAAGAGTTGGAAACATATCAGGAGGATGAGGGGAAGGTGGGGGGGAGGACAAAGTGGAACCAATCAAAATGATCTACCTATAACCCCCTCCCAAGAGGGATGGACAACAGAAAAGTGGGTGAAGGGAGACATTGGACAGTGTAGGACATTAAAAAATGTATAATTTTTCAAAGTTTCATGAGGGTGGGTGTGTGGGAGTGAAAGGAGGGAAATGAGGAGTTGAAGGAGAAAGCAAATGTTTTGAGAATGAGGATAGCAACAAAATGTACAAATGTGCTTGATGTGCTTGATGTGGATCGATGGATGGATTGTGATAGAAGTTGTATGAGCCCCCAATAAAATGATTTTAAAAATAGGAATAGTGCATGTCTTCCTGGATCATATTGGGACTTCACCTTTGGAGACTCACTGTACCTTAGTAGGAGTTGTAAGAGTTGTCTGGAAGCAATGATGAGTGATGAGGGTGTTTCTAGATCATTTGCAGCAATAGCTTGTAAGGTATCTGCCTCAGGCAGTACTCTAGGTATAGCCCCACCTTTCATAGCAACACTCACTGTTGGGCTAATCTCCACTAGGTTTGGTGGAGGAGGCCATGGTTTTACTGTGGTGCTGTCAGCCATCCAATCAGATGAGTTTGGAAAAGGTTCCCAGAATGGAATCGCAGATTTGACAAATGTATTAGGTGTAATGGAGAGTATTTTGATGGTGATAATGTTGCTTTGTTAAAAAAAGAAATCCATGGTGGAGGTCATCTGTATCAATATGCTGGAACTCATGTGACCCTGAAGTATCTCCCAAATAGGAATTACTTTTGATATATTCCGAAGTTGAATACAAATTTTCAGATGTTTCTCTGGATCTTATGAAGCCTGGTAAACAAAATTTGCAAACCACAGCAAACTACCAAAAGAAGGCAATCAAAAATGTTTGTAAACTTAACAGAATAGTAACAAACTTTGGAGCAAATTGTAAAGAAAGCATTCAAGCATGTTTGTAAAAAAGACAGAGAAAACAAACAGATTTTCAGCAATATATATCTGATAAAATGCAGAGCAAGATTTAATCAGACTTAATAAAGTTTCTGTAAGGTCTGAAACATGGACTTACAAATTGATAGTGTTCACCTTTGTGATGTCTCTGAGGGAGGGATAAAACATTCCTTTCTTTGGTACCAGTATTCCAGACCCCAGGGATCCCCCTCAGCAATGACAATTTTGAAATCCCCTCAACTACGCTATTTGTTTTAGGGTATGAAAAGAAACCTTAAATATCCCATATAATTTCAAGAGAACATTATTAAGTCTTAAACAAGAAAAAAAAACAAGATAAAGACATCATTCAAATAAGGGAGAATTTTAATGTGTGATCTTAATTGCGTTCAAGGGTTTGCATAGATTCAGAAATTTTACAATAACAACAAAAAAAACAAGCATGGAGGGCAAAGAAAAGCTGTTTAAAAGCGTAATTGGTAGCAGATCGATGCATCAATCTGCACGTGGGCCTGCCAAAGTGGGAACAGCATTGGATTGGTACATGTACACTACGCTTGACAAAAGAACTTGCAAGATTGTTCCAGGGCCCTCTGACTAAGGCAGTGAAAATGCGACTTGGACATGTAACTCCAGCACCCCAGTTTACATGAAGACAGGCTAGAGGACTGACAGTAACCTACTTTCTAAGGAACTCTGCCCAGGGGCAGGATGTAGGTCAAATCCATGCTCCAAACTCCAAATCAAACAAATTCGCTGCCACTGAGTCACTTCCAACTCCCAGCGACCCTATAGGGCATGGTAGAAATGCTCCGCTGTGTCTCAGAGATGACAACTCATTCAGAGAGTGGAAAGACCCAGCTCTTTCCCGTATTGCCGCTGGTGGTTTTGAATTGTAGACTTAGCAGTTACAATAGGTAACTAAAAAGACATCAAGGCTCCTTCCAATTCTGTGCAGGAAGTCATAATTGGATCTATGGATTCCACTGTAACCCATATACTTCTGTAAACTCAGTAGTCAGTACTCCAAAATTTAAACTTTTAGTACAAAATCACCAGCTACTCCATAAAGGAGAGATGAAGCTGTCGGATACCGTGAAGATTTCAAGTTTCGTTTCTGAACCACTATGGATGGGGCAGCTCTCATCTGTCCTGGACGGTTGCTTTGTCTTGAATCCACTAGATGGCAGTGGGTTCGGTTTGGGGGGAGGTTTTATCTTCAAATGTGTACATTTTCTTCTGACAGTTCAATTCTGTTGCTGAATGCCCAGTTTTTTTTTTAAATCATACTTTCAGCTTCAGTATTTCTGATCATCCTCTTTTTAAAGTGTCTAGCAGTGTTCTTTACTAATATTCTTATTTTGTTTTTGTGCCATTTTCCTATATTCCTTTAATTCGTTGTCTTTTCATTTAGTTTGTTCAACATATTTTATACTGTTGTTGTTTTAAAGTCTTTGTCTAGCAAATCCGTTCGCTAGGCTTCCATTTCTAGCTTCTGTTGCTTTACTTATTTATTTTTGAATGTCTCCTCTCCCTCCTTCCCGGGGTTCTTTGCATGTGAATTTTTTATTGAAATGGGACATTTGAATGTTAGAATATGCTAAATCTGAATATCAGATTATTCACCTGCTTTAGGTTTTGCTGTTTTATTTTCTTTAAGAAAATTAATGGCTCAGTGGTATATTTGCTTATTGACCTTTCTTAACTATTTTTTGCAAAACCTCTCCTACTCTTTACAAACTGGTATTTCCTGGCTTGGTTTGCACTCCAATAGATTTTAACTAGGAGTGAAAAAATAGGGTTTTATCAGAAAATTTCAAAGCATATGTCTTTTTGTGCACACATATAATTTTCTCTTTTTGCTCTTGAAACCTTAACATAAAACTAAACCAATATTTAAGACTCTCTTCAGTCTCTGTCAATCTTGGGTTCTAGTACATTTGTTAAAGGCCCTCTTTAGCCCCACCCAGCTACAGATGATTACATTCATAGAAAATTTCCCATTGCTCTCCAGGCAGATTGGTGAGAACAGATATTATTGTCAGTTGCCTTCGAGTTTGTTCCCACACAGAGTCACATTATGCACCTTGAACCAAACACTGCCTGGTCCTTCGTCATCCTCACAATCGTCCCTATACTTGAGACCTTTGTTACAGCCATGGTTTCAATCAATCTCCTTGAAGGCTTTGGTCTCCTTTGCTGCTCCTCTGCTTTACCAAACATGTCTTCTCCAGACACTGGTCTCTCCCGTCTCTCCATCTCTGCCTTGAAGGAGCACTCTAGCCATACTTCTTCCAGGACAGATTGGTGTTTCCTTTTAGCAATCCATTTTACTTTCAATATTATCATATAGCACTTTAATTAATTAAATTCATTCATCCACTCTTCGTCAGGTTTCTTTATTCAATGCCCAACTTTCACATGTATGTGAGACAATTGAAAATACCTTGGCTTGTATCAGGCACATCTTACTACTCAAAGTATCACCCTTGTTTCTCAATGCTCTAAAGAGGTCTGGTGCAACAGATTTCCCTAGTACAGTGAGTCTTTTGATCTCTTCACTGTTGCTCCCATGAGCATTTATTGTAGATTCAAGCAAGAGAAAGACTTTGATAACATCAACTTTTCCCCCCCAGTTTTCATGTTACCGGTTAGTCCAGTTGTGGGCATTGTGGACTACTTTATATTGAGTCATAATCCATACTGCAATTCTTACTGACAGCTACAATTCTTGATCTTCATCAGCCAAAATTTCATGTCCGTCTTGCTTTCAGCAAGCAAGGCTGTGCCATCTGCATATCTCACGTTGTTAATAGCCTTCCTTCAATCCCGATGCTACACTACACTCCTCTTCACAGAAACCAGCTTCTCTGATGATTGCTTCATCACAAACATTGAATACACATGGTGAAAGGAAGCAACCCTGCCTCACACTCCTAATTTAAACCATACAATATTCCCTTGTTCATAGCAACTGTCTTTTCATTCGCGTACAAGTTCCACATGAGCACAATGAAGTGTTTGGGGGTTTCCATTTTTATGAAGGTTATTTTTAGTTTATTATCCTTACAGCTGAATGCTTTTGGAGCAGTCAACGAAACACAAGTAAACATCTTGCCGGCATTATCTGTTTTAAACCAAGGTCCATATGACGTCACTAATAATACATCCTTTGTTCCAAGTCCTCTTATGAATTCAACCTGAACCTCTGACAATTCTTTGTAAATTATGCTTCTGAAACTGTCATTGGATGACCTTCAGAAAAAATGTATTTGCTTATGATAACATTTTTATTCTATCATTAGATTGTTCTGTTGGGTCACCTTTCTTTGAAATGGGTACAAGCATGGATCTCTTCCAGTCACTTGGTCATGTAACTATCTTACAAATTCCGTGTCATAGATAAGTGAGTGCTTCTGGTGCTTCATCGTCTTGCCGAAACATTTCCTTTGGTATTCCTGGAGCTTTCTTTTTTGTCTAATGCCTTCAGTGTGGCTTGATATTTTTCCTTAAGTACCATGGGTTCTTGCTTATGTGCCACCTCCTAATATGAGGGACTGCCATCTAGTTGTTTTTGGTACTGCGATTCTCTTTCAAAGCTTTACATTAGGTTTACAACAAACACTTTCATGCAAGTGGAGAACTGAGTCCATACTTGTCTGTTCTTAAGTGGAAAGTTCTGCTGAAACCTGCTCAGTGTGGGTGACCCTGCTGATGATTGAAATACCAGTGACACAGCTTCCCACATCACAGCAGCACACAAGCCACCACAGTATGAAAATAGACAGGGAAACGAAAGACACAAAATGATTTATGAAAACATTTTCAGAAACCTGACATAGCTTCCTTATGAGTAGCAATCCACTCAGTGACAATGGGCTTGGTTAATTATTGTTCCCTCTAGAGTCAGAAACCTGCCACTTCCTTCAGATGTTCTCAATCTGCGGGTTGCGACACCTTTGGGGGGAGGGCGGGGTGTCGAAGGACATTTTCACAGGGGTCACCAAAGACCATCAGAAAACACATATTTCTGATGGATTTAGGAATAGCGACACCGCTCCTCTATCCATCTCCAGGAAGTCCTTCCCACATGTAGATATGCCCAAATATGAGTACCCAGCGTGAAGACTGCTACCCATGCTACACTATGCGTTCAAGACAAAATTTCATTTATCGGTATTTAGAAATAAATGTATTTTATAATATATCATTACATATTGTTTTTGTGATTAATCACTTTACTTTAACCATATTAAATTTGTAACAAATAAACTAATCCTGCTATCAGATATTTGCATTATGGTTCACAATAGTAGCACAATTGCAGTTATGAAACAGCAACAAAAATAATTTTATGACTGGAGGTCACTGTACCATGAGGAGCTATATTAAAGGGTCGCAGCATTAGAAAGACTGAGACCCACTGCTCTAGAAGTATGGGATGCTGGTCCTTTAAAATGACCTGGTTCACCTGTGGATTGGGTGAAGCATAGTATGTAGGAAGCTACCATTTTTCTTACTATATATGTTAGCTTATTTTTCCTTAAATGTTTAGTTTCCATAATATTTTGACTGACTTTAGAGTTCTGACAAGGCTAGTTTTGCAAATTTGTTTTAAGATTTATAAAATAGTTTGTGAACAAATGGAATCATGCATTTGCGCAAGTTGTCATTTTGCTCAAGCTCCCTAATTGCAATGTAATTTTATAACCTCATGATATGTAGAAATATTTCTGTATTTTTTGTTTCATGTACTCAGCAGTTTTATAAATCTCAATTTTAATTTATTTTGTCCATATATTTGATTGTGTTATTTTGCTACATGATTAGATTTTAGTTATTCAATTTTTTGCAATTGTACTACAGAAGGGATGTGGCATTCCTTTCAGGGCATTATGTCAGATAGAGGACAATGTCTATATGTCTTTTCACAGTTAATGTTAAATGTCGTCATTTTAATATATGATTTGTAATGCCTCTACACTGTAAAGGTACTATTGCACTTTTATGTTTAGTGGCATTTTATAGGGAGATACTTAGAAATCTATGTAAATACCTTACTTCTCACCAAGTTTTTATTCATTTGTTTTAGCATCAATTCTAGATCCGTGGCATCAATTTTATAAAGACAGACACAAAATGGTGTTCTTTGTACTTGCTTTATTATGTGAACCAGACAGAATTTGATAAAAAGGATAAAATGGGGTGATAATGGATGGAACCCTAAGATAAAAGGGAGGTGGAGACACACTACCTTCATGTATCCCCAGCACAAAGAAATGTGAAAGGCAAATAAGACAACTTTTCTTATTTAAGGAAGAGGCAAAAATAGTGAAATGGTGTGGGCAGGGGAAGACAGGGAGTGTTCATAACATTCTAACCAAAGCTTAATTGACTCTTGTTTTTTGGGGGGATTGGTGATTAGAACATGGTATGAACTTTGGGGTGCAATGGTACATATACCCTAAAAGATGAAGCATGTCACAGAAAGTATCCCAATAGCAGACGAGTCTTCAAAAAACCAGCCAGTGGTTTAAGATCTGCCATTAACAATATAAAAACCTACTTATTCATTGAATTAGCTGGAGGCCCTTTGATGTGTCAAACCAAAGTAGCCCCTTAACAATCTCACATATTTCATTTAAAACTTTGCTTTGACTCGTATTTGAAAGAAGTCCCTCATCTGGATTCTCTCTTGAAAATGGGACAAGGGTTGAGAGAGGAGAGGCGTAAAACCTTGAGCTGCTTCCCAGTAGCCATTATGTGGCAGTATATAACTTGTTGTCAATTTGAGACTTACAAATGAAGCGGTGGAGTTTACCTGTCAATCTGGTCACAGCTTGATTTGGAGGCGCTAAGGAGATAAATAGCTCACGAGAGGCTGGGGGGGGGGCACTCGCTCACTGAGACATTTCTGATCAGAAGCCATGGGAAGCTGCCCTGATGCAGCAAAGCCTCAGAGCTGGGGAAGCCACGTGGAGACCCCTCCAGTGCTGAGATGCTTACAGCACCACTGGATCCACATGACTTCCCACCTCCTGGTCTGTGGTCTTCCTGCATATGGTGTCATTGCCCTCATGAGTCTGAAGAGGAAATATGGGGTAATATCAGATTTATGGACTTGATCTGCACTGGACTGGGATGCTGTCTCAATATTCAATTGCTCTCGTAGAGACAGTTCTTTCCTGTACACATATGAATCTCCCTAAATTTGTTTCTCTACTCCATCCAGGCTCACACACATTCCATAGAAATGTGTTCTTCTACAGTGAAGAATAACTTTTTATTCTCTGATGTGAATTAGCTAAAGGATGCATCTATAGCCTTCTATTTAATTGAATGAGCCATAATACATCAGTATGCCAAAACCAAACCCAATGCACTGCCACTGAGTCGATGCTGCTTCATAGAATCACCCTCTAGGGGTTTCAGAGATTGCATTTGTATAGGGGAGTGGAAATCCCAGTCTTTCTCTCGCGGAGCTGCTGCTGGTTTTGCATTGTTGACCATGTGGATTGCAGCCCAATGCATAGGGTCACTTTGAATTGGCATCAACTTGCAGTGATTTTTTTTAATCAATAATTTTGGTACTCAAATATGCCCCAATTTGTTATATTATATTGTCTATAATATTGTTGTTACACATTGTGATATGATAACTCCCTGTAAACTTGTCCCTGTCCCTTGATATTACGTGTACACACTTTTTGGATGTTTATAGTCTCTCCACGAGTTTACTTCTTTGCAAATATGCAAAAGCATTCTTTATTTTTGGTGATATTATTTGCTATAAAATCTATTTTATCGACTCTATTTTATGCTACCATAATGTTCTTATTTGTATATTTTATTTTTAACTTTTTGCTCTTGTTAGGTGAAACTGAGTCAGCTCCCACTCACAGTGACAGGAGGAAGGAAACACGCCCTGCGGCTGAGCCATAATCCCAAATGTTATTCTAGAGCCCACTGTTGCAGTGACTGCGTCTTCGTTTCTTTCCCTGAACAGTACTTTATCTAGCTTGATTTTATTGCCCAAGGACTGGCATCTCCTGACAAGATGCCTGAAGTACATCAGAGGAAACCTCTCCACCCACGTTTACAAGGGCATTCTAACTTGTACTTTCTCCAATACATATTTGCTTATTTTTCTGACAATCAATGGTACTTATGATATCCTTTACCAATACGATAATTCAAATGAATTGTTGCTTTATTCATTGCTTATTCATTCTTCCTTATTCATTCCTCTTAGCTTACTTGTGGCATTATATTTAAAGTGGGTTTCTTGCAGACAGTAAATTGTGTTTTCCTTCTACAGTCTAATGACCTTTAATTGGTTTAATTAGGCTATTTACATGTAATTTTCTAATTGATATGGCTTGGTTTATTGTTTAGATCTTTATTTGAATTCAGAAATAATTTCTCTTTAATAAATATATTTATCTCCTTTAGGGCTTGTTATTTATAATTCTTTCATTTCTTAATTCAGTGGTTGCTTTTGTGTTTACAGAATATGCATTTATTTAATCACAGGTTGTGTTCACCACAAAAGTATACTTGCACTTCTCCATTTTTAGCCTTTGTGTCATTTTCAAATATGTCAGTTTTATATATGTTATAATCCCCAAAATTCATCAATAATGTTCCTCATTGAAAGATTCACTTGTTTAATATATTTAAATATTAATGAAATTCATCTCATGTTTATGTGCAAATTTAACATTTTTGTTCTTATTCACTTCTTTGTATAGCTACATATACTTATCTAATATAATTATCCTCTCACTTGAATATTTCATTTAACAACTGTTTTCAGTGCAAACCTGACACCTGATGATGATTAATTTTTTTCAGCTTTTGTATATCTGAAAAATTCTTTCTCCAACTTTTGTTTTAAAAGATTTTTTTTACATATGCAATTTTATATCAATAGTTTTATTTTTCTTCTTTGTGCTCTTTAAAGGTAATCTCCCACTGTCCCTTGGTTTGTATTATTTTCAACAAGGAATCGACCATAATTCTTATTTTGTTCTTCTATATGCAATATGAACTTTTTATATGACTGCTTTTAAGATATACTTATCACTTGTTAAGCATTTTGATTATGAAATGTTACTGTGATGTTTTCTTCATATTTCTAATGCTTTAGATTTATTGGATTTCTCAAATCTTCAGTTTTCTGGCTTTGATCATATTTGGGAAGTTTTTTGAGACAATTTCTTTGAATATTTTTTCTGTCTTCAACTGCTATGGATTGAGTTAATTATTCAATCCCCCAAATATCTATTGTATTCCTAGTTCTTCAACTTATGCACATGGCCTATTTTGAAGTAGTCTTTTTGTTATCTTAATTAGGTTATGCTAGTGTACTATTGATTCTAAACCCAATCTATTCTAGGTATTAAAAAACAAGAAAAGACACAGATTCAGAAACATTATGAAAGAAAGATGTCTTGTGAGGATACTCTAAACATTAAGGAAAACCAAGGACCACTTGGAGTTATCAATGAGGAAAGAGTGAACACAGCTCAGATTCTGACTGAACTTTTAGCTCCCACAAATGTGAGAAAATAAATTTGTTTTTTAAAGCTACTCACTTGTGGTGTGTACTAGACCAGTGCCCAGAGAGATTGTTTCTGAGAGATTGTTGGTTGAATTATAGACAATAAAATAATTCTGATGTGGCTTAGAAAGTATTGATAGCTGTAGGAAAAACTAAAGTAATAAAAAAGTGTTGCTTGAAATTTGGACATTAAGTGTGTAAATGATGAGGTTTTAAAAGGAAATAAAATTGCTGGAAACCTTAGAAAAGGTGGACCTTTTTATAAAATGACAAAAACAAAAATCTTGTGTGAATTTTATTGTAGAATTTATGGAAAGTAGAACTTTTTAATCAATCATTTTATTGGGGGCTCATGCAATGCTTATCACAATCCATACATCCATCCATTTCATGTCAAACTTTTAAGGGATGAATTTGGACATTTGGCTGAGGAGTTTTCTAGGAAGATCTTAAAGGGGTGGTGGGGTTTCTTTTTGTCATTTATATTAAAATGCTGAAGGGACAAAGCACATAAACCAAAACTTGAAGTTTTAAAGTCTGACTGTAAAACTAATCAAAGATCTGCAGCCCACTGGGATGGAGGTTCAATTCCAGCTCCACAGGGGCAAAGGATGGGCCTCCTACTCCCACCACCAGGGCAGTGATGCCCTAAAACCAAAAAAAAAATACTAATCAAAGAGAATGTCTCATTGGATTAATGGTGCAGAACCATGGTGAACTAATCTAATCAACCAACTCAGGAGAAACCTTACCAGCTTAAACTGACAGGACAAATAAAGTTGTGTGAAACCGTCTACTTCTTTAAAGGCTAAATGTAAAAAGAGGGTCTCTGAAACTATCCACTGAAATACCTGTTGCCTACAAGGATGAGAAGGAGGCAGCAGGGTGTTCAGGGGGAACACTAGGGCTAAATGACAGGGCTCTACTACTCCCTGGCTTTCCTGGTGTGGAGTCACAGCCCAGTATGTTTCAAAGAACAGGGTTACCTTGGTTTCCATTCTACAGATTATGACTGTTGTTCAGGTAGGCCAAGAGAAAGGTACACCATGCCAATTTGGCGAATCAATGATTCCGTGTAAATAGAACAGAAAAAAGCATTTGTCATACTAAGTGAAGAGAGTGAGACTGCCAGGGTGGTGTACAGGAGACCCAGGGCACCCATGGTGAAAAGAGCCTGGTAGCCATCCCAGTTGGGGGGGGGCGCTTTGTCCAAGTGTGTCTGGGGGGGGGAATGTAGGATTGTTTTCAACCTTTGAGGTTTAATAAATTTTTCTTTGCTGGGTTTTTTATTGTCTCGGTACCCATGGTCCTCTCTTTTTATCCAATTTATCCCATTTGGAATGATAATATGTATTTAATTCCTAGATCATCATTATACCTTGAAAGCAAATAATTTTTCCAATAATTTTATTGGGGGTTATTATAGCATTCAATAGAACATTTATGTCAAGCATATGTGTACATATGTTGCCATCTTCATTTCCAAATATTTTCTACTTGAGCCTTTGGTATAAACTTCTCTTTCTCCCTCATTAAAAAAAAATCATTCCATTGGGGAGCCCACACAACTCCCATCACGATCAACACACACATCAATTGTATGCATACCACATTTGCACATCTGTTGTCATCACCACCCCCGAAACATCCTCCCTCAACTTGGGCCCCCAGTACCAGCTCCCCATATTTCCCTTTCCTCCCCGCTTCTCCTTCCCTGATGAAGAATGCCAATGCTTTTTATTTCAGGTTTCAGTGGCCAAGAGATTGAAATATTTTGCCTCAAGATGAAGCAAACCCCGAGTCTCTTCCATACTTGATTTACATTATTCACTATGATTCAGAAGAGGTTAAGATTTTCAAGGATAATGTGATTAAAGAAAATGTGCTTTGCACTTAGGAAGGACATGGGCTTTGTGGGGCCAAAGATAAGAATATGGCTTGAATTGTGTGTCACAAAAATGTGTTGAAATTCTGGCTTTTATAATTGTGGATGTGACACTGTTTAGAAATGGGTTTTGTCTGTTATGTTAATGAAATGGATCCTAAGGTTAATAAATTCTGAGTTATAAAAATCCTACAGAAGACATGGAGAAACACACACAAAGGGAAAGGCAATCACTATATGAGGTTCATCCTCAAACCAATCAATGACAAGGAACCAAGAAAAAACAGGGAGTGTGTGTTAGGTTGGATTGAGTAGAGAAACAGATTCACAGACACTCAGACATATATAAGAAAGCGCTTTCTCTGTACCAGTGTACATTCTCTGGTCTATCCAGATTTGTAAGGTAGAATTGGGAGCATGATAGTGGGGAGGAAGAAGCATTGAAGAACTAGAGGAAAGTTGTATGTTTCATCATTGCTACACTTCACCCTGACTAGTTAGTTAAAGATGTGCTTTAGGTTTCCAATCTGTACTCCTCCTCATTTACAAAAAGTTAATTTTTAGTTCTTTGATGTCTGATACCTGATCCCTTCAACACCTTGTGGCCATACAGACTGGTGTTCTTCTTTCATGCAGGCTTTGTTGACAAAGGGTCATGTTCCAGTCGAAGAAACAGAGAATCCAGGACAGATGATCCTTTCAGGACCAGAGGTGAGAGTAGCAATACCAGGAGGGCAGAGGGAAGGTGAAGTAGAAAGGGGGCACTGATAATAAGGATCTACATATAACCTCTTACCAGAGGTACAGACAAGAAGAAGTGGGTGAGGGGAGACATCATACAGTGTAAGGTATGAAAATTAATAAGAATTTATAAAGTATCAAGGGTTCTGAAGGAGGGGGAACAGGAAGGGAGGGGGAAAATGAGGAGCTGATTTCTAAGTGCTTCAATAGAAAGCAAATGTTTTGAGAATGATGAAGGCAACAAATGTACAAATTTAGTTGATGTGCAATGGATGGATGTATAGATTGTGATGAGCTGTATGAGCGCCAATAAAATGATTTTTTAAAGTTCAGCAAGCAAAACAAAACAAAAAGAAAGTGCTTTATATAAAAGAACAATTGTACATTGAGAAAACATCCCAGCCTAGTCCAGATCAAGTCTATAAATCAGATATTTGCCAATATGTCTGATACTAATCTTTAAATTCCTCTTCAGCCTCATTAAAAACAAGCAGTAATGCTGAATGCAGGAAGATCACAGGCCAGTGGGCAGAAAGTCCTGTGGATTCAGCAGTAGCATACGTATCTCAGCACTGGTAGGGGACTCCTTGTGGCTCCTCTAGCTCCAGGACTCTAGCATTGTCATCTGGGTTTTCTCACAGGCCCTATCTCTGTAGGGCTTCCAAACAATGTCATCAAGCTGTGACCTGATTCACAGGCTAAACTCCATCCCTTCACTCTTAATAGTCTCAAGTTGACACTGGATTATGCTCCTACCAGAGACTACTAACAAAGAACTTATGTATGAACTGAATGTATGAAATGGATTTTAGATCTTCAGGACTGTGAGAAAATACAGGTATTTTTGTTTTTTAGAGGAGCTCACTTTTGCTATTTATGTTATCACATGGCAATGGGTGACAACTATATGCTATCTCCTTCGGCTATTTTAATTACATGTACATTAGGCTCTTTTCCCTCTCCTCTTTTTGTAACATTTTATTCTTCCATGTGAGGTTTATTATTAATCCATAAAGTATATTTCCTACTCATATGTCACAGTTTAGGTGAGGTTTCCTATTAGTCCATGTAGTGTATTTTACAACTTACATGTCACAGTTTTTATCTCTGCAAGTTAAATTTTAGCATTTAAAATTTTTGTCTATACTTTACATGCTCAATCTTTCTTCTATTTTTGTTAATATGTGAAGTGCTGTTATACCTATTTTAAGACCCTAGTCTATATATTCTATTGTTCTAGTCATATTGGGTCATTTGGGGTTGATTGATTTCTTTTTTATTTTGGGTTATATTTTCATGCTTCTTTCAATGCTGGGAAAAATTTTAATGACTGCAAAACATTGAAACCTTAACCTTAGTGAATGCCATACATTTTCGTATTTCTATGATTATTCTGAATCTGTGCTGGAATGCAATTAAATGATTTGGAAAAGGTTTGATACTTTTCTGCCTGCTTTTAAGCTTTCTTCAGAGCAGTGAATCAGTTAATTTAGTACTATTTCCCCTCATGACAAAACCTTCGAGGCAAGTGGCCTGCTGATGTGAGAATACTCTGAATCTGTCTCCTCTAAAACCCTATTGGTAGTTAACTCCCAGCCTTGTGTAGATGCCTCATGTTTCTGTCACGATCCATAATCAGGAGAAGTCTCAAGGAGTACCCTCAGCAAATCAATGGACTTCCTTTTCATGCAAATATTTTTGTGTGGTACATTTCCCTATAGGGTGGTCATGAGTTGGAATGCACTCAATTGCAGAAAATGTTGTTTGGTTATCTTTGGCTTTTCAGGAACCTCTAGCAACCTTGGCTTTCCCGGACTTCAGCTCTGTATTATCACAAAGTACTGCTTGCTCCTCTCCCCTGGGCTACAGCCTAGATGCTCTCTCTGGGATGTAGGATGGGAAAATCAGAGTATTAATTTCATATGTAGTCTCTGGATCGTTTTCCTTTGTTGCTTGATCATCAGCATCTTCAAAATTGATATTGCAAAAGTAATGTGTGATGTAGCAGTTTTTCAGGTGAGAAATTAAAATTGTTCTGTTACTTCAACTTTATTGAAACTCCTTTCATTTAATCTGCAGAATTCAATGTTGACTGACAAACACACTTATACATGCATATATATATCCACCGTCACAATCATGATACAGAATATTTTCATCACTTGAAATCTTCTTTCATATTCCTTTCCTGTCCATCCTACCAAATCCCACTCACTCTCAAGAAAGGAGGACCTGGCTTTATATCAATATAGGCTTTATATCAATACAGTCTCATATGAAGGAAATCATACTGTATATGTGATTTATGGTATATATTTATTTTGTCTAGTTTCTTTGCATTATGTGTCTCAGGGTCATCTACATTATTTTGAGTACTGGTAGTATGTGCGTTTCTAGGTTTTCACTATATGCATTATAAAAATTCAACTATTGATGCACATTTAGTTGTGTGTCCCTTTAACATGTCCCCACTATTTCTGGATCTTTTTTTTTTTACTTTGCAGCACAAAAGATATTTCAAATTTATTTTGTATTTCACTTTCCTTTCACAGACATTACCCAAATCTTTCCTCTCATGAAGTCTGCTTATTCTTAGTGCAAAATTGTATTAAGGAACCAGATCTAATAACTATTAATCCTAATTGCATCTAGATGTATCCCTGTTATTAGCTTGTGTCCACATGGTACTGATTCAGGATATTTCCATGTAAAACAGAGCTCCACAACTTATTCTTCACAATCATTTGTATGCTTATGTCCATTCAGTGTATTATGAGTGCCTTTCAAGCTAAGATACTCATCTTCCAACCCTATGCCAGGCAATATTCTGGCATGATTTAGAAAGCTTTCATTGGGGAGTTCTTTGAAAATATATAATGAGACCTTTCTTCCTAGCCTGTTTTAGTATGGAACTCTGCTGAAACCTGTCCACAGTGGGTGACTCCATTGAAATTTGATGTCCTACATCACACCAGTCTTCAAAACACCACAGTAGGAAAAATGCCATACAAGTGGTGTGAAGTTCTGTTTCTAGATCTATTTATATATGTATTTAAACATATGACTTAACAGTGGGACTCCAGAATCTACGTTTATCTTGCCAACCCTACTCAGCTTTCTGTATTTGAATTTTACTTCCTTTTTGGAAACTGAGAATATTAGTTCCCAGTTTCTTCAATATATTTATTTATTGAGTCTTTTAATATTTTTATTTACTTATTTTTTTAATATTCTCAATCTCTTAAAGATTCTTGGAAACCTCCAGTCATTTATCCATCTATATCTATCTATCTATCCTATCTATATCTAGAGAGACAACAAAAATGGATAGAATGAGAAATGAAAAAAAGAAAAGGGAATTCTGGTAGTTAATAAGTGCCAAATTCACTAAAGTATGATTCTTAACGGTTCATAATATACTATATAATCATCTTCCAATTTGTGATCTGATATGAGCAACCGATCAGTTTGTTACAGATCAATATATAATATTTACAGGCGGGATTATCTAAGTGAGAATTCATACTTTGTAGGAGATTAAAGAGTTTACAAGATTAGCCCAGGGATTTTGCCAAAGCAGTCAGGACATGACTCATGATTATGTGCCCCTCCATAAGATGAAGTCAATAAAGGACACATCCAAGCAGGCCCCTAAGGGAGTTTGTCGCTCCCTGTTAAAGTGAGTGGAGGCAATGCCTTTTCTAATGCACTCTGTCTGAAGGGAAGATTATTCAGATTATTCAAAAAATGATCAGTATTTGCAGGGAATTCAAAGGAGACTTAGTAAGCATGAGCTTTCACTTGTGGGCTTTCACTGTTATCTATAGCCTTCTGCAAATTGGCAACTCAGATTTTAAGCTCTAATATAATTCCCCTCTCTGGTCATGGATGTTAATGATAATTTTTGCATCTACCTCACTTAGTTGGCTGTTTCCTTTAAGACAAACCTTTAATACCACAGCTGCGATTGTTTCTGGTAGCTGGGAACCATCTAATTTATATTAGTGTACTTTCTTATAGCACCTATAACTTCAGTAATTTCTCCATGACTGCAATTATAGAACAGGGTCATACCATAAGAACAAATTGTTTTTATATTAGGGCTTAAAATTTAGGGATTACTCAAAATTCATTCATATATTTAAGGTTTATATAAACTCCTGGTCAACTTTAGTGGCAAAATGATCAGTTTCATGAGAGATAGTAAATGCAGCATGCACTAGAAGTTTTGTAAATTTAATAATATTATGATTAGTCAATATTATAATCAATCTAGTCAAGTATAAAACTTTAAATAATATTGAGATAATGAAATATACACATATATAGGAAAGTTTTTAGGCTAATATATATGGTATGTTCACGTATACAGGTTATAAAATTGTATCCTGCTTAAGAAAACAATGAGAGTCAGACATAAGGCAAAAATTTCACTTTACTGCAGAACAAAGACATGTGGCAAAAGTCTAGAAAATATTAAAAATGGAAAATAGATGATAGTCTTAAGTTGTCAATTATTGTTGTGAGGTGCCACCCATCAATTCTGACTCAAGGAGGTCCTGTGTCCAACCGAAAACACTACATCCTCATGCACTAGTCTTATACTTACTGCAATGTTCAGACCCATCATTGCAGCCATTATGCAAATCCATCTTGTTGAGGGTCTTCTTTTGTGCTGTCCCTCTACTTTACCAAGCATGATGTCTTATTCAAGGGACTTGCCTCTCCTGACTACACACCCAAAGAATGTAAGACAGCCTCTTGCCACCCTTGCTTTTAAAGAGCATTCTGACTGTACTTCTTCCATGACAGATCTGTTTGTTCTTTTGACAGTCTATGGTGCTTAAGACATTTTTCACCATCACTATAATTCAAATTCATCTATTCTTCTTCAGTCTTCCTTATTCTATATCCAAGTTTTTCATGCATATTTTGTTGAGGGGGTCATACAACTTTAAAAATCCTTTTATTGGGGGCTCTTACATTTCTTATCACAATCCATAAATTCCTCCCATGTGTCAAGCACATTTGCATATATGCCACCATCATCATTTTCAAAGCATTCTCTTCCTACTTGAACCCCTGTTGTTAGCTCCCCATTTCTACAACTCCCTCCTTGCCCACCTGACCTCACAAATCTTTGATAAGTTATGGATTATTTTTCCATACCTTACATGGTCCTCTGTTGCTCCTCATCCACATTTTCAATATTTATACCCCTGGGAGGAGGTTCTAGTTTGATCCTTAAAATCTAGTACAACTTTTATCACAACCCATATATTCATAGATTGTGTCAAGCATATTTGTACATTTGTTGCATGATCATTTTTAAAACTTTTTTCCCATTTTAGCCCTTCATATCAGTTTCTCACCCCCCACCTCCCTCATAAACCCATGATAATTTATAAATTACTTTTTTCATGTCTTATACTGACCAATGTCTCCCTTCATCCACTTTTCTATTGTCCATACTCTTCAGAGGGAATTATAGGTAGATCATTGTGATTAATTCCCTCTCTCTCCCCCACCTTCCTCTTGCCTCCTGGTATGGCTACTCTCTACATAGGTTCTGAGGGGCTTCTCTGCTCTGAATTCTCTCTGTTTACAGCCATTATCTGCACCTGTGTACATGCTCTTCTTGCCAGATTTTTAAGTTGGAATTAGATTCATGATTATAGGGAAAGGAAGCACTAATGAGACTAGAGGAAAGTTGCATGTTTAGTCGGTTCTATACAGCACCCCGACTGGATCATCTCATTTCCACGACCCCTATTTAAAGGGATGTCCAATTGCCTACAGATAGTTTTTGGATCTTCACTCCCTACTCTCCTTCCTTCACAATATGATGTTTCGTTCTGGGCCTTTGAGGCCTGATACCGAATCCTATCAAAACCTCATGATCACACAGGCTGGTGTGCTTCCTCCATGTGGACATTGCTGCTTCTTTGCTAGATGGCTGCTTGTTTATCTTCAAATCTTTAAGACCCCAAGCACTGCATCTTTTAATAATCAGTCAGCATCAGCTTTCTTCACCATATTTGCTTATGCATCTGTTTTGTCTTCAGCTGCTTTGTTGGGAAGCTGAGCATCACAGAATGCCAGGTTAAAAGAACAAATTATTCTTGCATTGAGGTAATACTTGAGTAAAGGTCCTATGTCCATCTGCTCCTTTAATAATAAACCTATAAATATATGTACAGATACCTATTCCCTTATTGTGATATATAAATAAATGTACATATATACATGCCTGTGGTAAGATGATTGCCTCTTGATTCATCCATGTTCAGATGTCGATACATGCAATATAGTATTCTAGAATTTCCATCCTTTTCAATGCTATCCATAGTTAGTTGTGATTCACAATATTCAATGTCTTTTCTTAGGCAGTAAAACACAAATAGAAATGCATATTTCTAATATTATCTGCTTTCAGCCAACATTTATCTTACTTTCGTAATGATTTCATTGGTGTCACATTCTTTTCTGGATATGGCTTGAGTTTCTGGCCAGATCTTCTGTGGATATACTTCTATAACAGTTGTTGAATAGTCTTTAACAAAAATCTACTTGCATGTGATAATAATAATATTGTTCTATAATTTGTGCATTCTTTCGGGTTATCTTTCTTGAGATAAGGTACAAATATGGAACTTTCCAATCTGTTGACCAGGTTGGTGTCTTCCAAATTTCTTGGAACATATGAGTACTACCTGTGCTTCATTAGCTTGTTGAACCATTTCAATTTATGGCATGCAAATTTCTGGAGCTTTGCTATTGGCTAATAACTTCAGTGCAGTCTTGTATTTCTTCCTTTAAGATCTCGAATTTGATCTTATTCTCCCTCTTGGAATAGTTGAATGCCAACTAGTTCTTTTTGATACAGTGACTCCATATGTGTTCCATCTTCTTTGTTTCCTACATGGTTCAATATTTTGTTCATAAACTTTTTAATACTCCAAATCTTGTCTAGTATTTTTCTTCAGCTTTTCCAGATTAAGATATGCTGAGCATATTCTACCTTTTGGGTTTTATAACTCTGGACTTTTTGAAATATCATTATAATACTGTACTGTGTCTTTTTCAGCTTCTTTGATATTTTCTGTTCAGTTTTCACATTATCACTCCCCCCCCCATTTGCTTTAGTTAATAAATATTGAAGAGCAAGTTTCAGAGTCTCTTCTGATATCCACTTTGATCTTTTCTATTTTCCTTTCTCCCCAATCATCTTTTAGTTTCTTTACATAGGATGTGTTTGATGTAATTCTACAGTGCATGAGATCTTCTGTCATTAGTGTTCAAGAGCCAAATCTATTCTTGAGACGTTCTTGAAATTCAGGTGAGAAAGACTTGAGGTCATATTTTGGCTCTGGTGGATATAGCTTAAGTTTCTTCAATGTCAGCTTGACTTTACATATGAGCAATTGATTGATTATTCCACAGATGCTCCCTGTCCTCAATTTAAGTTTCTTCTGACAGATGTAGTCATTTTATTTCTGCATTACATCTGGATGTCCATGTATTTAGTCATATATTTGTTTTGTTGAAAACTGCATTTAAAATGAAGGATTTACTGGTATTAGCAAATTCTATCATGCGATCTCCAGATCCCTTTCTATAATCAAAGACATATTTTCAACTACTGTCTTTTCTTCTTTGTTTCCAGCTGTTTGCTTCAAATCAACAATTACTATTAATGCATCACGATGGCATACTTGATCCCACTCTAACTAGTCAAGAGACCTGTCTTAAACTCAAAAATTAAACCCTAAATGTGACAGCCATGTGCTTATGCTAATTTCATGATGGAGATCTAGGGGTGCAGTCTAGCCTGTTAATCTGAAGATAAACATTGAGTAGCCAATGAGGCCTCAGTGTGGACATGGCTTTCTCCTGATACTCTGGGAAGTCTCGCGCTATTTCCCTCATGAAGATGAGAAACTATCCCCCTAGTTGTTGGGAGTTAGTTCTGAGAGACGATAAATCATGGACAAGACAAGATGACAACATCCAAGAAGCTGGAGGAGCTGGCGGAGAGACGACACGGCTTTGCCCTGATAGAGCCAGATTTCTGAAGCTGGGGCGGCCACATGGAGACCTCTGCCAGAGATGAGTTGCTTCTGCTGTTGATAGACCCTGAACCCTGGAAGCGAGGAGCCATGTGGAGACCCCTGCCAGCACTGGGATTCTGCACCCACTGACCTGTGACTTCATGAGTTGGAAGGAAACTTTATAGCTTGATTTAGGGCATATGGGTTAATATCGGACTTATGACTTTGAACTGGACTGGGTTCAATGTCCTGTCCCTCTTGTATATAAACCTTGTCCTTATATCTATATGTGTGTCTATGAAATTTGTTCCTCTAGCCTACCCAGACTAACACACTAAAGGTCAGAGTAGACATTTCCTTGTGGATTTCTGAGTCTGTATATCTTTATTGAAATAGAAAGTCTCATCTTTCTACCAAGTAACAGACCGTGGTTTTGAATTGCCTAATGAACTTCAGAATTAGAAAACCACAATATTTTCTAAAAGCAGTAGGTAAAATTATTGTTTTCCATCATTAGATTTAGAGATTGTACCTAAATCTGATAAGATTTGCATTGACTAGATGTCCTTTTAGGCATATGGATATTATGCTATCACAGACAACATTGTACTTAAAGATTGGTCTTCCAATGCCCTTTTTGGATAATGATATCAATTACATTCCTTTTGAATATATCATTCTCAGAATACTAAACCATATGCCTATCTGATTCAAAATAGTCAACATCTGAAGGCCCCAATAAGTGAACTGGGCTTTGCTTCAGATTCACCTGAAGCACAATTAAGGAACTGACATATTTACTCCTTTGGGCTTAAGGCTGACACTTCAAGTATGAGAAGACTACTAAACTATGTTTATAGAATTTGGACTTTGGTTTGAATCTCTTGCTTTGAAGGTGTCCAATGAATGATGAATCATCACTACCACATGCTTATCTTTTTTTAAATTTTTTTTTATTTATTTTTTTTAGGGCATCACTGCCCAGGTGGTGGGAGTAGGAGGCCCAGCCTTTGCCCCTGTGGAGCTGGAATTGAACCTCCGTCCCAGTGGGCCGCAGTCCCGCGCACAACCACTACGCCACCGGGGCTCAGCCCTATGCTTATCTTTTTTATGTGATCCTTGCTTTCTCAGGAGATATGTTAGTCTGGTAGGAATGCTTTTGCCTTTTTGAATTCATGTTATTGAAATTATAGAGCCCACAATAAAATCACTGGAAAAAAGAGAAAGTATGCATTATCACCAATCTCCATTGTTTGTGTAAACAGTGTCCCGTCACTTAAGAGTTTATCTGTATGAGTCAACAATTCATGTATTATGGTCTGAAGTCTGTCTTTACTTGTATAACTACTTTTTCTCAACCGTGTTTTAAATTCTGCATCATTAGCTAAATCAATGATAATATTAATAAATTGCCTTTTGCCACAGGAGAATGATTTATAATCTTCTCTATCATAAAATAATATCAATGTCTCTAAAGGCAACCAGTTGCCTGGAGCCATTGAGTCTATTTTGACTAACAGCATCACAATGCATAAAAGAACAAAATGCGGGTTGAGCCCTGGTGGCAGAGTGGTTGTGCGCAGGACTGTGGCCCACTGGGATGGAGGTTCAATTCCAGCTCCACAGGAGCAAAGGCTGGGCCTCCTACTCCCACCACCAGAGGGCAATGATGCCAAAAAAAGAACAAAACGCTTCCTGGTACTGAGCCGTCCTCACAATTGTTTCTCTGTCTGAGCATACTGCTGCAGGCACTGCGTCAATCCATCTCACTGAGGGTTGTTCTCTTTTTCACTACCCCTTTTCTTTATCCAGCATAGTCTCTCCTCCAGGGACTTTTTGCTCTAGATATCAAGTGAAAAGTATGTAAGATGAAGTCTCACCCTCATTGCCTCTAAGGAGAATGCTGGCCATGCTTACTCCAACCAAGATCAGTTTTTCTTTACAGCAGTCCATGATACTCTCAATATTCTTTGCCAGAACCAAAATTCAATTGCATTTATCTTACTTCAGTCTTCTTCCTTATTTAATTTCTAACTTTCTTATACACATCATGTAATAGAAAATTTGATGACTTGAGTCAGGCACTCCTTAGTTCTCAAAGTAACACCCTTGCTTTTCGATACCCTAAAAGAGTCTTGTGCAGCAGATTTACCTAGTGAAACATGTCATTTGATCTCTTAATTGCTGCTTCTTTAAGCTCTGATTATGGATTCAAGTATGACCCAATCCTTGAAAACGTAAACTTTTTCTCCATTTATCGTGATGTTACCTATTGATCCAGTCATGTGAATTTTGTCTTCTTTACATTAAAGGCTGTGATTATTTCTTCATCAGCAAGCATATCAAGTCCTCACTCTCAGCAAGCAATATTGTGCCATATGCATATTGCAGGTTGTTAATATCTTCCTCCAATCCTGATGCCACATCCTTCTTTATATAATCTAACTTGTTTGTTCAGCATACAAACTGAATCAGTGTCCTGAGAAAATACAACCCTGACACGTTTTCTGATTTTAACCCATGAAATAGCCCCTTGTTCCATTCACAAAACTGCCTCTTATTCCATGTGCAAATTCCCCATGAACTGAACTAAGTACTATTAGCTTGCACTTAATTCTAGCCCCAATCTAAAGGCAATTATTCCTGATGACATGGTTCTGCTGGATGTTGCCCTCATGAAGAGATCACTGAAGATATAGGTGTGATAGCAAAGTGCTATAGAGAAAGCACATGGTGCTCGACTAGACAATCAGAAAGAGTATTGTCTGAGGTCTTAAAGGCTTGTCTTCAAACAAAAATCCATCTAAGTGAGGGGTTCACATGGAAGAAGCACAACACTTTGTGTGATTTAATAATTTTAAATAATAAAATTCAAATCTGAAAGATGGAGTGGTATCAGAACTTAAATTAAGAACCATTGGTTTGCAGAAGACTATAAATGATAGTGGACGTTCTAGCTCACAAAAAATCTCCTGTGATCACAGTTGAGTGATATATATAGCTTTGTTTTCAGAGAGGGCGCATCATAAGAATGATTCCAGAAAATGTAATTAGGGTAAAATGTAATACAATATTAGTTGATCTCTCTTTAGACCCATTTTATAGTTGTTTTGGTTTTTAATATTTTCTGTTCTCTTTCTTATTATAAGCATTTTTCTTGGAGCACATTTCAAATATCATACAATTCAATGGTCCAGTCATACCAAGAAGAGTTGTACAATCATTACCACAGTCAATTTTAGAACATTTTCCTTTTTCTTGTACTCCTTGTAGTTAGCTTACAATTTCCCCCCAACTTCCCTGCCAACCTCCCTCCACCAAGGAAGTATTAATCCAGTTACCATCTTTATATATTTCATATACCAGAAGATGTGCAAAACAAAAAGTCAAGGCTCAAAAAAGCTAACAACAATAACAAAAATAGGGAGAGATCCTAGTTGGAAAGAGAATGGATGATATTAAAAACTAGAACAATTTTAAAATGGGGAGATCAAATGATAAAATGTTAGATGTTGACCTAATTACAATAATCACAATTAACTTTCTGATGCACTTAGTATGATATCAAGGCTACTCATTTCCCTGGTCTGTGTTCAGAGGACAGTTTACTGGAGGTTTAATCCACGTTTATTTTCCCTTTGCTCTTTTTAACTGCTAGAACTTTTAAATGGATCAAAATAAGGGAACAGAGCAGATGTAATATTTTATACTGGCTATATCTTCTATAATTGTCTCCACAATTCTCTCTGCACCCTACCTCAAACTCACCTTCTTGGATTTAAGGTCTACATAATGCATGACTGTTTAACTATTTCAGAGCTCTCTTGTTTTATTAAGATATGCATTAATCTGGTAATCCTGGATCTGCCACTATCAATTAATAGTTTTTCGGTGATTTTATTGGGGCTCTTACAGCTCCAACAACATTCAATATATCATTTGTATCAAGCATATTTGTACACATATTGCCATATTCATTTCCAAATATTTTCCACTTGAGCCCTTGATATAAGCTCCTCTTTCCTTTTCTCCTGCTCCCCATTTTTAATGAACCTTTTTTTTTTGGCCAGGGAAACATTGCATACCTTTTATTTATTTTTTTTTCCTGAAAAGAGGGACAACAGGCCCCAAAGTTTGGGAACCTATGATTTGTTTTTCAATAATTCTATGGGGGCTCTTACAGCTCTTATAGTATTCAATACATTATTTTTATCAAGCATATTTGAACACATCCAAATATTTTCTACTTGAGTCCTTGGTATAAGCTCCTCCTTCTCCCTCCTTTTTTAAATATAGATTTTATTGGAGGTTCTTATAGCTCTTATAACACTCAATGCATCATTCTTATTAAGCACACTTGTAACCATGTTGCCACATTTATTTCAAAACATTTTCTACTTGAGTCCCCAGCATAGGCTCCTCTTTTTTTAATTTAAAATCATTTTATTAGGGACTCTTGCATCGTTTTTCCAATACATAAATAAACATACTGTGACAAGCACCCTCACATATCTGCTGCAGTCATCATTCTCCAAACATCCACCCTTTCCCCTGAGCCCCTGGTATTGGTTCCTCCAACCCCTCCCCCCTTCCCCTGCTCTACCACCCCCATCGATCCTCAATACTTTATAAGTTATTATTATTCTGTCATATCTTACCCTGCCCGACATCTCCCTCAACCCACTCCCCCGATGCCCGTCCTCCAGACAGGTCATATGTAGATCCTTGCAGTTGGTTCCATCACTCTACCCCACCTTCCCTCCGCCAATCCAGTAGTTCCAATGTAACCACTGGCCTGAGGGGGCGCATTCATCCTGATTTCCCCATATCTCCAGCTCCCCTCTCCACTAGTGTACCTTCTCCAGTACATCTGGATTTGCAAGGTAGAGTTGGGACCATAATGATTGGGGAGGAGGGAAGACCTCAGGAAGTAGAGGAAACTTTGTTGCATCATCACTGCCCGGCTGCACCTTGACTAGACTGTCTCATTCCCGTAGCTCCCCTGTGAAAGGTTGACCAATTACTCACCAGTGGGCCTTAGGTCCCCACCCTGTCCCTCTCCTCACTTGTAATGAAGTGATTCCTGTTCTTTGATGCTCGATACCTGCTCCCTTTGATCACACTTGTTGGTGCTTCTTCCCTGTGGACTTTGCAGTCTCTGTGCTGAATGGCCACTAGGTTATCTTCAAGTCTTTAAGACTCTAGACATTCAATCATTTGGTAGCTGGACACCATCTTTTCTTCTACTCTGTTTGCCTCTGTATCCATTTGTCTTCAGTGATATTGGGAGTTAATTGGTTCATTGATTTTGTTTTTTGTTCTTTGATGCCTGATGCCTGATTGTTTCAGCACCTCATGTTCGCATAGGCAAGTGAGCTTTTTTATGGTGGATTTTGTTGCTCCTGACCTAGATAGCTGCTTATTTATGCTCAAGCTTTTAAGATCCCAGATGTTATATCTTTTGATATCTGGGCACTATCAGCTTTCTTCACTACTCTTGCTCATGCTCCCACATGTCATCAGTGGGCACCTTGGGGATGTGTGCACACAGTTATATGTGCTCCCTTCCCTCCGTTTGATGTCTATTGCCTAGACCTTTCACCACCATGTGGCCATGCTGGCTGTTGTGCTTCTCCTGTGTAGGTGTGGTCTCTTCTCAAGTGGATGGTCTATTATTTATCTTTAGGCTTTTAAGACCCCAGACGATATATTCTTTGATGGCTGGGCACCATTGCATAAGCTCCTCTTTACCCCTTTTTTCTAATTCTTTTTTTAAAATTCCAACTCCCCATGTTTCCCCTCCCTCCTTCTCTTCCCGGATGAACCCCTAATAATTTACAAATTGTTATTACGTCTTCATATCAGACACTGTCCTGTGTGTCACCTCACCCCCCCACTGTCTGCACCACAGAGAGGAGGTCACATGGAGATCACTGAAATTAGTTCCCCCCCTTTTCTGCTCCTCCATCCCTTCACTGCCACAGTGTCACCACTCCCCCCACTAGTCCCAAGAGATCATCTATTCTAAATTCTCCGTGTTTCCAACTCCAGTGTACATCCCTTAGTCTAGCTGAATCTGTCTGGTAGAATTGGGATAATGATAGTTGGTGGGAGGAAGCATTTGAGAACCAGAGGAAAAGTGCACATTTAATTGCTACTACACTTTACCTAGACTGGCTCATCTCCTCACTGCAACCCCTCTGTAAGAGGATGTTGCTTCACCTATTGATAGGCTTTGGGTCCCCAATCTGAATCCTCCCTCATTTATAATGATATACTTTTTAAGTCTTTGATGTTTCATGCTGGATCCCTTTGACACCTCGTGGTTGCTCAGGCTGGTGTGCTTCTTCCATATGGGCTTTCTTCTTAGCTAGATGGCTGCTTATTTACCTTCAAGTCTTTAAGACCCCAGATGCCACATCTTTTGATAGCTGGACACCATCAGCTTTCTTCACCACATTTGCTTATGCACATATTTGTCATCAATGATTATATCAGGAAAGTGAGCATCTAATGTTATGATTTTTAGTTCTTGAAACCTGAAAATTGATCCCTTTGGCATCTCTTGGTCCTACAAGCTGGTGTGCTTCATCCATGTAGGCTTTTTTGCTTCTGAGCTGTATGGCCATTTGCTTACTTTTAAGCCTTTAAGACTCCAGATGCTACATCTTTTGATAGCTGGCCACCATCAGCCTTCTTAATCACATTTGCTTATGCACACATTTGTTTTCATTGATCGTGTCAGGGACGTGAGCATCATGGAATGCCAATGTAATAGAACAAAATGTTCTTGAACTGAGGAAGAACTTGAGTGGAGGTCCAATGCCCATCTGCTGTCCTAATTCTAACCATATAAGTATATACATATTGATCTATTTCCCTATAGTCATATATGAATATATGCACTATGTCCATGCCTGTAATTAACCTCTATAAATTCTCCTTACTCCCCAGTTCTTTTCTCTATTTCCCTATACCTCCTCTCTTCCCACCATCATTCTCAACCTCCATTTGGGTTTCCATATTTTGTCTCTGCTGCATTAGTCTTAATCAATCCATATCAGACCTCCCACACGCAATCCAGCACTTACTCTGAACCATCGACTTCCCCCCTAACCCTGGATTGGCCAACACCCCCCCACATCCACCCTGGTACTATCAGTCTCATCTTCCCCAAACCCAGACATCCCACCCAGCTGAGCCCATCCAGATAGACCTACAAAGAAAACATCATGCTCAAAAAAAGGGGGGGGCACCTAAAAATGAAGCAACCAAAGAAAAGAAAACAATGAAACCATCAACAAAAAAGCCCCAATGTCCAACATATACACCCACATGAAAAAAAAAAGAAAATAACAATACAAAAACCTACAAATAGTTTAAGGTCTGTTCGTTGACCTCTAGGAGTGTCCCCACCCCAGTCGGATGGGATGCCACACTCTGGCCACAAAGCATATCTCTGGTGCTCCATCTTGAGCTCCATGCTCTGTTACACACCCTTAGTGTTTTGCCATGGTGTGGTTTTGTCAGACAGGATATAATCCTGATCCTGTTTCTCCATTGTTGACCCCAAAAGGCCTTGGGTCAGTGAGGGTAGCTGTATTTCATATTGGGGCTGGCCATATAGTCCTTTCTTTGTATCAGCTGTTATGAGTTGGGAATATTATCCTGAAGGTTTGGTGGGCCAGGATGCACTTCATTCTATCTTCCACCCCTTTCATTTGTTCTCGTTTAATCTGGTCAGGCATATTTTTCTCCCCAAGCTGTAGCTTTAGTGCTGACCTCCAAGGAAAACTCCCCTGGGGGAGAGGCGGCTGCCCCTGTAGTTGGGATTGTGGTCATGCTCTCAGACCTCTCCACTGGTTCTCTGCTCAATTCCGTCATGCTGCATTATCCAGGAACACCGTATTTAAGTTTGGTTCCTCCTTTCTTGTGGAAATATAAAAAATGCACTCCCCTTGGGTAGGTTAGTACCCCATTCCCTCTCTACATAACACCATCTGACCCGCCACCACCTGGCATACCATCCTAGTTAGCTACCGTATGTAGCCCTAGATTTGGTCTAGTCCCTGCTGTACTACCTGGACCACTACCATTTAATATTATTGGAAATTTTGTCTTATCACCAGTCTCATTGTTTGTACAAATTGTGTCCAGTCACTTATTAATTCAATCTGTACAAGTCAATAACTCATGTATTGCAGCTTGTAGCCAGCCTATACTTGTATAATCTAATTTCCTCAATTGTGCCTTAAACTAAAACAAGAATAAGAAAATCACAAGCTCACTGCCATCAAGTCAATGCTGACTCATAGTCATAGGTACCCACTAACTGTTTTTCAGCCTTTCGCCTGCAGATGGTTTTCAACTGCCTAGTTCAACAAGTAACCCACTACACCACCAGAGCTCCAGCACTAATAATAGAGTTACCATAAGCATCACGGAGATGATTGATGTTATTCTCTAACATAGATTGACAAAGATGTCTCTAAGGAGATCCAGAGACATATATAAACGAGAGATAGATGAATGGATCTTGGACTTGCACCTAATTCTAGCTTTACTCTAGGAGCAATTGGTTCCTGTGGCATAACCCTGTTAGGTACTGACTCCCATGAAGAGATCACTGAAGATATGTATGCTATAGCAAAGGTTGGAGCAAAATATATCAAGAAAACTGCAATAAAAAACAGGAGTAGAGATCTTAATATCTGACAAAATTGATCTTAAGGTACAGGCCATAATAAGAGCCAAGGAGAGGCACTATATAATGCTCAGGGAATAGTAGACCAAGAACCAGTGAGCATAATAAACATATATGCACCCAATGAGAGACCTGTGAAATTCATAAATCAAACACTCCAAAAGATGAAAAAAAGAAACTACAGGCTCAACATTTATAGTTAGTGACTTTAATACACCACTCTCTGAAGAAGACAGATCACTGGGTAAGACACTCTACATGAAGGATATAAATCTAAAAAGCACAATTGGAGGACTTGGTTTCATAGATATTTTCAGTTTTCCACCCAAATTAAAAAAAATTCACTTCCTTTTCATGCCCACATGGAACATATTCAAACATTGACCACATGCTAGAATACAAGTCAAATTTAAGCAAATTCAAGCACATAGAGATTATGGAGACATCTTTCTGATCACTGGGTCATAAGGCTGGAAATCAACCGAAAGATGGTTGAAGAAAACAAGGGCAAACCATTGGAGGGTGACTAATTCTCTACTGCAAAAGGAGTGTGTATTGATACAGATTGGAGATGAAATCAGGAATTTTCTAGAAACCAATTAGAATGAAAATATTATACACCAAAACCTTTGGGATATAGCAAAGACATTTATGAGAGGAAGGCTAAAAGGCAAGAAATGCGCACATGAAAAAAGAAGAGAGACTTGTGGATGATATACAGGCATAAAATTCACACAAATTAAAGCAGAGTGAACAGCAAAAGGATAGAAATAATAAAAATCTGAGCTGAGATACAGGAGAAGGAAGATAGAAAACTATTTAAAAATAGATACAGCTAAATGTTGGCTTTTTGAAAGGATTAACAGCATTGATATATCACTGGAAAGCCTAAACAAAGAAAGCAAGGAATAAATGTCAATTGCAAGGATGAGAGATGGAACAAGGGACCCTAATGAGATCAAAAGAATAATTACACAGTACTAAGAAGGCCTGTACTCTAAGAAAACCAACAACTTGAAACATATGGGCAAATATTTGGAAACACAATTCCTCCCTAGGCTATCCCAGATGGATGTCAAGAACCTCAACAGATCCATAGAAATGGATGAAATAGACAAGTCTATTAAGGAATTACCAACAAAAATATCCTCTGGGCCAGATAGCTTGACAGGAGAATTCTGCCAAACATTCAGAGAAGAACTGATGCCAATACTACAAAAAAAAAAAAAAACAACTCATCTAAAACATAGAGAAAGAAGGAAAATTCCCAAACTCTTTCTATACATGACTAGCATATAAAGTATACTTTCTATACATAGCTAGTATAGAAGTTAATAAAACTCTGATACTTAAAGCAGGCAAGGATCCCACACGAATTGAGAAGCAAGATCAATATTCCTAGCAAAAATTGATATAAAAATCCTTAGCAAAATACTGTCAGCCAATGACATACAAAAGCACATTAAAAAATAATTCACAATGACCAAGTGTGATTCATACCAGGGATTCAGGGATGTTTCAATACACAAAAGACCATTAGTATTATTTGCCATATTGACAGGAAAAATGTTAAAAACCACATCATAATATCAATATATGCAGAAAAATCATTTGACAACATCCAACACCCATGCCCGTTTAAAAAAAACTTCAAAAGATTGGACTAAAAGGAAAATTGCTCAATACAAACTATATATATATAAAATCAATAGCCAATGTAGTAGTCAATGGAGAAAAGAAAAAAAAACCCAATTCCATTGAAAAAGGTTACTACACAAGTATTCCCCATGTCCCCACTCCTAGTTAACATTGCATGGAGGTGCTACCTAACAATATAAGACAAAGAAAATATATCAAAGGTCTTAATTTGGGGGAAGAAGAGGTGAAATTATCATTATTTGCAGGCATATTATTCTATACATGATAAAATCCTCTAAATTCCAACTGGCGGAGTGTTGGAAACAATAGAGGAATATGACAGAGTGGTAGAATAAAAGATGAACAAACAGAAGTCTATCAGTCTGCTATACATATTGCACAAAGTCTCAGAAGGGGCAATAAAATATAACCAAGTACAAGTTGAAATACCTAGGGATATACCTGACTAAAAAAGCAAATGATTTGTATGAGGAAAATTATAGAACACTATTACAAGAAGTCAAGAGAGATGAAGACTCCATATAGTAAAGATGTCAGTTCTGCACAAGGCACTATATAAGTTCGATACTATCCTAATGAGAATAGCACCATCCTTCTTCCAAATATTGAAAAAAACTGTTTAACAACTTCATATAGAGAGGGACGAAGTACAAAATTAGCAGAGAACTCCTCAAGAAGAAGGACAAAGTAAGAGGGCTTGCTCTACCTGTGTTTAGCACATATTATATGGCCATAGTATTCAAAAGAGTGTGGTGATGGTATAATGACAGATATTCTAACAAATGGAAAAAAGCTGAAGACACAGAATTAAAAACACCAGCATACAGGTAACTGATTTTCAATAAAGGCCCCCAAAATATCAAATCGGTAGTGTATGCCCTCTTCAATCAATGGTGCTGGAAAAAATGGATATTTGCCTGCAGAAAAATGGAGCAAGAATCTTTCACTCCATGCAGAAGAATAAATTGAAGGTGGATCACAAACCTTGAGGTAATACCCCAAACATTTAGGGTGATCAGTGAGGGAAGTGAGACAAACATGAGAACCTTGACATAGGGATTACATAGGCTATCAGAAATAGGGAAGGATACAAATACAGAGGAGTCACAAATTAATAAGTGGGATATACTGAAGGTAAATTACCTGTATACATGGAAATAATTCACCAAGTATGTAATAAGAGAGCCCACTGATTTGGAAAACATCTTTAGTGATGACACATTAGACAAAGACCTTATTACTAAAATCTACAATACTTTGCAAGCTTACATAAGAGAAAAATTAACTGCTCACTGAGGAGGTGGGCAAAAGACAAGAACAGAAGCTTCACAGGGGAAGAAATTCAAATGGCCAATAAACATATGAGAAAATGTTCCTGATCATTAGCCATAAGAGAAATGCAAACTAAAACTACTTAATACCCGCAGCCCAAAAGATAGCTCAATTCAAAAAATCAGAAAATAACAAATGTTGAAGGGGCTGTGGTGAGATAGGAACACTCATCCACTTCTGGTGGATCTGGAGGTATGCACAACATCTATGGAAATTAATTTGGCGATTTCTAAAACAGATGGAATTTAAGCTACTATATGACTCAGCAGTCCCCCTACTGGGCATGTAACCGAAGGGCCAGAAGCAAACCACTGCTAGACATCTGTGTTCCAATGTTCACTGCGGCACACTGTACAATTGCAAGGACTTGGAAACAACTCCAATTTCCATCAATAGAGGAAGAGATTAAAACTGTGTTACATACATTCAATGGAATACTATGCATAACTGAAAAGCATTAGGAAACTTATTGCCACATAGGAAGAACTGGAGGAAGCCATATTAATTAAAGTAACTCAAGTGCAAAAAGATAGTGTGTTAGTCCAGGTAGACTAGAGAAACAAATTCTTAAACACCCATATGTATATAAGGGAGAGGTTTATATACAAGAGGAATGGAACATTGAGAAAGCTTCCCAACTCAGTCAAGTCCAAACCCACAAGTCTGATATTAGCCCATATGTCCGATACCAATCCATTAATCCTCTTCAGACTTAAGAAGCACATGCAATGATGCTAGAACAATCACAGACAGAATCTTGTTTATGCAGTGGTGGTGGAAGCATCTCAGCTCTGGCAGGGATCTCCTCATGGCCTCCCAAGCACCTCAGCACTGACAGGAGTCTCCACATGGCTTCTCTGGCCCCATAGGTCTGGTTCCAAAAGGGTAAGCCCATGTGGCTTCTCCTGCTCCTGTAGGTCTCAAGGTCTATCAGCATGCTGTCATCTTGTCTTGTCAGTTTAGCGCCCCAAGGGACTGAGTCTTGTCTCTTGTCAGTAGACTGTCTCTAAGAGACTGAGTCTATAGTATCTCACCTCCATGGGGGAAACATCATGAGATTTCCCAGAATTCTCAGAGAAAGACATGCCCACACAAAGGTCTTATTGGTTATCACCTGATTGACAGCTTAGACTCCAGCCTTACACTCCCAATCATGAAACTGACATGAGTACATAACTGTCACAGACAGGCGCAACATAATTCTGCTATGGTAAGCTTTAAAAAGTGCAAATGGGGCATAAGGAAATGGCTACTGTATATATAAATTTCTGTGGTGATATTCAGGTAGTATGGCAGAGGACAGACCAAAATCCAGGGCTACTTATGGTAGCCAACTGAAAAGGAGTGTGTGTGTGGGGGGGGGCGGTGAAGATAGCAATGTATTAGCTGGGAACAGAGCACTAGCACACCCCAGGGGAGGATATTGTTTATATCTTCACAGGGCAAAAGAAACCAGATTTGATCCCAGTGTTTCAGTATGTGAATGCAGCCTGACGGCATGGAGCGGGGAACCAGTGGAGGAGTCTGAGGGTCTGATCCCAATCCCAACCATGTGGACAGCTTCCCTTCCCCCAGAAGAAGTTACTTTAGAAGACAGAGCTGAAGCTCAGGGGAGAGGGCCATGTCTGACCTAAGCACACGGGAGCAAATGAAGGGGGATGAAGACAGAGTGGAGTGCATCCTGGTCCACCAATCCATGAGTAAAATATTCCCACACAGAAGAGTCAACACACAGAGAGGACCAGGCACTCAGCTCCAATATATGACATGATGTTCCTTGCTGACCCATGGTCCTATGAGGAACAACACTGGAAACAGTGGGGGGATTGAACCCAGTCTGATCCTACCACACAGAGGAAAACACTAAAGGCATGCAACAGAGCAGTGCTAGGAGAAGAGCATGGAAGTTCTGAGGGAGTTCCAAGGATAGACTTTGGGGTGAGGGCACGGAACCCCATCAAACTTGACCAGAGGTCACTCTTAGAGTTCAACAAACAGAACTTGAACTATTTACAGGTTTTTCTTCTTCTTATTTATTTATTTATATAGTTTTGACACTAGTTTCTTTTCTTGTTGTCGTCATTGTTTTGTTTTCTTTTGTTGCTTCATCATCCTATGTCTTGTTTTTTGTGTGTGTGCACATTATTATCTCTGCAAGTCTATCTAGATAAAATAAGCTGGATGACCATTCTGGAGGAGAAAATCATGGGATTGATGGTTCCAGGGGGATATGGGAGAGGGGGATGTGGGCGAAGGAGGTGGTGTTGACCAACCCAGGGACAAGGGAACAAAATCAGTGGTAAGGAGGGTGTGAGAGGCCTGGTAGGGATTGATCAACTGTGTGGTAACTGAGAGAAATTACTGAAACCGTAATGAAGGCTGAGCATGAAAGTGGGACAAGAGGAACGTAAAAGGAAATAGAGGAAAGAATAGGAGGTAAAGGGCATTTATAGTGGTATAATTATAGGCATATACATATGTAAAATATTTATATGATGATAGGCAAGTAGATCTACATGCACATATTTATTGGTTCAGTACTAAGCCAGCAGATGGACATTGGGCCTCCACTCATACACTTAATGCAATAACACTTTGTTCTGTTAAATTTTCATTCCAAGATACTCACCTTCCAGACACAATTGCTGAAGACAAGTGTGTGCATGAGCAACCGTGGTGAAGAAAGCAAATGGTGGATGACTATCAAAAGATATAGTATCTGGGGTCTTAAAGGATTGAAAGTAAAATGTGGCCATCTAGCTCAGAAGCATCAAAGCCCACATGGAAGAAGCACACCAGCCTGTGAGACCACAAGGTGCCAAAGGGATCAGAAATCTGGCATCAAATAACATAGAATCATATCATGTGTGCTCACCTTTGGGTTAAGATCACTGAAGATGAATGTATGCATAAGCCAAGGTGGTGAAGAAAGCTGATGGCTTCCAGCTTTCAAAAGATAAACTGTTAGCATCTTAAAGGCTTGAAAGTAAACAAGCAGCCACCTAGTTCAGAAGCAACATAGCCCACATGCGAAAAGTACAGCTGCCTATGTGACCATGAGGTGTCGAAGGTATCAGGTATTGGGCATCTAAGAACTAAAAATTATATTATTGTAAATGATGGATAGTATAGTTTGGGCACCCAAAGTGCATCTGTAAATAATGGACTGCCCCTTACAGAGGTGTTGCAGGGAGGAGATGGACCAGTCAGGGTACAGTGTAGCAATGATGAAACATACATCTTATGTCTATTTCTTCAATGCTTCTTTCACCTCACTATCATGATCCCGAGTCTACCTTACAAATCTGGCTATACCAGAGGATGTACAAGGGTACAGGTAGGAGCCGGAAATATAGGGAACCATGAGAGATGATTCCTTCAGGACCAGTGATGAGAGTGGTGATATCAGGCAGGTAGAAGTAAGGTAGAGTAGAAACTGGGAACTGATTATAAGGAGCTAAATATAACCTCTCCTCTGGGGTATGGACAACAAGGTAGTGGGTGAAAGGAGACATTGGACAGTATAAGATATGACAAAGTATTGATAAATCATAAATTATCAAGGGTTCATGAGAGAGGCGGGAGCAGGGAGGGAGGGGAAAATGATAATCCGATTCCAAGGGCATAAATAGAAAGCAAATGTTTTGAGAATGATGAGGGCAACAGATGTACAAATGTGCTTGACATACAATGGGCATAAGTATGGATTGTGATGAGTTGTATGAGCCACCAGTAAAATGACTTTGCAAAAAAGGTAAAGAAAAAAGCAGATAGCACCCTGTTATCAATTGGAATAATGTCAGGGGTCCTAAAGGCTTACAATCACATAAGCTGTCATTTAATTGAGAATTCAACTAAGTTCACAAGCCTTTGTGTTTCAATATTGACACAGCAAATACTAATACCCTGAAGGGAAAAGTATCAGAGCTTAAATTTTGAAAACCTGAATTTGCAGAAGGCTATGGAGAATGGTGAGAGACCAAAATCCATCTAGAGAGTATCTAGTCCAGTGGTTCTCAACCTTCCTAATGCTACGACCCTTTAATGCAGTTCATTATGTTGTGGTGACCCCCAACCATCAAATTATTTTTGTTGCTACTTTATAACTATAATTTTGCTACTGTTATGAATCATAATATAAATATCTGATATTCAGGATGCATTTTCAATTTTGCAAATTGAACATAATTAAAGCATAATGATTAACCACAAAACAACATATAATTATATATTGTGAGATAATTATCTCTAATTACAAATAAATGAACATTTTTCTTGAAACATGGTGTAGTGTGGGTAACACTCTTCACACTGAGGCCTTATCTGTATGTGGGCGGACCCATCTGGAAATGGATAGAGAAGCCGTGTCTCCGTTCCTCAGGTCATGGTAAATATGTGCTTTCTGATAATCATAGTTGATCCCTGTAAAGGGGTTGTTCGACCCCCAGAGGAGTCACAACTGCCAGGTTGATCTAGTCCAATGAAGCCTTTGGTAGATCCTCTCTAGCCATAGCCTAGCAACTCAAGCAGCTTTACTTTTAGACAGAGATCATTGTAAACTTATCATGGATCAAACCATGGAATAAAATGATACTTGGTAAGATGACTTCTCTAATAACTTAACCTGAATCGGCTCCATGTTTTGATATATCTCTATTGTTCCATGACAGAAATTTCTTCTCTGGCTTTTAATTTTTTTTTAATCTTCTTTTAAAAAAACATTCCGAGCTGAGTCCCGGTGGCGTAAGTGGTTGAGTGCAGGACTGTAGCCTGCGGGTTTGGCCGTTCAAATCCAGCGACGGCTCTCAGGACCAGCACTGGGTTGCGCACATGACTACCAGAGACAGTGATGCCCCCCCCCTAAAATTTTTTTCATAGTTTAATCACATCAAGCAGTATTGTACAATTGCTACTATAATCAGTTTCTACACATTCTTTTCCTTTCTGGATTCCTGGACATCTTCTCCCTTTGACCCTAAACACCACCTTTAGTGGACCTAACCCCCAGACACCCTTTTGTGGTAGAAAATCTCATTAACCATGCCCCTGAGGCTTAATGACTTCCATAATATTGTCATTGATTAGCCCCTGGTACTAATTTTTGAAGTCTGATTGTGGTAGTTACATAATCTGGTGTCAACTTGAGACTATTAAAAGTAAAGTGGTGGGATGTATACTGTCAATCAGGTCAGTTTGGGGACTTCATTTGGAGGCCAAATGGAGATAAATAGCTCATTACAGGTCAGGCACACTCTGTTTCATCTTTCTGCTGACTAGACACACAGAGTCAAGCTGAAGGAGCCAGAGTTCTGGAACTGGAGGAGCCATGTGAAGACCCACATCAGCACTAAGATGTTTCTACCACCACTGGAACCACAAGACTGTAATCTTACAGAACCACTGGTCTGTAATCTTCTTGCATTCAGTGACATTGCATGTGTGGCATGATTCTGAAGAGGAATGTACAGACTGCTATTGGACATATGAACTAATATCAGACTTATGAACTTGATCTGGAGTGGACTTGGATGTTTTCTTTATATACGATTGTACTATATTAAGCTCTTTCTTATACACATATGAATGTTTATGAATTTGTTTCTCTAGTCTACCTGTACTAACATACCTATTGGGGGAGGGTTATTGATCCAGTTTAGGCCAACTCCATACCATGGTACAGAATCAATACTTGGACAGCTGCATGCATGATAGTAGCACAAACAGTGACTGTTAACTGTAGGTGAAATTTTACAATAGGAATGGCTGAGAATGTCACAGGTTTGCAGGATTAATACATATGGTAATACTGCATGTAGGGCATTGATGTAGCAGGACTATGTTTGTCCACCTAGTAAGAGTTCAACAGTCTTGATATAGCTGTCTTCCACTTCTCCAGATACATACATTTTCTGAGTTAAGTCTTCAGCTTACAAATATGTCTGAGGTAGAGTCACTTCACCCAATAGAATTTGCACTCTGGATCTTATTGGTACAGCCTCTGGAGCATGCTATACACACTGAAGATATAGGATTCAATGTTCCTGTGTTCCATGGCACCTGTCCTGGGTTCAAGAGTCCAGTCAATGTGACTCATTCAGTGCCTATCACCGAGGATACTCCCTCCCCCCCATTAAGTCCCCAAAAGCATTTTCAGTCATTCTCCCATCCAACTGGAGCTCATTCCTCTTGCTTTTCCTACCAACACACATGCACTTGTGTTTCCCTAGATGTGTTTGCTCCCTTTCCCCCCTACCGACTCTTCCCAATCAATGTCCCTCTGATAGGGCTGTCTACCTGTCAGAGGGGAGGGACCTCATCACAGCCTTGCATGACAGCCATTCAGATAACATCCCCTTTCCCTTCTTTGACCATTTGAACCCATCTGACTTGAGGTGCCCTCTGACAAAGTAACATTCAAAATGCTTACCTAGAGTTGTTGATGTATGGGTCATTGGTGACAGTCAGGCTCTTTATCTGACTGTGTGGTACCTTCCCCTAACCAGAAGACTGGATGACTGATGAGCCTGAGTTTATGCTCATTCCGCTGCTTGTTCCTACAGTGGTGGACTCACACAGTGCTTGCCCATTTGCTATTAACTGACTTCACTCAACATAATGTCTTCCAGATCCCAGCAGAGCTTGAGGTGTTTCCTAGTTTCATCCATTGAGATTTTTTCCAATCATCTTTTTTGTTTGTTTATATATACTATTTGTTCAGTGTATCTCAAGTTACTCAAAATTTGGTGTTCATAAATTGTACAAACTCTTGCAAATCCCAAAGTGTGTTGTTTTTAGGATGTGTGCGTTGATTTCATCTCATAGTAACCCTGTGTGAAAGTAGAATTGTCATCATAGGGTTTTCTGACCTGTAATCATTATAGGAGCAGATGCCAGCTCTTCCTCAACTGCACTGGCTTATAGACTAAAACCAAAGAATATTTGTTTAGCAGTCAAGAGTTTAGAAATTGTTACCAGGAATCTTTCCTTGTTGTTTTTGTTATGTTTCATTGGATTGGCTCCAGCCCGTAACCACCCTGTGCACAATACAATAAAGCACTGACTGGCCTTGCACCACTCTCACAATTGTTCCTATGACTAAGCCCATTGATTCAGCCACTGTGTCAATCCAGCTTGTTGCAGGCCTTAATTTCTTTTTCTGCCCTTCTACTTTGCCAAATAAGATGTCCTTCTCCAGGGACCCTGTCTTCACAACATGTCACAAGTGTATAAGATGAAATTTTTCCATTTTTGTCTCTAAAGAGAACTCAGGCCTTCCTTCTTCTGACAGAGATTGGCGTGTCTCCTCAGCAGCCCATGGTACTATCAATATTCTTCTCCATCACACAATTTGAACACATTGGTTCTTTTAGCATGTTCTTTACTCACTATCCAGCTTTTACACACCTGTGATGCAATGGAGAATACCGTGGCTTGTGTCAGGAACATCTTAGTCCTCAATGTAATATCCTTTCTCTTGAATACTCTTAAGAAGCCTTGTGCAGCAGATTTGCATAATGCAATGCATCTTTTGATCTCTTGACTATCACTTCCATGAGGACTGATTGCAGTTCCATGCAAGACAAACTTCTTGACAATTTCTTATCTCCATCTATCATGATGTTACCTAATGGTCTAGTTGTCAGGATTTTGATCTTCCTTACATTGACTTGTAGTCCATATTGAGTGTGGAAATTCTTGTTCTTCAACAGTAAGTGCTTCAATTCCTTCTCATTTTCAGCACTCAAGGTTTTGTCATCTTTGTAGCACAGGTTGTTAGTAAGTTTTCCTCCAATCCTGATACCACATGCTCAGCATACACATTGAATGAATATGGCAACAGGATTTCAATCTTTTACTGATGGAAATTTTGACTGTTTCCAATGTGCTATTGTGAACATATGTCTGCTTGTGATCTGTTTCTTATTTCATTGGGGTATATGCCCACTAATGATATTAGTAAGTCATATCACATTTCAGTTATATTGCCTTAAGAATGTTGTTGGTGGTCTTTTCTTTCTTTCTCTCTATTTTATATTATTTATTATTATTATACTTATTTTATCCTTTATCCTTTCTGGGATCTTTACTATTATGGCTCCCAGTTGATGAAGCTTGGAAGGAGTGGGTATATAAAGACAATACAGATGGCAATGTTATATTGGCAATGGGGAGTGAGGAGGGAAAAGAATTGAGAACAATAAGTGAATGTGTGAGGGGATATAGAGCATAAAATTGTGATAATGCATATACAACTGTTTTGAAAAGCAATTTAAGCATATGGAAGCATATCATATGTCTATATTATATCAAGAGAACTACTAAAAAAAGAAACCAAACTCAACCTATGAGTACCATGAGTAAAGATGGAAGAATTTTTTTTAGGAGACAGTCCATTTATTTTTATGGTTATGGAACAATTTTGAGAGGGCTGTCAATTATGGTTGTACAGCATGAAGTGAATAATCATAGCACTAAATTTTACATGTAGAAGGTATTAATTTGGAGAATGTTTTGCTGTTTATATTTTTGCAGAATTAAAAAATACATGAATTACGAGTTCAAGGAAGAAGGAAATGTTCTAAAATTGTAGCCATGTCAAGATTGAAAACAAAGACCTGGAGGCTTTCTTCAAGAAAATCACTTAGAAAAACCCTCTAGAACAGTTGTAGTTGGATTGCGACCCATATTGATTGACTCACAGCAATAATTAGTTTAGCATTTCAAAATAAATCAAAGTGAGGAAGACTAGCAGAAGAAACTCCATTTCTGTCAGCTGGTAAGTAACTTGCCCATTCCTCCCTCCCATCTCAGAAAGTTGACTGCTAGTTGACCTGCCCATTCTTTCTCCCCTAATGGGAAAGTCTTTGCTGGCAATTAATTTTAGAATGTACTCCCATGTTCCCAGGTTCTAGCATGTACAATTAGTTTAGATGATTCTTCAACATATTGTTTGTTTTGATTCTATATTGTTCCCTTTGATGTTTCTAATCGAATGATGTAGTTAATTTTATTACAGTAACCAAAATGCTATAGTTAATTTTGGTATTGTTTCAATTATGATAAGGAATAACTCTTCTCAGAGTTACCAGAGTTTTATAATAAATGCTGTACCCTGTAACACTTCCTAACCCTAGAGAATAGTCGCTTTAATTTTGCTTTCTGCTTCTGCCCATGCTTGCTTAAGTCCTAGACAAAGGATAAATAAGTTTTTCACCCTTCACAGATGGACAGAAAAGTGGACTCAGGGCTGCAATCAGAGATTCAGTTTCAGATTCTAATCATCTAGCTATTACCAAATAAAAGCTCTTCTAAATTATCAAGACATTAAAGTGGCTGTCATTTATTTGAATCCACAATAAAAGTAAATCACCATTAAAGCAAACTAAAAAGAGCATAATATGTTCTTAATAGATGTAGAAAAACAAATTTTAAATATAACAAGGGAATTTCTATTAATCAATTTATTCTAACTAGGAATGGAGGAACTTTCTCAAACTAACAAGTATCATCTATTAAAAGCTCACATCTATAAAAATCTCACATCATATTTAATGGAAAAACACTTCATCTTTAAGAACTGGGAAAATGTAATGGAAAAACACTTCATCTTTAAGAACTCGAAAAATATATTATCCTCTCTTACCAATTCTAATCAGCATTCTACTAGAGGTTGTCACTAGGACAATTAAGCAAATAAAAGAAAAAAACAGTTATCAGGAATGGATCGAAATATGAAAAACTCTTTATACACAGATAACATAATAATCTACATTGAAAATACACACTATCTACAATGGAAATTATAAGAATTTATAAATGAGTGTAGGAAGTTTTGAGGATACACCAAAATGAATTTTCACATATGAAAAATACTAAAAATAAAACACTAAAATTTCATAAATTAGGAAGTAAGGGAAAAAACTGACAGAATATATGCAATATGTGCATACATACTATAAAGCATTGCCAAGTCAAATTAAAGGCTTAATAAATAAAGGAGTGCATCATGTTTAAGACTAGAAGAATAGGTACTTCCTGAATTAATATTCAACTCACTGCCAGTCAGAAATTCATCAGTTTGCTGAAGTTTTCAAGCTGATTTTAAATTTCATGGATAAATAAAATAAAATGAAAATAGCCAAAAAAAACCTTACAAAATAAGTTCAAAATTGGAAGACTAAATTTTTTAACTTCAAAATGAATAAAGTTATAGTATGAATAAAGTTCATGAATAAAGTTCAAAATGAATAAAGTTATAGTAAACAAGATAACCTAGTACTGAAACCAACTTTACCAATTGTGGCAGTTTTTATGATCCTTTGTCAATTTGAGAGGACTGAGAGTGAAGGGATAGAGTCTAGCCTGTCAATCAGATAAAGATATGGGACCTCTGTGTGGGAATGACCTTCTCTGGAGGATTCTGGGAACTCCTGTATTCCGCCTTGGAGGTGAGAGATACACACTCTCTCTTTTTGTTCATTCCCTGGGAGACATTGCAGTTGACAACACACGTGAGCTTTGCTATTACCCTGAGCTGGAGGGGCCACATGGACATTCTTGCCATCGCTGAGATGTTTATGCTGCCACTGAATCTACAAGACTTTCCATCCACTGGCCTGTAATTATCCTGAATTTTTCATCATTTCAGGTGTTTCGTGAGTCTGAGGAGGACTTTATAGACTGGTCTCTATATAGGCTAATTTTAGACTTATGGACTTTGACTGGGCTGGGATGTTTTATTAAAATTAAATTGCTCTAGTTTGAAAATACTCTTTTTTAAACACATATGAGTGTCTATGAATTTGTTTCTTGAGTAGTATACGTGGACTATCATACCAATGTAAAGATAAAAAGAAAAAATAATACCCTTCTAAGATTCTAATCTATTTTTCTTCTATCCTTTACTTTGCTTAAGATAGAACATTGGAGAAAAAAAACTTAAAGAGCTAACTTTTAAAATAAAAAAACTTTGCATAAAAACAAAGAATAAAGATATTTAGTATTAAATTGTTTATATGCATCATGATTGATCTATTCTAACTAAAGCTATATCTCTGTTAAAAGAGAAATGAAGTACTGAACATCCTTATTTTTCCATAATATGGAGGTGAATCTGTAACTTGCAATTCTGTAAATACAAAGACTAAATAAAATAAGAAAATATTCAAAGGTTGACAGATATTGCTAATCTCTCCTATAAATAATCATCTAACTCAGATTTATAAACATTTCATGAGAGTGTCTGTATACTCATACACTTTCCCATATTGTGCATTGATCACACTTTTTTGCTTTGTTATTTAGATAAGGGAAAACAACAACTGATCTTTTATTATTTGAGAATGATGATGAGAAAGTTTTCATATGTCCAAAAGTCATATTTTCCAGTTGATGCCAAGCCAATTTTTCTGAGAAGCGTTGGTATTATTTTGTACTCATTTATGACAATTCTTTTTAGGATATTGCTTAGGGTATTGCCATTTTTCAACGTGGTGTATATGCCTCTAACTAGTTTTTTATTTTTTAAACTGTGATTGTGGTATGAATTTCCACATGTAATATTTTATTTTTTAAAGAGATGGAATGTAATTGTGTACATTACTTTACTATGCAATTTAATTACTAGCTATTAGCTATGCAATAGTAGGCCTGGTGGTTTTGGGGGACAAGCTTTGGACTAGAAAACACGGGTCACAAGTTTAAAATCAGCAATCATTTCACAGGGAAAGGTGAGATTGTTTACTCCCATAAAGATTTAGAATCTTAGAAACCTTACACAGTAGTCAAAATAGACTCAATGGCAATGTCTTTTTGTTTTTGTTTTTTTACTGGGAGTTTGGTTTTGTTTATTAACCATGTGAATGCCTGGCCATCTACCTTACTCTTTTCTTCCACATATATTTTCAATATTTAGATGTAATATATGCCTTTACTTATGAATATTTAGTCTTCTTTTGTTGTGTTCATTGAACTTATACTGACAATTAGCTTTTTGTGGGGGTAAATATACCATTGCTTAAATTGGTAAGTATCAATAGATTCATCAGCTAAATTCCTATCTGCAAACTTTCTGGATTTAAGTGGTAGCAAATTAAATGTTCTTGCAGATTTTTGCCAAATTGCAAGAGGAAACCTTCATTCCTATACTGAAGAATAATTGAGACTTGAGGAGTAAGGAATAAGAATATTCTTGAAGGGCTAGAAAATATTAATACAGAAAATCTTTCTTTAAGCAACCCCCCCTGTCAGGTAGATGATAACAATTTTAATTGTATGAAGGCAATTAGTAACAGATAAAGTTAAGGGGGATAAAATAAACAAGGATAGAAAATACTTTTATTTTCAGAAACTTTAGGATGGTGGTTTTCACATAATGTTCCAAAAACCACTGGATTTCCAAAAGTAAGAGGAAGGCAATCCTTATCTCTACCTTCAATCCAAGCACTTAACCTTAAATGAGATTTAATACTGCTGGTCTAAGACCCCTGGTGGCGTGGTATTTACATGCTGGACTTTTAACTGCAAGATTATTAGTTGGAAACCACTAATCACTCTGGGAGAGAAAGGTAGGATTTCTACACCCATAATGTGTTACACTCTCAGAAACTCAGAAATTCTATCATGTCCTAAAGGATTTCTAAGAATTGCCATTGGAGCCCCTGGGGATGATGGCAGCCAGGTAGGTAGCTCAAGCTCGGTGCTCTATGGAGATTGGTGAGTCAGAGAGATTTGGGGCAGAGTGTTGGGTGTCAAATCAGTCTGTCCATTCCTAAGAAAAGTCAGAGCAATTCTCTGAACCAGAGGCTGGCATCCATCCTATTGCCAGCACTCTCTGCAGATGCTGTTCACATTCAGGGCAGCCAGGTGGACAGAGGGGTCTGTCCAAATCGCCATCCAGTCCTCAACCCCCCAGGGAGCCCGGAGGCCAGTGGGGGATACTCCACACACACTCAAACCCACTCCCCACCCCCAGAAATTCTTGCCGCATTCAGGAGACTCTCGTGCATCAGCTGGCAGCCACTCCCCTGCCCAGGAGCTCGTGCTTAGGTGCCATAAGGCAGTCACTTTGCCCTGCCTGCCCATGTGTTCAGCGTCAGCCAACCCCCTCCCTGCCAGACACCCACCATCTACCACACACACACACACACACACACACACACATACATGGTCTCATACAGCCACTGTGCTTACAAACTGCCAGGCAGCAGACACAAGTGTGGCAGAAACTACTGCAACTGTGGACTAGGGACCCAGCATTCAGGGCTGGCCTAAGGCATGTTCCCATCTCCCTGTTCAAGCAGACCCTCCCCTGTGTGCTCTGAGCGAATGGTGAATCTGCACACCAGCGTCAAGCCTCCCCTCCACTCATCTACCTATGGGAAATTCCCCTAGCCAGGAACAGATGACACACTCCCCAACCCATCCCCTAAACCCACTCCCCTACACTCGTTCAACACTTTCCATCAGACCTGCAACATGCTCAGCTGCAAACAGTTCCTGAGGAGACCTGGAGGAAGCTGTAGCACAAGGCACAGGAGAAGACTAGAAGGGAACCCCAGCAGGACAAAGGGGAAACACAACCCCTCAAAGCAGTTAGCTAAAGTCAGTCTACAGAAAATCCAACACCAGCCTCCCAAAGAGAGAGCCCAGGACTCTGAGACACCAGGGAAAATGCCACCTAGTTCCAATAAAGCCAACAAAAAACAAACACTGCTTTCACAGTGTCAACAAGGAAAGAGAAACCAAATACAACACAAGATGATTAGCTGGATCTAACGGCATGCATAGAAAATGCAGATGTTGATCAAGCACAGAAATAAATATTCAAAATGTTGCTAAGATGTATACAGGAGAGGAGTGAAGCATTACAGAAGAAAGAGGAATCAATAAAGGAGACGAAGGCCATGTACTAAAGGGAAATACAAGAACTAAAGGGCAAGTGAAGAAAAACTAATAGTAAACTTTCAGACTTCGCCCAGAGAATGGAGGAGGCAGAGAACAGGACCAGTGACCTTGAGGACTCGCAAGCAGAAATTAACTAGCATGAGATAAAGTCAAACAAGTCTATCAGGGAAGCAGAAGAAAATGTCAGAGCTATGTCTGATACTATGGGAAGGAACAGTCTTAGAATTATAGGTCTATTGGAGGAAGGTGCATCAAGAAAACCAACATCCTAAATAGTGATGGAATGCTTGGAGGAAAACTTCCGTAGCTTAAGGAATGAAAACCAGACAACCATTGAGGAGGCTGAAAGAACGCCAGCTAGAATGAACACAAAGAAGAAAACACCAAGACATAAAGTTGTTAAATTATCCAATGGTGAGGAAAAATGAGAAAATTATGAGAGCAGCTAGGGAAAAAAGGGCAATCACATATAAAGGCAAGCAGATAAGAATATGTCCAGACCTATCAATGGAAGCTATGAAGAAGAGGAGAGAGTGAAGCAGCATATTCCAAAAATTACAGGAAAACAATGCAAACCCAAAATACTCTATCCAGCTAAATTATCTATCAAAATTGATGGAGAAATGAGAGTCTTCCCAGACAAGGAAAATCTCACTGAATATGCTAAAAGGAACCCAGCCTACAAAAGATCTTCACTGACCCAGTATGGGCAGATGAACAACAATCACCAAGCTCATACAAGAGACTGATACACAGAACTCCACCCAGAGACCATCAAAGGGAAAACAGCCCCTATGATAACTCTGGTTCAGTGATGGAATGAAGGTAAGAATGAACCACGAACACACATAGGTACAACTCAAGGAAAAGAAATGGAGGTGGGAAAACACCCAACACAAGAGCAATAAAATGACATCATGGAGTGCACAGATAGATGTAATAGTCCTGAATACCAATGGAATGATGTCAGACCATAAGAGACGGAGATGAATAGACTGGCTTACAAAACACAGCCCCTTGATCTGCTGCCTGTAGGAAACACACCTCAAGATTATGGATAAAAATAGGCTGAGAATCAAAGGCTGGAGAAAAACATATCAAGCAAACAGCAATTCAAACAAAACAGGTGTTGCAATCCTAATCTCGGATAAAATTGGCCTCAAAGTGCAAACCATTAAAAGAGACAATGAGGGTCACTATGTAATGCTCAAGGGAGTGATAGAAAAAGAGCTACTAAGTATTCTAATCATTTATGCTCCTAATAAGCGTCCAATGAAATATGTCAATCAAAGGCTCCAAAAGGTGAAAAAAAATCACAGTCTCCACATTTATACTAGATGACTTGAATACACCACTCTCTGAGAAAGATAGATCACTGGGAAAGAAACTTAACAAGGAGGCTAAAGATCTAAATGCACTACAATTAGACGATTGGACCTGATACACATACACAGAGTTCTCCAGTCAAATGCAAAAAAAAATCATATTCTTTCCAAGCTCACATGGCACACATGCAAATATAGACCACATGTTAGGGCATAAGTTGAATCTGTATAATTTAAGTTCATTGAAATCATACAGACCTCTCTCTCTAACCACTGTGCCATAAGATTGGAAATCAACAAAAGGAAGACAAAGAAAAAAAGGGCAAACAACTGGAGGATGAGTAACTCTTTATTGCAAAAGGAGAGTGTACTGGCCCAGATCAGTGATGAAATTAGGAAGTTTCTAGAAATGAATGAGAATGAGAACACAACATACCAAAACCTATGGGACACATAAAGGCAGTCATCAGAGGAAGTTTCATAGCATTACATGCACTTATAAAAAAGGAGGAGAGACTTATGACTGATGCACTGGCACAAAACCTACAGCAACTACAGCAGAGTCAACAAGATAATTCAACTAATAGCAAAAAAATAATAAATCACTAATTCTGAGATTTAGGAGAGGGAAATTAGAAAATGATAGAAAAATTAACACAGCTAAAATTTCGTTCTTCAAAAGGATAAATCGAATTGACAAACCTCTCAATAATTTAACCAAAGAATGGAAGGAAAGCCTATCAATAGCAAGGATGAGGGGCGAATTTGGGGGTATTACAACACACCCTAGTGAAATCAAAAACATAATTACACAATACTATGAAGGATTGTATTCCAATGAATTCAACAACTTGGAAGATATGGACAAATTCTTAGAAAAACAATCCTTTCCTAGACTATCCCAGATGGTTGTCAGGAATTTCAATAAACCTATATCAATAGAAGAAATAGACAAGGTTATTAAGACATTACCAACAAAAATATTCCCTGGACCAGATGGGTTCACTGGAGAATTCTATCAAGCATTTAGGGTAGAACTGACACCAGTCCTATACAAACTCTTCCAGAACATAGAAAAAGATGGCAAACGTCCAAATTCCTTCTACAAAGCTACATAACTCTGATACCTAAACCTGACAGGGAGCCCACAAAAATTGAGGAAAATGCACCAATTTTCCTAATCAATATCAGTGCAAAAATCCTTAACAAAATACTAGCCAACAGAATACAAAAGCATATAAAACAAATAATTCACTATGACCAAGTAGGATCCATACCAGGGATGCACAGATGGTTCAATATATGAAAGACCATTAGTATCCTTCACCATGACACACACACACACACACAAACAAAACTATAAGAACCATATGATAATAATGATAGATGCGGAAAAAGCATTTGACAAATCCAACACCAATTCTTGTTTAAGATACCTGAGAAGATAGGAATGGAAGGAAAGTTCCTAAAGACAATACAAGCTACATATGAAAAACCAATAGTCAACATGATAGTCAATAGAAAAGACTAACAAAATCCTACTGAAAAAGGGGACAAGACAAGGATGCCCCTTGCCCCCTCTCTTATTTAATATCCTACTGGAGGTTTTAGCTAACAGCATAAGGTGAAGAAAGAGATGAAACTATCGGTATTTGCAGATTATATGATTTTATATATGGAAAATCCCAAAAGCTCCACAAGGGGAGTACTGAAAGCAATAGAGGAGTATGGCAGAGTGGCAGCATACTATAGCAACAAACAGAAGTCTATTGGACTGCTATAAACATCGGATAAGTCCACAGAAGAGGAGATTAAAAATGGGATAACTTTTTACAATAGTCAAGCACAAATTGAAATATCTAGAGATATATCTGACTAAAGGAACAAAAGATCTATATTAAAAAATCTACAGAGCACTATTACAAGAAACCATGAGTGACCTCAACAATGGAAAATTATCCCATGTTTGTGGAACAGAAGACTCAATATAGTAATGATGACAGTTATACCCAGGCACTAAATAAGTTTAACACAATTCTGATACAATTTCCCTCATCTTTCTTCAAAGAACTGAAAAAAAATTACCAAGTTCATATGGAAAGAGATGACCAGAATTTACAGAGAAGTCCTCAAAAAGAGGGACAGAGTGGGGGGGGTTTGCTTTGTCTGACTTTAGCACATATTATATAGCCACAGTGGTCAAAGCAGTATGATATTGGCATAATGATAGATACTCAGACCAATGGTAAAGTATTGAAACCCCAGAAATAAAAGCATCAGCATAGACAATTGATCTTTGGACAGGGCCCCCAAAATATCAATTGGTCAACAGAGTCCCTGTTCAACAAGTGCTGTGGGAATAAAATGGATATCTACCTGCAGAAAAATGAAACAAGACCCTTATCTCACTCCATGCACAAGGATAAACTCAAGATGGAGCACAGATCCCAAACTATTAGAGCCATCGATGAGAGAATTGGTATCAACCTGAGAACTTTGGCACAGGGATTACATAGGCGATCAGAAATAGGGAAGGACACAAACATTGAGGAGGCACAACTTGACAAGTGGGATATACTGAAGATAAAACACCTGGTTACATCAAAATAATTCACTCAGAGAGTTATATGAGAGCCCACAACTGGGGAAACAGCTTTAGCAATGTCGCATCAGACAAAGGTCTTATTATTAAAATCAACGACATGCTGATAGCTCTGAAAAAGAATAAAAAACACTTACTGCCCACTGAAGAGGTGGGCTAAGGCCCTGAACAGAAATTTCACAGAGGCAGAAATCCAAATGGACAATAAACATATGAGAAAATGTTCCTGACCATGAGCCATAAGAGAAATGCAAATTAAAACAACAGTGATATACCACTTAATACCCTGAAAGATAGCCCAATCCAAAAGATATCAGAAAGCAACAAGTTTTGGAGGGGTTGTGAGGAGACAGGAACTCTCATCCACTGCAGGTGGATCTGTAGACATGTATAGTCACTATGGAAATTGATTTGGTGATATCTAAAAGAGAAAGTAAGCTACCATATGATCCAGCAATCCCCCAACAGGGCATATACCCAGAAGAGGCAAGAAACACACCAAGGCCAGGCGTCTGTGCTCCAATGTTCATTGCAGCACAGTTCACAATTGTAAGGGTTGAAAATACCCAGATTTCCATCAACTGATGAATGGATTAAAAAGTTGCAGTATACATATGCAATGGAGTACTATGCATCGCTGAAAAGCAGTGATCAATGCATGAAATGTATCACTGCGTGGGAAGAATTGGAGGAAATTATGCTAAGTGAAGTAAGCCAAGCACAAAATAAAAGTACAGCATGAGTCCGATGAGATAAGCTTAAAAAATGTAAAAGGAGCATAGGGGGAAATGTTACTGTATACAGAAATTCCTGGTATGGGGCCCAGGTAGAATAGCAGGGGCCAGACCAAATCCAGAGTTGCATATGGTGGCCACTTGTGGAGGGGAGGGGGGATGGGGAAGTATAATGGGGGAATGGGGCACTAACACCCCCCAGCCCCAAGGGGAGCGTATTGATTATATCTCCATAGGGGAAGAGGAACCAAATTTAAACCCGGTGTTCCAGGCTGCCAATGCAGCATGATGGCAGGGAGCCAGTGGAGGGGTATGAGGGCCCAGCCTCAACCCAACTACGTGGACAGCATCCCCTGCCCCGGCCGAGTTTCCATTGGAGGTCTGCAGTGAGGCTGCAGTGCAGGGAGAGGGACATGGTTGACCTGAGCACATGAGAGCAAATTAAGGGGGAGGAAGAGAAAGTGGACTGCATCTTGGCCCATCGAGTCTTGAGAATGATCTCCCCACACAGAGCAGCTATTGCACAAAGTGGACCATAAGATCAGCCACTCTATGAAGTACACCGTCCCTTGCGGACTCAAGGCCCTATGTGGTAGCACTGGAGAAGCAGGGTCGGAGTGCATCTGGTCGGACCCCAGCACAATGAAGCAAGGATATGCAGCAGAACAGCAGGAGGGGAAGAGCATGAGTTCCCGAGGGAATGCCATGGATATACTTTGGGGCCAGGATGTGGCAGCCCATCTGACTCAACCAGGGGACTTTTCTGGAGGTCAATGAACAGACCTTGAACTACTTATTGGTTTTATCTGTTATTATTATCATCAATTTTTTTACTTATTTTTTCCAGATTTTTTGTTTTTTTATTGTTGTTATTCTATTGTTTCCCTTTGTCTCTTCATCTTGTGTGCTTGTACATATTATTATTTATGCACATCTATCAGGTTAAGATAAGCTGGATGAACAGTCTAGAGGAGAAAACAATGGAACTGATTGTTCCAGGGGGATATGGGAGATGAGGAGGTGGGAGAAAGGAGGTGGTGTTGACCATCCCAGGGCAAGGGAACAACAAGCGATCCAAAATCAATGACAAGGTGGGTGTATGAGGCCTGATGGGGATCAAGAGTAATGTAACAGAGAGAAATTACTGAAACCCAAATGAAGGATGTGAATGATGGTGGGACAAGAGGAAAGTAAAAAGAAATAGAGGAAAGAACAGGGAGGCAAAGAGCATTTCTAGAGGTCTAAATAAAGGCATGAACATAGGTAAATATATTTATATATGATGATGGGGAATATATCTATGTGCATATACTTATAATATGTGCATATAGTATTAATGCAGCAGATGGACATTGGACCTTCATTCACATACTTCCTCAATGCAAGAACACTTTGTGCAATATATTGGCATTCCTTGATACTCACAAACACTGAAGACAAATGTGTGCATAAGCAAAAGTGGTAAATCAAGCTGATGGTGCCTGGCTATCAAAGATACAGCGTCTAGGGTCTTGTGGTAGCCATGCGCTTATGTTAATTTTATGATTGAAATGTAAGGGTGGAGTCTAGCCTGTTAATCTGGAGATAGCCACTGAGTAGCCAATGAGGTCTTTGTGTGGGCATCGCTTTCTCCTGAGACTTCTGGGAAATCTCGTGATATTTTCCTCTTGAAGATGAGAAGCTATCGTTCCCAGTTGTGGGGAGCTAGTCTCAGAGACGATGAATCATGGAAAAAGACAAAATGGCAGCCTCCGAGAAACTGGAGGAGCTGGCAGAGAGACCACATGGATTTGCCCTGATGGAGTCAGACCTCTGAAGCTGGTGAGGCCACATGGAGACCTCTGCCAGAGATGAGTTGCTTCTACTGTTGATGGATCCTGAGCCCTGGAAGCGAGGAGCCATGTGGAGACCCCTGCCAGCGCCGGGATTCTGCACCCACTGACCTATGACTTCATGAGTCGGAAGGAGACTTATAGACTGATTTCGGGCATATGGGTTCATATCGGACTTATGACTGAACTGGACTGGGTTCAATGTCCTGTTCATCTTGTATATAAACTTTTTCCTTATATCTATATGCGTGTCGATGAAATTTTTTCTTCTAGTCTACCTGGACTAACACAGGTCTTAAAGGTTTTAAAGTAAACAAGTGACCATATATCTCAGAACCAACAAAGTCCACATGAAAGAAACACACCAGCCTGTGTGATCATGAGGTGTCGAAGGGATCAGGTATCAGGCATCAAAGAACTAAAAATTATATTATTATTAATGAGGGTGGTAAAGATTGGGGACCCAATGCCCATCAATAGGTGAAGTGAAATGTCCTTACAGTGGGGTCACAAGGAAGAGATGAGCCAGTCAATGTACAGTGTAGCAACAATGAAATATGTAACTTTCCTCTAGTTCTTAAATGCTTCCTCACTCCCACTATCATGATCCCAGTTCTGCCTTACAAATCCGGTTAGATCTGAGGATGTACACTGGTACAGATAGGAACAGGAAACGTGCAGAATCCTGGACAGATGAACCCTTAAGATCACTGGGGAGAGTGGCGACACTGGGAGGATGGAGGACAAATAGAGTGAAAAGGGGGAACTGATTACAAGGATCTCCATATAACCTCCTCCGTGGGGTATGGACAATGGGGAAATGGGCGAAGGGAGACATCAGACAGTGTTCAGTATGTCAGTATAATAATGCTTTATAAACTATCAAGGGTTAATGAGGGAGGGGAGAAGGGGGAGGGATTTGAAGGAGCCAATAACAGGGGCTTAAGTGGAGGGAAAGTGTTTTGAGAATGATGATGGCATTAATGGTACAAATGTGCTTTTCATATAATAGATGCATGCATGGTTTGTGCTAAGAGTTGTATTAACCCCAAATAAAATGATTTTTAAAAAGATTTGGCATCAAGGTAATGATCTATTTCAGTGAGTTTGTTTGTTCTTTATTGTTCTCGATGGAATTCATTTGTCGTAACTTTCTATTTCTCATAAGTAATGAGTTAGTTCTTTATGAACTATAGTATACTTCAAAATTCTAGAACAATGATTTAAAATGACTTAGTGTCAAGAACTCTTTGAACCCTTGATTAAAATTAAGTGCCCAAATGATATTTGCTCATGAATACTACCTATGGATATTTATCATATTAAAACTAAAATCCAGAGAAGTTAAAGCTTCTATAGATTTAATAATAGCAATAATAAAACTATTATATTATAACCAGATCGTTAAATATTTAGGAATATATCTATACTTTAACAAATAAGCATATCACAAACAAAAATAGTGAGAAAAGTGACATTGTTTTACATTTTTGCAAATCTTTTAAATGTTCGCATAATAGAGAATAGGTTGTAGTAAAGAAGCTAACAATATTTCTGATGTTAGGTCACTGATAACGTTCAAACTCCATACCTCTGTCTCGCTTGCTTGCTTCATGTCTGTGCAAGCTGATAAGAACATGTTCACACTCTCTCCCTTAGCATGGAATAAAAGTTCAAGCCATGTAAGCCTCAAGAAATACCCATTTCCTTACTATAATAGAATGCATCCATCCTTGCTTTCTCAAGAGAGTTTTAGACCTATTTGAATGTCTGGCATGCTTTCTTCTGAAAACCTCATTATGCCACATTTTGCCATGTGGCTCAACATTTTAATGAAAGTTTTGTTACAGAGTCTATTCCATAAAGAGGAGACAATAAAAACCCACATGTATGCTCATTGTTTTTTTACATTAAACCTTTGCAATATGTTATTTTGGTGAAACCACATGAAGCAATTCCCATTTCATAAAGATGAGAAGTTAGAGGGAAAAGAAAATTTACAATTTACATTATGGCAGTACTAAGAGACAATCTAGAGAATTGTCTGGACAACTATGCCAAACATTCTTCTTTATCTCTGCTATGTAGCATTGATCCAATTTCCCCTTGGTGATTAGGATTAATCACACCACTCAATACAGTAACTCCCTTCTCTGTCTGTTCATCCAAGCCCATGAGCAACCCAAAGTGGCCAGGAGCCATTTTACTTTCCAGTTCAATGGAATTAGAGCTGCATCTCTGGGTGGGTGTATCTCTTCTCTTGGAACTAAAACTTCCAAATCTTAGGAACATAGGCTTTCAAGGACAGGGAGCAAAACAATCTTGTTCAATGGACAATAGGATTTTTTTCTAAGAATCTTATTATAATTTTGAAATGTGGACCCGTGAATACAGGCTTTTGGGAAAAGAGCACAATATATTGGATGTTGGATTAGAGTGCTTACAGCCTCCTGGAAAGTTTTGCCATGAGCTGCAATGTATTGCAACCCAACTGGTGCTATACTTGTATCTTTAGAAGGCTTTTCCATCATTCCATCAATCTAGCTCTTTCAAAATGGTGGGCAACATGACAAGACCATGTGGATTATGTTAGAATGGAGTCATTGTCTCAAGACATTTGCTGTGAGGTAAATGCCTTAATATTTGTCCAGGTTGTGTGGGATACCATACCAGAGTACAAGGCATAGTTATCTCATTTTATTTTCATGGATAGTGGCTTGGGCAGATGCATTGCGTGTATGGAAGGCAAATCCATATCTGTAATGACTGTAATGAGAGCACAATGCTGCCTTTTCCATGATGAAAGTGTTCTTACATAGTCAAACTGATAAAAAGAAACTGATTGATGATCCCCAAGGAATGATCCCATGTCACAGACTGAGTGTTGATCTCTGTTGCTGACCTACTGGTCACTAAGCATTGACAGTAGTCTATCAGGGTTAATGAGTGGAAGGTGATGTTGCTGAGCCCATTCATAACCTCCATCTTTTACACCAAATCCACTTTGTTCATGAGCCCATTGGACAATGAGAGGAGTGGTTGGGGAAAGGGAATGAGTGACTTCTACCAAATTTATTTACATAATTGTTGAAATACTCCTGTGGAGAGGTAAAACTTTGGAGCATTCATATGAGGCACAGATATCTTCAATTTTATCAACCCATTCCAAAAAAACCTATCTATATACATCTTTCCAAAACTTCATTGATATCCATTTCCCAAGTATACACTTTCTATTTCCCTGATCATCCAAGAAAGCCATTGGTCATATTTCATTAGTCTGTGTACATAGCTGCATATTTAGTGGTTTATTCCTCTAAGCAAAGTGAATAACTAGATAGTTGATCAAAGTTATGATCATTGGGAGGACTTCCATTCACTATTGTCCTTCAGGGTAGTCTCTGAAAAGAGCTACAGTGCTACTGTCCACTTTTGAGTGATATTTACATATAGTAAACAGTCCATGTGTTTATCGAGCCTGAATTTTCTCTTCCTCATTTACGTGATCATAAGGAATTCCCTATGAGGTCATAGGTGCAAATTGGGAGAAGAATTGTACTGACAGGAGTTGAGATCATAGGTATTTGCATCATATCTTCATGTAGTTCACTTATACCTTCAGGTCCTGTTCAAATCCAATCTCCACATACTATTTATATATTACCCAAAGTCAATTTTGTTCCCGTACATATCTCCTTAGATGATACATTATCTCTACTAATAGAAGATACATAGATCTACGATTAAATGTTGGAGCAATACCAAGCACATCCAACTTTATAACTCTGTGGGACTATATCCCATTCATAATGGGCAGCTTAGGCTGCATGGTGACTTGGGGGCCTGTGATGAGATGCTTAGTCTCCACTAATAACTGCTAACAGGATAAGCTATTTCTCAAAAGTGGAGGTGTTATCTGTGGAGGAGGACAAGGATTTGCTCCAAAATAATAATGGTCTGCATGGTAATTCACTAGCAGGGGCTTACCAAAGACTACAAACCTTACTTTTATGTATCATTGACATTTCGAACATCATTGGATTAGCTGAATCATATGATCTGCATGGAAGAGCAGTGTGCACAGCAATCTGAATCTGTGCCAGAGACATTTCTTGTTTTCGAACCCATTTAAATCTAACAACTTTATCAAGTCGCTTGATAAATAGTGCAGAGAAGCACACTAAAAGTGAAGGGTGCATTGGCTGAAAAATCCAAATAGGTCCACCTATTGTTTTGTCTCCTCTATAGTTATGGGGAGGGGGGTATGCAATAACTTATCCTTTACAATAGTAAGGATATTTGGCATGCCACAATCCCCTAGAATTTCACTGAGGTGGAAGGTACTTGAATCTTTGCTAGGTTAATTACCTATCCTCGCACAAGCAGATGTTTTAGCAGTAGGTTCAATTAGCATCATTTCATCAATATGATGGACCATTGTGATAATTTGTGGAAGATGAAAGCAAACCAGATAGCTGTGTATTAAATGATGAGGAAACAGTGCTTGAGACTTTTGATAACTATGACAGAGGACCACGGGACCTGCACACTCTACCATTGAACCACCAATATTATGAGACAGGATCAGGAGAATGTATGGTTTCCTTAACCAGGTAACAGCAGACTGCTTCTGGGGATCATCCAAGATAAACTTAGAGAAGAAAACAAGCTTCCATAGAGTCAATCCTGACCCGTAACTACCCACTGTGGCTTTCCAAGACTGTTTATGGAGTATGAAGCCCAGTCTTTCTCCCTGTGAAGCTTCTGGTGGTTTTAAACTGCTGACCATGCAGTTTGTTGTAATTCCATTTGACTTATTAGTTCAGATATAACGAAAGAAACGGTAGAATACTCTTTAGCGTTTTAATCAAAATGATTTTAATGTAACAGATTTCATGAAACGATCTTGTGAAGTGCAGGGTTTCTTGGGATAGTCTTCCAAAATCACATTTTTTATTCCTAGTGATTTTGTGTATGATCTAAAATATCTTATTGCTATAAAATTCACATATCATGCACTTCCATAGTTAAGTAATTTTAATATATATCATTATCACCATCATCACAATCAGTTCTAATGTCCCCTCCCCCCACCTGCATTCATTATTTGCTTCCCAAATCCACTTGCCCTGCCCATCCCCAAATTCTGATAAACCACTGCACCAGTTATTGTCTTCAAACATCTATTCTGTGCTTAATAAACTAGGTAACCTAACAGAAACAATAAAAATAGAAACAAGACAAAACAGAAGTAATTATATAAAGATGAAAATTAAAAGTAAGAAAGGGAAAGCCAAAGAAGGAAATGTTCCCACGGAACTAGTGAGAAATATTTAAGTCTAGAATAACTTCATGTTTGATAAAAAGGGAGACCAGTTGACCAAGTAACATATCATACCATCATTCAATCTACTGCAATCAAATTTCCAAGTATCTCTGTCTGAAGCAAAATTGTTCAGGTCTCTCATCTGTGGCCAGAGGGGGTCTGTCAGAGGCTTAATCTGACTAAATACTCATATGTAGGATTTTGGGCTTCCACTCTCTTTCTGAGTTTTCTACAAAGTGGTTGTTCATAATTTAAACTCTGATACCTTTCCCTTCATCATATTCATATCTTTTTATCATCATCCCTAGATCAGACAGCTTGATGTGCTTCTTCAAGGTCTACTTCATTGCTGTCTCGCTTAAATGGCTGCTTGCTTGAATACAAGTCTTTAAGACTCACAAGACACTATTCCAATGGAGTCAGGAACCATCTGCTTTCTTCACTACACTTTGCTGTGGCACTCTTATCTACAGCGATCTCTTTATGAAGACGAGTATTGAGTAGTCATGCTATCAGTACTAACTCTTTTTGATTGAGGTTAGAATTAAGTGGGAGTCCAGAATCCTTCTGCTTGTACATGAATAATGAAGAACTAAGGTTTACTTTAGAGTAAACCATATCATTTTCTGACAAAACAAAAATGCAATGATCCCCTTGGGATAGAAAGGGATTGCAATTGCATTGATCACATCTGTAATTTGTTCAATGACATATAACTTAAGGTATTGTTGAGATGAGGAGTGTATGAAAGCAGTGCTCAACTGCTAACTGCAATCTAAGAGGCATTGATTGTACACATCGAATATTTACATTATCGAGCTCTGTCTACATTGAGCATGAGAGTTGGTGTTAGGGAAAAATTTCCTGTATCATTCCTTGAAAGGCATAGCATTGCCTATCAGATTAATACCTGCCTTATTAATGTATAGGGAGCATTGATAACTAAGTACATGACGATTTCTAGGTCCCACGCTGTATGATTTATGAGAGAAATTGTTTTACAACAGAATATACTTAATACTTGCTCCAATAGAGGAACTAGTTGATTTAAATGATTGACAAACAGTTAACAAGTCAACACATAACACATAGATCTACCAGAATTTTTTTGTGGGACCTAGAAAGTGAGGCAATTTGTGTATAACAGGTGTTATGGTCCCTTAGTTGAGCTAGGATTTTCAATAGCTTGGCAGTCGTGCCCGCTGCAGTGATGTGATCTAAGGCAATAAAAGCAACTCCATGAAGTGACTGGCTGTGAGAAGTCAAGCAGTTATGGGAAATTAGCATTGAGCACAATCTCTTACTCAGGCCCCAGCCCTAAAAGTGTTTTCATATGCAATTTTATGCTGTCAGGGCAGTTGTCCCTGCCTGGTCTGGGTCCCGTGTCTGGATCATCAATCTTCCGTTCTTTGGAATTGACCCAATGGCCTGCACACTGCCTGCTAATCATGGGAACCATCAGAACGACTGACCTAACTTTGATTCATAGGCTTTAGTATTGAAGAGCAATACCTTGGGAAACAACACAGAGCTGAGCCCCGGTGGCGTAAGTGCTTGAGCGCGGGACTGCGGCCCGCGGGCTTGGCAGTTCAAATCCAGTGGCGGCTCTCAGGAGCGGCGCTGGCTAACTCCCGCGACCACCAGAGGCAGTGATGCAAACAACAAGAGCAACAACAACAACAACAAAAGAACTCCTGACCTTGGATTTATCCACCTCTGTATCCACCAGGTCTTCCTGATTCATATTCCTGCTTCCTGGTTGAGCAGTCCCTGAAGTTATTGAATCAGAGACAGCCTCTAGCTTGACATCTACTTACATCTTTGAAACAGAATGGTTTTACCCACTCGTACAACTCTGAAGAATTTTCTTGACATAAATTTATTTCTCTCTATATTTATTAAAAATACTGTTTCATTTCTCTAGAGACGCAAGCCTAATGCAATGTATAATTTAGCAGTATATGTAAGTTAGGGGAGAATTTCTTGTGATAAGAAGTGATGGTAAAATATGTGCCTGGTATAAAACTGCTGAACAGACAAAAGATGGACATAGGTTCTACGGATAGAGTGGGTCCTGACTATGAAACTAAACTAAACTAAAAATTGATATGAAGAAAAACGGTTGAGATACTTTAACGTGAAGAGTACGTACAACTAAAGGAAATAAAAAGGCCTTCCAAAAGGGAGCCTGCTATTGTTTATTAAAATTCGAAACTATTTTGTTTGTTTTTGTTATTTTGTTTTGTTTTGAGGGGAACCTCACTGGCCTCTGGTGGTCGTGGGCGCTACCCAATGCTGCTCCTGAGAGCCACCGCTCGATTTGAACCACCAAGCCCGTGGGCCGCAGTCCCGCACTCAACCACTTATGCCACCGGAACTCAGGCCAAAATTTTAAGCTTTTAAAAAATATCTTGCGATCTACAAGCTCAGCAGTTTGAAAACACCAGCTGCTCCATCACATCATTACAAAGGAGGAGGAGAGCAGGGTGGGGACCTAAGGCCCACTGGTGGGTAATTGATCACCCCTTTACAGGGGAGTCACAGGGAGGAGACAAACCAGTCAAGGGGCAGCCGGGCAGTGATGATGCATACAAGTTTCCTCTGATTCCTGAAGCCTTCCTCCCTGTCCCCCAACCATCATGGGCCCAACTCTACCTTGCAAATCCAGATGGACTGGAGAAGT